>JAJMJG010000022.1:0-196677 GCA_030563485.1 Yamadazyma lessepsii | reverse complement strand
AAACCCAGGCGTATTTGAAAGAACCTTTACCTAATTCAGCAGCTTCTTTTTCGAATTTTTCAATGGTTCTCTTATCGATACCACCACACTTATAGATTAAATGACCGGTGGTAGTAGATTTACCTGAATCGACGTGACCAATAACAACAAC
Organism: Yamadazyma lessepsii; assembly: GCA_030563485.1. NCBI lineage: Eukaryota > Fungi > Ascomycota > Pichiomycetes > Serinales > Debaryomycetaceae > Yamadazyma > Yamadazyma lessepsii. The sequence continues at coordinate 196,526 of JAJMJG010000022.1, read as the reverse complement.
GTTAACGTGAGTTTTATCTTTACCCATTATGAATTACTTTTAAAAGTTGATAACTAGAAGAAAAAAAAAAGGAGAATTTAAAGGGATTTTAAATCTCAGCATTTAGGAAAAAAAAATTTTCACTGCGATGGTCTTTTGGTAAATGCGCGACTAAGGGTTTGTGACTGCTTTTAATGTAGCTTGTGCGTAGATTGACAGCATATAAGTGCAGCATAGATTTTGCAGCCATTCTATTTATAGATTTATATATACAGTAGAGTGATGGGGTTTTACCATGTTATCACGTAGTGATAATGAAGTAACATGTAATGATAAGGTAATGATGATATGGTTTTATTTGTTAAAATATCCTGAATTAATGATTCTGACTTTAGTCGTTTAGATAATGACTACACTTTCCTCTTCTTACTCTTACTTTCATATCCAATACCTAAATCAAAATCGAAATCATCAATAACACTCTCAGAAGAGAGTTCTGTATTTACAGGTTTATTATCAGTTATTAGTTTACCAAATTTCCTCTTTACTTTCTTTGGTGATGGTAATTTTATTGAATCTGATTCATTACCATTTAAAGACTCTATAAAGGCATTATCATGAACCGTATTAGGGTAGTATAAACACCAACTAAGATCCTTTAGATTAGGAAAAAAAAGGGTTTCATTCTTTAATACTTCAAATAAATAATTTATTGATAAAATTGGTATTGACCATGATTTTGATGCCAAGATCTTATTTTTAGTTGATACAACATTGATAGCATCGAATGGGCATTTTACCAATGGATTATCAAATAATTTAGATGGTAATTTTCTGTTATAAATATTTACATTAATGAATAATAAATTCATTTTCGAATTAAAATTCTCGTTAACTTTGAATCCTATTTCATGAAATAATTTTGTTAGATGAAGTAATTCAATTCCTTTGAATCCACTTAAACTTATATCGAATTCTTGATTTATTATAAATTTTGGAATTGGATCACTCCATTCATCATCCATTAATTTGCCATAATACATTGATCTCTCTATTAGCCATTCAGTTTTGTATGAATCGTCATTATTAGGTATACTAGCACCAAATGGTATTAAATTATAATTAGGGTTCTTATTGACAATCGATCCATCATGTGATGTTATAATCTCTGATAATATCTTTATTTGACTAGTAGAAAAATTAACCAATTTGAATTTCAAACCTGTGAAAATACTTGATTTTGATTTACTACTTTTATCGTTTGTGGTTATTGAAGATTCAACTATTATATTAGAACTACCTGAGTCATTATTCATAATTGAATCCCATACATTAACATGTTTTTTGATTTTTAAGTTCTTGGTGGCAGCTGGTGCTGATAAGTTTAAATAATTGGGATAATTATCCAATAAATAATCATTAACATCCAATAATGCACCTTTCTTAAGACTATTAAGTAAAAAAATTGGATGAACGACTGGAGTTTTCCATTCAAGAGCTTTTTGATATCTTCTGCCTTTTCTTTCATTTGTTATCAAACAACTCGAGGAGTATTGTAATGTGTCAGTAGCTTTTCCCCCATTACTATTAATCAACAATTCATAATCACTCTCAGTTTGTTTATTAAGATCATCAGTAATAATATGAGATAAGCAAAGCACTGAATCATGAAAAATAGATAATTTATAATTATTCATATTAATATCCTTCCCTTGTTGATAATCTTTATAGATTTTCTCAATTGAGTCAGGTGTTAAAAATGTTATATCATCACGTAGTTTTATACAATAACGATACTTATCAGTATTCCTACTACCCACAATTAAGTATTTCACGTCACTAGTTAAATCTGTGAAATAATAACCTCCTAATTCTTTTATTATGTGCTCATACTCTGTTCTTTTATTCACAAAGATGGATGTACAACAGAAGGTTAAATCCTTCAAAGGCTTCATTACCGCGTTTTTTTTGTTGATCTGAGAAATCAAGAATGGTCCGGAACACTAAGGAATAATTTTTTAACAATATGAATTAATTTCTTGGTAAATAAAATTATTTATGATTTTTTGTTTTTGTTTAATTATTTGTATTTGTGGATATTTTTTTTTTTTGTGGATATTTGAAAAGGTTTTTTTTTCGAAAACTTATCATCATGCTTTGTAAATTCACTTAACCATTTACAGAGAAGTATTTTATACAATAACCTCGATTCAATATCAAACATACGGCTATATCCACCCAACTGAAACCAATTCCCCAGTCGTTTTATAACGGCTTATAATTTCCAACGTTTTATGGTTCGACATACTACATACGAAGAAAGTGCTCACAATTAAAACGCCTCTTAAGGTACAAAATTTTATTAGGTATTGTTGTGTTGTTGAAACGAACATCATTATCACATCGATTGATATGTGGCTTAGTCCATTCTTTCCAATCTGTAGGTCCTTCTAAATCTCTTAACTCTCGGGAAAAGACATTACTCTTGCCGTATGCAACAGACAAATGAGAGACCGAAGGCTTATCTTTATATATAGATCAGTTGATTTATTTTCGTAAATCAAAGATCAGCTCTGTGGCAAATCTAAAAGTGTGGTTCATAGCAATAAGTAACTGCCGTTCACTTTGAAAATTGACCTATTAAATTAAAATCTACAATTTGAACCACACTTCTAAGTAACCTCATCTCGTTAAAATCAGTAAAGGACTCTATCTAAATCTATTAAAAAACCTTCAAAAATCCATCTTAAACAAGGATAATCCATTCTTGATACCTCATATATTATACTTACCTTTTTGTAACTAATGATTGTCACCCCCAAACCGTTTTACCTCAATATACTTATACATACAATTCCGCTCACGTGAGAACATGAAATGCTGCAAATCCTGCATCTAAACAGTTGAACTCGTTAAATGCAAAATATAAATCTGCAGCTCATCCCGTTTTTTAGCTTCATTGAATTATGTTAGAATTTATTAAGGAACCGCTTTCTCGTTTGAAATACGGGTTTCCAGTTGAACGTCAAGTTCCAAATATTGAAGAAGATTTAGATTTACCTTCCGAAAAAATCGAAAATGCCGAACCGGAAAAAGAACTCGAATATAGAGATGAAAATGGTCGTAAATGGTATAAATTCTTTGATGAATATGAGTATAGAATTAATAAGAAAGCAAAGGATAACCATAAATGGTATAATTGGTATGGAAACGTCAGTGCTAAAGAAAAGAAATTATTATTCAAATTGGATATCATCATAGCTTTATATTCTATGGCAGCTTATTGGGTTAAATACCTTGATCAAACCAATTTAAATAACGTTTATGTGGCTGATGGTTTTGTTGAAACTGTTGGTATGAAAGGTAATGATCTTGTTAATACGCAAGTCTTATTCAATGTTGGTAATATTGTCTTTCAAATTCCTTTCATTTATCTTTTAAATATTTGTCCATTGAATTACTTATTACCGTTCTTTGATATTGCTTGGGCTATTGTTACTATTTGTCTTTACAAAACTACTAATGTTGGAACTTTGAAAGGTTTAAGATTCTTAATTGGTGCCTTAGAATCTCAAGCTTATTATAGTTACCATTTCATCTTTGGACTGTGGTATTCAGCTGATGAATTAAGTAGAAGAGCTATGGTTTTCTATTTTGGTCAATATTTAGGTGTTTTGACTTCTGGTTTACTTAGTGGTGCTGTTGTTAGAAATCTTAAAGATGTTGGTGGTTTACAAAGTTGGCAATGGATTTTCATTATCGATGGTTTAATCTCGGTAGCTATTGGATTAATTGGTATTTATAGTCTTCCAGGTACTCCAAAAAATTGTTATTCTATCTTCCTTAGTGATGATGAAATTCGTTTAGCAAGAAAAAGATTAGCCAAAAATGATATTGCCAGTATTGAAGATGATTACAGTATTAAACAATTACTCAATTTCAAATTATGGAAGAGTATTTTAACCAGTTGGGAAATTTATATTTTATCATTATGGAATATCTTCTGTTGGAATAATTCAAATGGTGCAAGTGGTGCATATATTTTATGGTTGAAATCTTTAACTAAAACTGTTGATGGTAAGACTGTTCAAAGATATACTGGAGGTGATTTACAAGATAAAACTGCGTTAACTCCGGGGTTAGGTTTAATATGGTTATTAATAACATGTACTGGAGCAGATTTATTCCATTCAAGATTAGGTGCAATTGTATTTTCACAAGTGTTCAATGTACTTGGTAATGCTTTATTAGCAGCTTGGCATATCCCCGAAGGAGCTAAATGGTTTGCATGGTGCTTACAATATTTTGGATGGGCCATGGCACCAGTTCTTTATTCATGGCAAAATGATATTTGTAGAAGAGATCAACAAAAAAGATCAATTATCCTTATTTTTATGAATGCCTTTGCTCAATCCACCACTGCTTTTATGGCTGTTATTGTATGGAAGACTGTTGAAGCTCCACGTTTTTTGAAAGGTTATACATTTACCGCATGTTCAGGTTTTACCTTAGCTTTATGGACATTTGTGGTACTTTACTTTTATAAGAAGAATGAAAAGAAACATGCCTTAGATAATGGAATTTATTTATTCAATTCATCCAATCCAAGTGATGTCCCAGAGGCAATCAAATTTACTAATTCAACTGATGTTAATGAAAAGAATGATGATATAGTTCAAGGTAATGAATCTGTTAGTCAATCATCAACAAATTAATGATATTATAGAATAATTAATATCTGGGAATTATGAGAGTATATAGAAACTTAATATAAAGAGAGAGAATAATCATTCAATTCATAAATAATATAATAATAATAATAAAATAATAAAATAATAATAATAATAATAATAATAATAATAATAATAATAATAATAGTCACACACTAAACTCTAGATTCGTCATCAGACCCTTTATCTTCACTTACTCTTGAAGCATTTTCAATCATTTCAACTTCAGGCTTTTCTAAGTAAGCAAACTTACCATGACTATAATCAATCTTACTAACTTCAGAATGATCTGGACATAAGACATGACCTCTTCTACCAATTAAGTACCATGGTAAGTTGAATAATTCTTCCATACTTTCCAAAGATCTACCAGAGACTTCTGGAATGAAGAACCAGGCCCAACATAATGAAAGAACATTGATACCCACGAAGAAATAAAAGGTTCCATATGGTTGTAATGCAAGTAACATAGAAGGAACTGCTTTGGAATTACCATATTGATTAGCAAAATGTAAAACCATAATTAAGGATTGTGCAAAAGATCTGATGTGTAATGGGAAGATTTCAGAACCAACTAAATATTGCATAGAGTTAAAACCAGTAACCCAACCAACACCACTTATATAAACTGCAGCCATAGCTAATTTTGAAGCAGCGATTTTTGATGGTGATAAATCAGTATCATCTTCTGCAGCTTCTGGTACCACGGTTAAAAAGATAGCAAAGACTAATAAGGCAAACATTTGAATTGAAATACCCAAATAAAGTGCTTTCCTTCTACCTAAGAAATCAATAATGAAGAAGGCAGCAAAGTAGGCAGCACAAAATTTAACAACACCTAAGACAGCAGTCATTTTCAATCTATCGACTCCAACAATACCACTTAAAGCGAATAATTCAGGAGCATAAATAGTAACAGAATTTGCACCAGCCCATTGACCTAAAAGTTGCATCAAACAACAAATAACAAAGAATCTATATCTTAAGGATTTGGTACTTACAAGTTGGAAGCAAAGACCCCAAAGTGTATTATTCTTTTTAGCTGCTTTTTCAGCTTCAATTTGATCAGTAATATCAGTAATTTCACCAATAATAAAAGGATGGGTATCGGGTAATTGTCTTAAATCAGCTAATGCTTTAACGGCTTGTTCATTCTTACCAACTTTAAGGTACCATCTAGGACTTTCAATACAGAAAAATATTGATAAGACGAAAATTAAACCAGCAATGATAACTTTGATGGATAAAGGAATCATCCATTGTTTGTTGGATTGATCAGAAATATGAAGGGAAGTACCATAAACTGTTAAATATGATAACATCACACCTAAATAGACTGCACCAGCAAACACACAACTTGTTAAACCTCTAATAGCTTTTGGAGTAACTTCTGCAATATAAGTAGGACCAATAGTAGTAGTCAACCCAACAGCTAATAAACCTTCTAATAATCTACCAGCATATAATTGACCAAGTTTTCTTGCAGTAATTTGAACGATGACAGCAGCAATCCATAAAATACAAACACCTTGTAAACATCTAACTCTACCAAATTTATCTACGGTATAACCGGCAATCATAGCACCACCAATACTTCCTAATTGGACCATTGAAGTGATATTAGACTTTAAATCAGCAATTTGCTGATCTGTTTTGCTTTCATCAGCTAATCCAAATAATTGTTTAAAGGATGGTTGAACTGAAATCCCGGCGACACAACCTTCATCAAGACCTCTAGCCGCACCTAAAACTCCAAAAACGAAAATTGACATATATAATTTCCAGTTATAGATTTCAGGTGGAGAATGTTTATCAACTATTCTCCATGCAAATTTAGGCTTCTCTTCCAAATGTTCCGGCTCAACGGTGGTTTGGATTTTGGGTTTTTCGTTTCTTTCTACTATCTCAGACATGGTTTACCAAGTAAAAATTCTTAAAAATACGTCTATTAATTTTCTTGTCCAGCTGTCAATAATCAATAAATTCTAAGCAAGAATTCTAAAAAATTTAGGCTTCAGATATTGAGGTTTTTATATGGGAAAATCTTAAATCTGTTCAAAATAGTGGAGAAACTATAAAAGTCCGTAAAAATGTAACATGCATAATGCATTGTCCCCAATAGGTTGTCCCATTTTGGTGGTTCCAACGAAAAATAAAAATAATTTTCCTGCACTGAACCTTTAGAACCAAAAGAGTGGGGCAAACTCCGGGATAAGCCCAGTATTATTCGGTTGTAGATCGTTAGAAGCCAACAAACGGATGGGGGGATACTGAGCTAAGGGAAGAATAGGAACTATAGCGATTTTTCGGATTCGTTTTAGCCCTTCTCCTCTTCTTTTAATAAACTCTTTCTTATTGCTTTTCTATGTACCTGATGAAAATTTCTCGCTCGCTCGAGCCCGACGGTATATGTAAGGGTTCAGATACGTAAAATTGACAAGTACAGAAGTTACAAATTGAAGCAAAAAAAGAATCAGGTATGTTAAGATATTATTTATTACCTAGGTCTGTTTTAACAATTCAAACGTATTGAATAAATGATTAAGTCATCGCTGTCTCGAATTTCAACTGTTTCATGGTTTGTTAACTGATTTTCATCAAAGCTTATTAAATGCGCGTATTACTTGAATAGGTATCTCGGTTGACGCTAGGATTTTTCCGTCCTAGTATTTTATGCACCTTACCCCCACCAACTTTGCGCGTCATTTGGTGTTAAACAACGATTGCCGTCATAAAACCCCGCCCCCAACTCAGAATACACATACGTTATCACCATAAATAAACTTTTACCCCAGTGCAACGTACACATTCCTTCCCCATTATGTCAGTGATCCCGGGAGATTTAAAATGGAGTAATTTATGGGGTAATTTCGCCTATTCTTACCTCATGCAAGTAAATAGAATTTCCAATCGTTAAGTTGATTACCAATTGATTCAATGATGATATCACCGTTTGATGGTACTAATATAATGGATCCATCTACGCAAAATCTTCGATATTGATTTTCTAAACCTTTAAATGATAGTGTCACTTTTTGATCATTAATGATAGGTTCATAAACTACATCTGGATTATTGACGTGATTTCCTTGGCTATACACTTGTTGCATCACTGTCATAATGTCGCTTTTAGGGGTAAAGCTAATTAAATAAAGGCGATCATTGAGAATATCTCCTTGCGGTGAAATTTCAAATGTTGGCTCAAATCTTTTCGATGGAGTTAACATCCAATAACTATAAGGACCTTCAAATGTTTTAGAATCTCCATTTTTGTGATTAATAATGGTATTACCATTATATTCTTGCTTAGACTCAAGGTTTTTGACAGCTGCCATTTTAAACCTTTCAATCCCAAATTTTCTTAGCTCCGGAGTGTCACTGTCTGCGACCAATGACGCATGAAATCCCCAAGAAAAAACCACAATAAACTTATAATGCAATGGCAATCTTAAAACTTTTTCATCTTGTTGCAATAGCCAAGTATCCCCGGGTAAGACTAAATCATACAAGTTAAAGGGTTTACTTGTACCATCATTGAGTAATAATTGTGAGATTGCATGTAATTCGTTGTTGAGATTTAATGAAAGTCCCAAACTATTCCCAGTTCCAAAAGGAATGTTATAAATGGTGATATCCCCCTCTGCATCTGAGTTAATTGCATTGATAAACTCATTGATTGATGTATCACCACTGATTAATATAACCAAATAATTCCCAGATGTAAGACGTTTTGCAACGTGGGCAATACTATCAAAGGATTCAGTAAAGATATATTCATGTTTAATATTCAATTTGTTGAATATGGGTTTTATGATTGGTCCGTAAAGATCTCTATTGGTCCTACCAGTTCCAGAATTGCTGGAATCAATGACAAGAATTTGTTTAGTTAAATTTTGATTGTGTTGAATGGTTTCTATATCTAATTCATATTGCTTATAGTCTTGATTAGTCAATTGGGTTACTCTCAATGAATAGCCTTCGTCAGTTTTAACACCTACGTTTAATTCACGTAGCTTTGAATCATAGTATAAAATTTCTTCCATGGTGACAGAGTATCCTGCTTTTATGGTAGAGCTAGGCGCATTTTTATCCTTGATCGCGTCGGCGCCGTCGCTTTCGCAGCCACACTGGTAAGCGTATTAGAGATACGATACGATACGGAAATTGATTACCTTAAAGTTTACGATGTCACGTTATGAAGTGAATAGATTATTATTAAGTCATTTACAAATAAGGTCATTTCTTTAGTCATTATTCATATTAGCTCATTTTTTGACTCATCATTACCTTACTACAAGAATGATACGCTCAGGAACTTCATTAATCGTTAATCATTATCTAATATACTCTATATACTTCTTGGTGATTCAGGTGGACTTAATAATGTGTTATGGAAAAAATCCACATGAATTATATCAGTTGCTAAATCATATAAATTAATTCTTTCGTTAGGATTTAATTTAAAAATCTTATTTAATACGCCATTGAAATCTGATGATATTGGTAATATTCTTTGTAATACTGAGGTATCATTGTAGATGTATGTTTGAAAGACGTCATTATTATTAGGAATTATTGAACTATTAGGCCATGGATTTCTTGCACATGTAATGTTAATTATTAATATACCAATTGACCAAATATCTCCTTTAATTGTTGGGAGATATAAATTACCATCCTTTCTGGTTTCAAATTCCTCCAAGTCAACAACTGATTGAACGTAATCATTTTTGGTATAATTAACAATTCTTTCTGGTGCCATGTAGAAACTTGAACCTCTACAACTATTACAACAAATTAATTCATCTTCAATTGATAATCCAAAATCAATTATTCCAATAATTAATTCATTATAATTTACTATATGTCTATCATTTAATTTTCTTTCATAACTATCATCATATCTTATCATAATATTTTCTGGTTTCAAATCACAGTGGAAAATCTTCTTCAGTTGCATAAACTTGATAACATTTATCAATTGTAATATACAATTTTTCATCATTATTGGCTTATCAGTGAAAATTTGATTTTCAACAATATTCTTAAATAAATCGCCTTGTTCATAATAATCCATCAAGGTTATTATTCCTATATCAAAATTTAAAACTTTGTGAATGGTTGCAACATTTGGATGATCGTGAACTTTTAAATGTATAGCTAACTCTTTTAAGTATGGTATATTATAACCTTTATCTCTTACTAAGTCTAAGTTTAAATCTTCAACTTTAACTTTCTTATTTATGAATTCATAGTAAATCTTCTCTTGTACATATTTTTTATATGCATCTATATCTTTTTGGTGCAAAGTTCCAACTTGCTCTTTTAATATAATTTTTGCAGCATAAACTTGATTTTTCTTGATGTCCTTAACTAAGTAAATAAGACCATAGGTACCAGCCCCTAATTTTTTTACAAATTGTAAGTTTTCATTCAAGTAAATACCATTTAATTGTTTTAAAGGATTATACTTTAATTGTGGAGTATAGACAGTTTTATGAAAATCTTTTTCTATCATAGGTAATATGTGTAAAGTCATGTTACCTTTAGTATATATATGTATGTGATTGCTTGTTTATGTTTGTACGTTTTATATTAATTACTGCTTGTAAGGTAGTATAATTTATATAACCAGAAAAGTCACAAGTTTATATATTTGCATAAACAAGCGTCATTACCTAAAAAAAACCGTTCCATTTTTAACATCATATCGGATGATTGAAAAACCACCAGATTTTCTTATTCCGATTTATTTCGTACGCCTTGAATTCCATTCCTATTTACTGCGAAAATTCCCTAATTTTATTACCAATGGTGCTAATTTTACTACCGCTTATGTAAGCACTATTTCATGTTGACTTTCGATTTTTCTCGGGTCTCAAGATCGAATCATTAAATTGGCTGATTTTTTTCGTTGTGATCACCGGATTTAACATAATTTCACATTATTTTTTATAAATGTCTCCATACTAAATTCATATTTCCGTACGATACCCCATAAGGTTTATGCAGCCGCCTTAACATTGATAACCTTCTAAATGCATCGGAATAATTCGAAAGTCCCTGGCGGATTATTTTTTTCTACTTCGGCTTTTAATGTCCAGGTCATTTGAGATCTTATGTGCATTATCTATAAACATTATCTATATCCATTACCATTACGATTCTGTCCATACCCTTGGTTTTGATTATATCCTTGATTATAGTTATTTCTTTGTCCTTGTTGACCTTGATTATATTGATTGTATTGATTATACTGTCCTTGGTATTGTCCTTGATATTGACCTTGGTTTTGACCTTGATTATATTGATTGTAATTCAGTTGTGCATATTGATTATACCCCTGTCCATATTGACTATAACCTTGATTATATGATTGGTTATGGTTATATTGGTTATACCCCTGATTACCATAGCCTTGGTTGTATGATTGATTGTACGATTGATTAGCCGATTGATTGCCATATCCTTGCCCGTACGATTGATTATACGACAGATTATACGACAGATTATTGTACGATTGATTATAACCATTAGTTTTACCTTCTCTTGAATTCTTCTTATGCTCTATCAAGGATCTATACCCTCCCTTTCTTGCTCCATACATCATAAATGTCTTGGTACCTTGTGGACCTCTGTTAACATAATCTCGATTATCATTAGGACTTCTGAATCTATTACCACCTCTTTGATTACCATATAAAATAGTATCAATATCACTTTGTTGTAATACTGGCTCATGGGATATATATCCATTTAAAAGCATAGATTTCCCCTTAGATTTTATAGGCATTAAATAATCTAATGGTAAAAATTCATTGTTTTTAAGTTCTGGTAAATCTCCTTCTTTTATTGGACACTTGGTTATTTCACCAAGCTCAAATACCTTAATCTTACTAACTCTACCTGACAACCCACTTTGTTTATGTTTGAATTCTACAATTTTGTTGCCATCATCGTCTTCTTCATCAGTATATAATTCCTCAATAAATCTTTTGTAATTCTTGTTTTCACGTGATATAAATAAAACATCATCTTTAAGAGTATTTCTATCGATTTCTCCTGGTGTTAAAGTTGTATAGACTTTTTCAACTGCTTTTAATAACCTTACCTCATCAATAAATGGTAATAAAGGTATACCTTGCCATGCCATTTTTGCACCATTCATATCAATCTCAAAAGATTGAGGATAGAAATCAATGATTGGACTATCATGATCTTTCATCAATGGTTCAAATCCATCGGGTAATGTATGACTTGAATCTGCTGGCATAACTGACATTAATTGTTCAAATGGTCTGAATGGTTTACCTTGTGTGAACTTAATCCCTTGTTCTAATAAAGACTCATCTATTGTTGCAAAATCTTGCGCAAATGGTGCATAGTGATATGGGAAATACCATTGCCATGAAGGACATCCTTGATAATAATATAATAAAACCCATGAAATTCCCTCTAAGTAATCATATGCAAGTTGTTGACGCTTTTGACTAATTTCTTCTTCATTAGTTAAATGGAATTTGGTCTCATAATATCTTTTATGATATCCAAGTTCCCACATTCTAACTTCATCTTGAGGTTCTTCCTTTTTATTATCATCTGGTTTATTGATAATGACTGGTTCTGATAATTCAGACTCATCATCATCGAGTTTTCTTTTGTTATTATTACTATTACTATCGCTATCTTCCGAGTTTTCCAATGCCTTGACTGCTTCAACTGCACTTGTATTCTTATTGGCAATCAATTTCTTTAACCTTTCAGCAGCATCAGCATTTGCTAAATTTGCTTGATTGATCGTTGATAAGTTATTGACAATATCACTATTAGATAATTTAGCATATCCATCAACTACTTCTCCAGATGTTGACATCAAAGGCATATTTACATCTGCTTGAATTGGTGCTTTATCTTTACCTTTTGTTACTGTTGGTAAGAATCGATTCTTTAAATTCTTCTCTTCTTCTTCCCAAACTTTCCTTCTTTTAAAATTCTCTTCTCTTCTCTTTTCTTGTTCGAATCTCTTTTTAAAGATTTCATCTTCTTTACCACTTAATTCTTTCATTAACCTTATAACCAGCTTCAAATTTAAATTACCATCACAAGTGATATAATCTCTTAAAGAAGATAAAATTCTCTTCCAACACCCTACTAAAATATCAATACCATTATCTCTGACATCCAAACTTGGTAAATGAGGTAAGAAATCATTACCTACGAAAAAACACATAAATATCCAATCATCTATTGCTCTTTCAAGATCGAATTGAAATGATAATTTAGGGTTGTATAATTCAACTTCTAAGTATTCCCTTAATACATTGATATGTAACCATAAAAATGGTTTCTTAGCATCTTTCTCTTTTAATGCTTGTTTGTCTTCTTCAGTCATATTCAAATGATCATTAACATTCAACCTTTTGGATTGATTGGCAAATACATCTTCTCTTAAAACTCTAAAATGTGGTTCATGAGTTGCTAAACCTAAGAAAATTAAATCAGCATCTAATCCATAGATACAATGTTTAGTGTTTGGGTTATATTGAGGATCCAGTCTTTGCAGTCTAATAAAATTCATTAATTTATGTTCACCTTCACCAGGAACTGATGAATCACTAATTATTACTTGTAAATCTTTCCAACCAGGATCATTACTTAACTTGTAACCCACCCAATATCTTAAACCTTCTGCTAATTTATCCATGAATGGTGTACCAGGTGTGATAGAATTAGTATCCCAGGCTTTTTTACCCTTGATAGCCATATCAATCAGTTCACCTCTTTCTTCTCTTTCCCTAAGTTCCTTTTCTCTTGCTTCACTTTCAATTCTACGATCTTGAGCGGCTCTAAATCTTCTGGCTCTCTGTTGATTCATTTTAGCTCTTGGTGCTACCCCATCAACAGCCATCATTAAAACTTTTCTAGGTCTTGCCATCATTAAAACACGTTCTGTATATTGGAAAACATCTAAAAGCATTTCATCCTCTGTCTCTGGTGGTGGTTTATGTTCTGGATGAGTACATGGATGTACAATACCATTCATGTCAAGATATAAATTATCAATTTCTCCATTAGGATTGGCGTCACTATACTTAGCACCGCCTATTTCTTCTGCTACATCTTCTTCTATAACAGGTGAGATAATTTTTGGATATTTCCTTGATAGCCATCTAAATAAAGCTGGCACACCCATCTTCTATTCTCACTTAATTTCTCTTTGAACTCTCAAATTTCTCACAGTTAAGTCGATGAGATTGTGAGATTGAAGTCTACAGTATGTGATATTTATTGATTTATATTAGTACTAATATTTTGTGTTTTACTAAGAGTTTGTATTTTAGTAAGATAAGAGTTTATTGATTTTGGGCTTATTTTGATTTTTTTTTCTTGAACCCTTCTTGGGAACTGTGGAGGTTAAAGATTACAAGAGGAAAGTAAATTTGAATAAAACATAAATTTTATATAACCCCTTTCGCTATAAAATAATCTAAGCAATAATGAAGTATCTTTGGGCTACTACCATGGAATCTCATCTCCTTCTTCTCCATAAAATTTCCCAGTTTGTTCAACAGTAGCATCATTAATAATCTTTATTAACTTTTCAGCACTTTGTAATGGAGTAATGAAATTACCATTTCCAAACTTAGCTTTAGCAGTGGAAGCCATATCAGTATCAACTAAACCTGGATGTAAAAGTAAAAGAACTGAGTTTTTATATAATTTATCTTCAGAAGCAGCATTTTCTTCTGAAACCCTCTTTCCATAATAGTTAAGAGCTGCTTTAGATGCCCCATAAGCATTAGAGTTTGGAAGCTGGTTAAATTCAATAGAACCAATTAAGGATGAAATGAACACAATTTTTTTGCTTTTGACAGTGTCAGACTTGAATAAATATGGTGCAGCTGCAGTATAAGTTTTAACTGTACCCCCAACATTAACGTCAAGAATCTCAGAATAACTATCTGGATTATAATCTAAAGCTTTGACCAAGTTAAATTCTTTACCTATAATAGCAGCATTTGCAATTAAGTAATCAATACCAGTCTTTGAATATTGATCAATTTTCTTAAATTCTTTGACAAAATCATCATATGGACTTGCAATGTCAATAATTAAAAGCTTCAAGTTCTTAAATCCTTCTTCTTCAAGTTTTCTAGCAGTAGCTTCGTTTCTAACTGTACCGATAACTAAATTATCAGGGTTTTTAAGAAGGCTTTGAACAAATCCAAAGCCGAGACCCTTGTTAACACCAGTAATTAAATATACAGCCATTTTCTTTATCTTTTTTCCTAAAATTTTGTCTTCACTAAAAATAGTAATGAGTTAAGGGATATTATCCTGTATTTATATACTTTTCTTGTGTCATGATATGTAAGCTTTAAAATCAAATGATATTTAAGTCAAAAAGGTTAATTTTGCAGCATTTGGGTGAATTTGATTACATAATCCATAGTTAAGGAATTTGTAAGCCATTGGAAACGGTTGGTACAACCGGATACAATAGGATTAGTAAACCCAAAAAGGTGGCAAGTTATCCAAGGGTAAGTTTAAGAGGTTGGTTTTGTCAGTGGCAAAACCTTAGGAGAATGATAACAACATAAGGGTGTATTTTTAAAATATAGGTATTAGAGTAAACTCACTTGGGGTATAAGGACTTAGGTATGGGAAATTATTAGAACAACAACCTAAACTGAACACTTGTTTTATTTGTGAGTAGGATTATATTGTATCAAGATCATAGTTCATTGAATTCTCTGGCTAAACCTTGCGGTAAAACCGTTGGTTACGCTTCGCTTACAAATTTGCAACAATTGTGAATCATCAGTGAATCACAGGTGATTCACAAGTCAGAAATGCTTACATACAATGAGGAACACATCTGCATGTTGTTAATAATATTTCTGCTAAGTAAATTTCTAATATGTTGGTTCAATTTCAGAGCAGATATTCTGGGGTAGTTAACATACTATGTAGTAGTCTGTCGACTCATATTGCACAAAGGTCGTGTGCTGAGTAGTGTGCTATAGAAAGGGTTGAGAACGGTCGCAAAATTTGTTTTCGGGAAATTATTTTACTGGAAACTATATTGGATTTTTTGGAAAGACCTCAAGAAGTTTGGACATTATCTAACTTCATGTTACATATTTAAAGATGGCTTTGATAACTTGTAGTCTTTTTGGTTTTAAAAAGCTATAATTTGATTATGTTACGCGTGGATTCTTTAAAGCATTATTCAATTTGTTGAACGCGTTGCTCAATAATTGCAAGGCGTTAACAGTTTAAGAGTTACTTTACTTATTCATAACAGTGAATTTATTGCACTAGTATTAGTCTTGATAAAATCAAACGCGTGCCTTTTGTAAATTTCTGTCTCTTCTTCCTTTGGGTATAAATAACAGGAGAACTAAGAATGCTTAGGAAAGTTCTGGGTATAAATAAAAACAGAGCTAAGAATGCATCTGGGAAGGTTCCTTAATTGGTAGCTTAAGTTGTGATATAAATTTAGTTCTAAGTGCTCTTTGTCCTTTTTCAAGTATTATTTTGAATAAAACTTAATGTAAATGAAATCATCGCTTAGAAGATGTATGGTGACAAAGTAGGTTTAGAGTCATGTCATAATGTGTATTTAAATCTACAACCTATATTATGAATCACAAATGTGTCATATACTTTTCATGTGTAAGACCAAAACCTCCCAAAGGGTACTTAAATATTCTCAATAGCTTAAAGGCAAATTGTCATACAATTCATGTTGTAGATGAATTTCACATTCCTGATGGTGCAAAGTCAGTCAGTATTGACTCTTTGCCTGTCAGAACGCCCTATCTTTCTATTACAAACTTCTAAAGTCTCCTCTTGTTCTTGAAGAAATGAATAGCTGGATGCCTATGTTCATTTATCTCGGTGTACGGGTCTATTTAAGTCTCTAAATTTCTCAGGGACCCTGTGACACTTACATGTATAAAAAATATATTCATACCGAAATAAGCATGTTTGAATAATCTTATATCCTTTTAATTACTTCTTACTTTCCAGTTTACTATACAAATGAATTTTTTAAATTTTTTTTTTTTTACCTTTTGTACTTTAAATTTAAACCTTAAAGTATTTTGCATTGTGATATTTACAAATACAAAGAAAAAAATAAACTAAAAATATCCTAAAAAATTATATTCACTTATTTAAGTATAAATTCAAGAGCATTACCATAACATTACCATAAAATTACCATGGGATTACTTCACCTTGATCTCCGTAAAATTTACCAGATCCTTCAACAGTTACACCATTAATAACCTTGAGCAACTTCTTAGCACTCTCCTCTGGAGAAAGAAAATATTGAGCTCCATATGTAGCTTTAGCAAGAGCAGACATATCGGTATCAACCAATCCTGGATGCAAAAGTAAAGTAACTGAATTTTTGTATAATTCATCTTCAGAAGCAGCATTATCGTCAGCAACTTTCTTACCATAGTAGTTAAGAGCTGCCTTAGATGCCCCATAACCATTAGAGTTTGGAAGCCCCTCTGCACCAATAGAACCCACTGATGATGAAATGAAAACAATCCTTTTGTTTGCTCCAGTATTAGTCTTGAATAAATATGGAGCAGCAGCAGTGAAAGCCTTGACAGGACCTCCACAATTGACGTTAAGAAGCTCAGCATAATAATCTGGATTATAATCTAACACTTTTGCTAAGGAGTTCTCACCTACGATAGCAGCATTCGAAATAAAGTAATCAATACCAGTCTTTGAATATTGATCAATTTTTTTGAACTCTTTGACAAAATCATCATATGGGCTTGCAATGTCAATAATTAAAAGCTTTAAGTTCTTAAATCCTTTTTCTTCAAGTTTTCTAGCAGTAGCTTCGTTTCTAACTGTACCGATAACTAAATTATCAGGGTTTTTAAGAAGGGTTTGAACAAATCCAAAACCAAGACCTTTGTTAACACCGGTGATTAAATAGACAGTCATTTTTGTAATGTAGATGAGTCGAAAATTTAGAGTCTACAAATTAAGAAAAGGGAACAGTAGCGGGTTTTTAGTTATTTTATATAGTTTTCTGGCATTTGCTTGTCCCAGTTATTTCGGGACGATTATAAGCCGCACTTGAGACAGTTTTCTAATAGTTAACTTAGGAGAAGCAGCTAAGATAAGACTCAACGCCCCATAGAATATGTGAAGGAGAAGTTAATAATCCAAGTTGATACCAGGGGATACTATCGTAAGGGGTTGACCTAGTATCAAAGCATTTGACTGAAGATAATGATAATTAAGTCAATTAACCGTTCTCCGTAACATTATAGGAAGCGGAGTCTTAATTTTACTCCGAACCGCACTGATGATATAGGAGGTTGTAGGACTGTAAATTCCTGCGACGTTTGGGATGTGCACTACTAGGAATATTTGTCTTGGATAAGATAAATTAAGACCATGATTTAGGAAGGAAGCCTTGAAGGAATATATATCTAATAATATATAAAATCTTCAGGGTAGTTAGTTCTTCCTCTGTTTAAAAGGATTATCGGGCTCTATATAGATTTTTTAGGGAGGAGTTATAAACTTGAAAATCTTTACACACAGAGACATTATTCACAAATAATTACCAAATCTGGGTTTCAAAGGACCTATCTGAAACAAAAAATATTTGTCGTCTTGAAAAAGCTACCACATTTTTATCGGAAGTCGATTTCAACAAGGACGTGAAGTCACTTGAAAAGAGGCATGCAAACGCATTCGAACGCGCATTCAAACATTGAGGACTTACTTCATTTGGATAATGCCGGAACGAGGTTTATGATGTAATAAGATCTCACTTTGCAACATTTTTTATAAACATCCTGCAGTTAAAAGATTTTGGGGACACTTTGGTTAAAAAGTTTGAAACACTTAGGATTCGTGGATAAAACATTATCTACGCATAATTGATTTAATATTCTAATACCTCCATTTATGGTCCCGGTGTAGTAATGGATGATTCGGATAATATTTGTAAATTCACGGTAAAAGTATCGTAAATGACGTATAAAAAAAAATAAAGTAGTGTCTAAGTTGATCTAAAATAATTAAACATAATTTTATCAAAACATGCAACCATACACTGCTTGTATTGTTTGCTGTAAACGTAAATGCAGAGAGCAATTGTCATTGACTTAATTTTAAACGAGATGGCAAAGCCCTCACTTTATATACAACATTATTTCTATTTTAAACCTAGACTTTATAGCTTTAGATCGTAATATCAAAGCTATTAAGTGTAAAGGACTATATGATCTATATAATAATATCATCAAGAAAGGCTATACGTTTCAGGAGCCCGTAAACATCTACATAAAATGATTTACTCGGCTCAAAGATTTGCAGCCCTGCAAG
Source organism: Yamadazyma lessepsii (assembly GCA_030563485.1). Lineage (NCBI taxonomy): Eukaryota > Fungi > Ascomycota > Pichiomycetes > Serinales > Debaryomycetaceae > Yamadazyma > Yamadazyma lessepsii. The sequence continues at coordinate 177,441 of JAJMJG010000022.1, read as the reverse complement.
TGTCATTTTATCGCTAATTTTGCTATGGGGTTAAATGCTTAGGCAATACCAAGCATGGCGAGACTAAAGGTATTTAAAAAAAATTAGTCATCCTTTAATCATTTTCTCTAAACATTAATGGAATTTACTAATTACTTATTTTCAAGGATATCACCTAGTCCAAGCCCTCCTACATCTAAGTCAAATAGTGAGCCAGTTAAAATCAAAGGATCACCTAATGTTATTAGTGAGTACATTTATAATGATATCCAATTAGCAAAGCAAGAAATCAAGTCATTAAATGAAAAGACAAAGATATTTCATACAAGTCCTTTATACTATAAGATATTTAAACTTATAGAAGCTAATCAATTAAAAGAATTAAACAGCTTGAAGAGGAAGTTTGAATTTAATTACACTACTGAATATTATAAGAACCTTGTTAGTTTATATAAAACCATTTTATCAGAATTAGATGACTTTTTAAAGATTTTACAAAATAATTATCATAATGGAATAGTTGAAAGTAAAAGAGATAATAGGTCTCGTACTAATAGTTTAGTTAGTCGTAATACTCAATTAAGTATGGATGATGCCCCGGAGGATTTATTAGACCCACTTTCTTATGAAATGTTTAATGATCCAGTAGTTGCCCCAAGTGGTATAACTTATGAAAAATCAATGATTTTAAATCATTTACAAAAAAATGGTCAATTTGATCCTTTAACAAGAGAAGCGTTGCATCCTAATCAATTATATCCTAATTTAGCAGTTAAGAATTCAGTTAATAGTTTCATAGCTCAAACAAATTAAGTGTGCACAAAAGAAAGGAAACGCTTCTTTATGATTATGAAAGTTCCCATGATAAGGTTTCATGGCGTGTATAGTATTTATAGGTTAAAAGGTATATAGGTAGTTGATAATATAGAATCCTATATGCAGTACAGATGAGTATAGTCTCAAAATGAGAAAAAAATCGATGAGCTCTTAAGTATGAGGAACTTAATTATTCTTAATAAGGGTAATATTATACCTGAGTCAAAGTATTACCCTGATTTAGATCCAGGTAGTTTTACGTATGATTCAATCTTTGATGTGGTTTCAAATTCTTTAACATTCGCCCTTCATTTAATTAATGAAGGTATTGTTGAAATCCAACAGCATTTAAAAACTGGTGAAGTTAATTTACTTGCCAACTTCCCAATTTCACAACCTGAGAGTAAATTATTATCATTCAATCATTTTGAAGATACGTGTCAATTAATTTTAATTTATAATAATGGGGATATAGTTCAAGTAACTTATGATCCTGTATCATATGATCCTGATCAATCTATTATTGAAATTATTGGATCTATTGATGTTGGATTAAAAGCCGCCACTTGGTCACCCGATGAAGAAACTTTAAGTTTAATCACCAATGAAAACAAATTAGTGTTATTATCGAGATCATTTGATGCAATTGCTGAAAAAATCCTTAACCCTGATGATATTAAAGTCAGTAAGGCCAAACATGTTTCTGTTGGTTGGGGTAAAGCTGAAACCCAATTCAGAGGTAAAGGTGTAATGGCTTTAGAAAGAGAGAAAACTATCTTACAACATGCAGGTCTTGATTTAAAAGATGAATCTTCACCATTAAGAGATCCAACTGTGGTAGAACCTCAACAAGGTACTATATCATCATTTGAAAATAATCAAGTCAAAATTAGTTGGAGAGGTGATTGTGAGTTTTTTGGTGTAAGTACAATTGAAAAAGCTATAGTGGAAGATGAAAATGGAGAAGAGAAAATAGATGAATCATATGAAAGAAGAGTTATAAGAGTTTTCAATAGATTAGGTGAATTAGAATCAGTTAATGAGGCCGTTGATGGGTTAGAACATAATTTAGCTTGGAAACCAAGTGGTGCAGTTTTCACATCAACTGCTAGACATTTGAATGAAGATGGTGAAAACGTCTTGGATGTTATATTCTATGAAAGAAATGGGTTAAGACGTTATGATTTTAATTCAAGATTAAACCCAACTCTTGAATTGATTCAAAATATTCAATGGTCTTCAGATTCAGAAATTTTGGCTTTACAGTTATTTGACAGAGTTCAATTATGGACAACTAAGAATTTCCATTGGTATTTAAAGCAAGAAATATTTGTTAATACTTTAGATCCTTTAAATCAAGTGAATTTCATTAAATTTCATCCTGAAAAGACTCAACATTTCATTATCGGTACTTCAAGACAAGGGGTTTTGATTGTTGATTTAGGTTATAAAACAGTTACAGGTCCAACACAATTAGGTAACGATGTTGGTATGACATTAGTTACTGATGGTATGGAAGCTAAATTAACACCTTTAGGTCTTGCAAATGTTCCACCGCCTGTAAGTTTCAGAGAATTGGAAATCAATGAAAATATCAATGATTTAGCTTCAAGTAAATCCAATGAAATATATTCGTTATTAACTTCAAATGGTAATGTTCATATTGGATCCATGAAACTTAATAAAACAAAGACCAAACAACCAAAGGTTACATCAGTTATATCAGGAAGTGAATTTGTAATGTCTGATGAGTTCGGGAAACAAACTGCTATTATAGACAATACGATTTTAGCCATTTTAATTGACGGGGATTCATATTCGAAAATTGTATTCTTTGATATAACAGATATCAAGGAACCAATGTTTTTGAACTCCTTAGATTTCCCAGAGAAAATTGTTTTAATGAAACCATCAGCTGATTTTGATAGTTTAGCCATTGAATCTATCACGAGAAACGTTTCACAAATTGATAAAGAATTCAATATCACGGGAATTTGTCAATTTCCTCAATTATGTCGTGATTTTGAAGTAGTTAAAACCTCTGAAAGTTTAACTGCTTTTGGTATTACCGACAGTGGTAAATTATTTGCCAATGAAACTCAAGTAACTGTAGGTGTAACATCTATTAATGTCACTGAATCTCATTTACTTTTCACAACAGTTCAATCCAAATTATGCTTTATTCATTTGAACTCAGCTTCTGATGATTATCAATATGATATATTCCAAAGTAAAGAAGGTGAAGAAGTAAATAATTCAGCAGATGAAAGAATCAGATTCATTGAAAGAGGTTCTATTTTAGTTACAGCAATTCCTTCAACTTATCAAGTTGTGTTACAAGCCCAAAGAGGTAACTTGGAAACCATCTGTCCTAGAATCATGGTGTTATCAGGAGTACGTAAATTCATTCAACAAAAGAAATTCAAAGAAGCATTTTTAGCTTGTAGGGTTCATAGAATTGACTTGGATATTTTACATGATTATGACCCAGAATTGTTCTTCAATAATTTAGAAAACTTTGTTCAACAAATTGATAAAATTGATCATTTGGATTTATTCGTATCTGGGTTACATGAAGAAGATGTCACTCTTACTAAGTATAAAGATACTTTAACTGAAGTTGATGGAACAAAATCAGAACAACCAGTATTACCAGAAATCAATAATTTGAGTATCAAACCTGAAACTAAGAAGATCATTCAAAATAAAGATAGAAACGTTTATAATGAAAACTCCAAGGTTAATAAAATCTGTAAAGGGATTTTATCAATTCTTGTAAAGCCTGAATATTTCAAGAAGTACTTACAAACCATATTAACTGCTTACGCATGTCAAAGACCACCTAATTTACTTGAAGCTTTGAAAATGATTGGTGAATTTGATGATGATGAACAAACTGAACAATCTGTTATTCATTTATGTTTCTTATCAGATGTGAATAAACTTTATGACGTAGCATTGAGTCTTTATGATGTCAAGTTAACCTTAGGAATCGCCCAACAATCACAAAAGGATCCTAAAGAATACTTACCTTTCTTACAAAACTTACACGTACAGCCTCCAAAAAGGAAAGAATTTATGATTGATGATTATTTAAAGAATTACGTAAAGGCATTGAATTGGTTAAATGAATTAGAAAATGTCCAAGATGAATTTGATGATTATGTTATTAAACATAACTTATATAAAGAAGGTTTAAGAATTTATCAATATAGTCAGAACAAAGCTAGAACAAGAGACATTTTGAATATGTTTGCACAACATTTACGTAATGAAAAGAACTTCTCTGAAGCTGGTAATACTTTTGAATCATTAGGAGATTTACAAGAAGCTTTAGATTGTTATATTCTGGGTAAGAACTGGAAACAAGCAATGGCTATTGTTACTAAATCCGACTTCAATGAAGGATCTAAAGAAATAGCTGAAGGTTTAGTTGAAGCTTTAGTAGCTGATCATAAGTATAGTGATGCAGCATTTATTGAATTCAATTTCTTACAAAATCTTGAACAATCAATCAAATTATATTGTAAACAATATGACTATAATATGGCGATTTTATTAGCCACAAAAGAACAAAAATTAAACTTAATTGAAGAAATTGTTGATGTTCAATTATCTGAAGGATTTGGAACCATAGCTGAATTATTGGCTGATTTCAAAGGACAATTGAACTCACAATTGAATAGATTAAGAGATTTAAGAGCTAAAAAGGCTCAAGATCCTTATTCATTCTATGGTATCCCAGCAGAAGAATTAGATGTACCAGATAATGTATCAGTTGCAGCATCAGAATATTCGCAAACACCATCATTCTTCACCAGGTATACTGGTAAAACAGCAGGTACTGCTAAAACTGGTGCATCTAGAAGAACTGCTAAGAACCGTAAGAGAGAAGAGAGAAAAAGAGCTAAAGGAAGAAAGGGTACTATTTATGAAGAAGAATATATCATTAGATCTGTAGGAAGATTAATAGAAAGAATGGATCTGACACAAGTTGATGCTTTAAGTTTAATTGATAATTTAATTAAGAGAAATATGACACATCAAGCTTATCAAGTACAAAAGAGTTGGATTGAAGTATTAGATTTCTTAAAGACTAATATCCAGGAAATGTATAAGATGGAAGAGAGGGATAGAGAAAGAATTGATGATTTTGGTGAAGTTTATTTAATTCCTGAAATTCCTGTTCCTACATTGAATGAATTTCCAATTAGACATACTTTGGATTATTAGGTATTAGGTAGGGTAAGAAGATTTAGGTAAGACTAGGTAAGTGATTACAATGTATAGAAATATAAATTATTTAATTAGATTTTTATAATGCTTTATATTCTTTTAATAAAGACCTATACATCTTTAGATTCATTTATTTTCAGATCATTTCCATTCAGATCATCCAGTTCTAGCTCATTTATTTTCAGCTCATTCCCATTCAGCTCATTCAGTTTTAGCTCATTTATTTTCAGATCATCCAGTTTCAGCTCATTCCCATCCAGCGGATTCAGACCCAGCGGATTCAATCCCAGCACATTCTTCACCAGATTCTTCAGCGTATTCAGGAAATTCATCTTTGCAAATTTTCTATCCAACGAATTGGATAATCCATTCATTTCCTCATCTGAACGACCATAAAGTTCCGTCCACCATTTAACATCATTATAATTAAAAAATATTACATCATTACTGGCTTCATAATTAACATTAACAAATTCTTTAGGTCTTGAACTAAAGTAATCCCATACTGAGATTGTGTTTTCAGGCATTTGGAATACCTCCTTCAATTCCCTTTCAGTATCACATAAGAAAGAACCATATTGACATGAATAATAATGATAAAATAATCTCTTAAGAAATCTACTATTAAATTCAAACAATTTGGGATGTTGTCTATATATCTGGTATACTGAATCCAAGAATTGATGGAAAATTGGTGATTTATCATTACTTCCACCATAAGTACGTGAAGAGAATCCTTTATCATTTGATTCAATTGTATCAGCATCAGAGATAGCTGGGGAAGGTGATTCAGTTTCTTGTTCTGAAACCCATGAAGGTTCTAAAACCATTGAAGATGATTCTAAAGATGATTCTACAACCATAGAATTAGAGACACCATTATTATTGGTAGCATTATTAGCAGCATTGGCAGCAGCAGTGGCAGCAGCAGTGGCAGTATTTTTTATACGTGTAGCTGCTTTATTTGCAGCTCTTTGTAAAAATGAAGCTACTCCTCTCGCTGTACCATTATTGGTTTCACCATTATCATTATATTCATTAGAATCTTGTAATACTTTAGGTATTGATGCTCCAATACATCCACCATGGTCAGCACGAAGATTGAATTTAAACCCAAAGCTTACCCATTCTTTTTCTATCAATACCATAAATCCTTCTAAAGTTCGATAATATGGATCTAAACATAATTGCAGTAATGCTGATACTTGAGAAGTTCTATCCCAACCATCAGAACAATGAATTATCACATTGGTGTTATTTAAATGTACAGATTTGATGATTCTTTCAACAGCTTGTAAAATGATTGATATACGATGTAACCATTGTGATTTCGATAATAGTTGTTGTAATGAAGGGTAAGATATTTGCGTATCATCAGCTTTCATAGAAAGGGGGAAATCATCTAAATAATTTAAAGCAGCAGTCAATTTATTCAAAGATTCTCTCATAACATGAATATTATCAATATTACAAAAGATCTTGTCCACGTATTTGACTTCATTATGTTTAGACTCACCATCTTTTATATCTCTATAATTATCAATATTTTCAGTTCCAGCACCAAGTGCATGTTGAGCCATTGCATTGGTTAAAGGTCGAAGGTCTACAATTAAATTTCTTTGTGGTTGTTCAATAAATCCATTAGTTTCATTAACTTTATGAAGTCTTTCACGTTCTTGACTTTTGAAAATTTCTCCTATTAATTTTTCATCTTGAATTGATCTATTTTGAATATTTAAGCCAACTAATGGCTGGGAACATCTTGCAATGACATTACCATTAATATTCAAACGATGTTTATAGACCACAGCAGGTATTCTCTGTTTAGAACGGAATTTAGATGCATGTTTAATCACATTATCCGATATAGCACCAGGGACAATAATAGTACTAGGATATGTAGAACATAATTTATAGTCTTGATTCAAGATTGTAGGTCTCCAATAAGTCTCATCATCCGATATTAACCCTAATCTTGTATACTCTTTAATAGGGTCATATATATCCCATCCTTTTATAACCAATTCTGATTCTAATATATTGGCTTGATAATTATATGCATAAAATGATTTTATATCACTCAGAACTTTTGGAATTGTTATCAAGGTGCTTAATTTTTGAAACACCTCTGAACAAATCAAATCATTAGTAAAATCAAAGGAGTAGAACGTAAAGTCCTTACATTGTATACGAATATGAGATGAAGAATAATGATCGAAATTCTTCTCAGGGAATGTTTTGGCTAGACTATTCTCATTAGGATTATAAGTGGTTTGTGATATAAGTTGATTATTCTTGTGACAAAGAAGGGATGACCCTCTTTTCTTATGGATTTTTTCAATCATCGGGTAACATATCCATATTTCTCTAGGATCGAATTTAAAAACAAGATGATGATTGGATAATATCAAAGTACCTTTTAAACAGTATCCTCTACGGGAGACAATGACATCTTCCACGGTAGATAACTGATTTTTCTCCATACTTTGGAGTTTATTTCTGATAAGATAAGTATAGATGCGGAATGGAAAATCAGCCTTAGGGTGAGATTCTAGTGAGATTCTTAGGGCGAGTTTGAGGAGTTTTAGTGAGGTTTTTTAGGGCGAGTTTGAGGTTTTTAGTGAGGATTCTTAGGGAGAGCCTGAGGGTTTTAGTGAGGATTTTAGTGGCATTCTTATACTTTTATTCATCTATATACCTACAACTACAATTATAAAATACAATTATAAACCTTCAAATTTACGTATACCATGTTCATGTTGTTGCATATTTCTTAATTGTTTATTGGTCAATTGTTTTGTTTTTGGCTTTTTAGGTTCTTGTTGAGGTTCTGAAGCTTCAGGGTTTGATGATTCAGGTTGTGAAGATTTATTTAAATCTATGAGTTTTCTTTTAGGTTTTTCAAATCTTCTTTTACGATTTAATTGGGGTTTGTTTTTAATGTTTTCATCTTCTGATTCGCTTTCTTCATTTTCTTCATTTTCTTCATTTTCTTCACTGTCTTCACTGTCTTCATCCCTATCCCCTTCTTCGTCACCAACACTATCATCATTATCTCCACCTTCGTCACTAACAATATCATTGTCATTCCCCTCTTCACCGCTAACCCCCTCATTATCACTAAAATCTTCACTATCACTACCAAGCGAATCACTAGAATCATCCATATCACTATCATCACTATCACTATCATCTCCCTCATCAACCTTTAAATCTTCCTCAACTTGTTCACTCCATATCTTTAAAGAATCCATACCTGAACTTATCAATCTATAATTATAATCTATTTCTAAATTCCCTACTTCATCTAATGCACCATGTTTTGAAGTTCCAGAATGAACTCTCGTCTCAACAATCTTCCCAATCTTATGATTTATTCTATGTAATAATCCTTCACTATCTCCACACCAAACTGAATTAGTCATTTCTTCAGTATCATTATTCATACTTGGAATTATCGTATCAAGACTTACACCTTTGTTAACTTTAATACGAGTCAATTGATCCATTAGTCTATTCTTGGAGTTCTTCCATACTGTTACAACTCCTTCACCTTGAGAAACAAGTACTGTGTCATTTTTATTATCATTAATGTGATCTGTTGCATAACACATCGAAAGTAATTCATCTTCTTGATCATCTGATTGTGTAATTATACCTTTTCTAATATCTATATGAGATAACGTAGTTGATCCAACTGAAAGATAATGATAAGCTGAAACTGCTGGCATTGGTAATATATGACTAATAGAATCTTCATGGACATTAGACACTTTAAATTTAAGTTTACTCTTACCTAAATTACTACTATCATAAACCAACACATGTCCATTCTCTGTACCTGCTAATAAAAAGGGATGTGTTGAAGAATGACAAAGTTTAGATATAGCATCATTTTTACCGGGGAAATCATCCACCAATGTAACTTTTGATGATACTTTCCCTGTTTCAGTATTAGCCTTTTTAATGATATGATCAGTACCTGCAGTATAAAGATTTTCACCTAAAGAATTTTCCAAAGGATCAAAAAGTACTGAACGACATGAACCTTTATGTCTTTTAGTCTTCCACATTATTTGAAGATTAGGATCTTCAAAATCACTATGGTCTTTAATTATAGTCCACCATTTCTTCTTCAGTTGTGATACTGATCTTATGACTTGTGATATTTTACCTTTTTTGAAATTGGCCATATCTTCTGCCATAATTTCATCTCTTTTTGCCTGTTGTTGTTGTTCTAATGCTTCAGCATTATAACTACTACAGTACACATGTCCTGTAGCAAAACCTTGTGCAAGAATTGGTTTAGTAGGATGTGCAGCCACTGAAAACAAAGGATCAGAGTAATTAATTTCAAGGATTGGTGATACTTTAGATTCTAATTGTTGTGCAGCATTTGTAGCATTTGACTTCTTTTTACCCATAGTTAAGAGATGAGATGTGCGATGCGATGGGATGAGGTGTAGTGGAGATGCGAATAATGTCTGGGTTTTAACACCTATCAGGGAATTACTTTGTTACTTAAGGACTGTTCTTTTTAGTAGTTACTCTTTACTTAAGGATATGATATATCTATTAGTTAGTTACAAATTGAGCTATAATAAAAATAGAAGCAGCGAATTTATCACACGGTACAATACACTAAAGAGAAATTATCACAATACATTATACTATAGAGAACATGACATCACACAATAAAATACACAGTAAAAAACACTATAAAATACAATATTGTAAATTCACATAATACAATTATTATACTTACTGATAATTTAAGATTGAATTGAAACAACACAGGCAGTCATACACTAAAAAATATCAGCACATCCTTCTAATTTCTTATCTCTTCTTTCTTGCCAATATTTACCTTGGAATTCCCAGTATGCATCACCAGTAACTGGATGCTTCTTCTTAACGAACCAATTAGGTTTATATTGTTCTTTCTTCAACTCTCTCTTCTTTCTAGCAGCTCTTTGTTTTTCTTCTAATCTCCATTTTTCATCTGAGGCTTTATCATATTCACCATCTTCCATAGCTCTTTGATCTGGTCTCAATCTAGTATCACTTGGTGCAAGATATGGCTTCAAATTTTCATCAACACCATTCAATGTAATGGCAAATGAGGTTAAATTGAATGGAACTTGTGGTCTTGCAGCTGCTTGCCAAATTAAGAAAATACCTCCAGCATTTGGATCTTTAGATGATCCTCCAATATCATTTTTACTAGCATCAACTAATGATGAACGTCTATTTGAATCAATTGGTTCAGCTTGAATAATCTTCTTACCAAAGATTTTACTATCCCAATGTCCACCAATAGCCCAACGTTGTTTACCAGTTTTATCAACTACATAACCATTTAATTGGTAAGCTGATGCAGCTCTCCAACCTCTTTGTTTCAAATCAACTATAATTTGATCCCCAGTTGTATGGTTAGTAACTTCCATCTTACCAAAGTTATCAACGGTTGGATTACCAAGCATAATACCAACGACTGAAGTATTAACTTTCTTCCAACTATATAATTCTTCAGTCACTTTTTCTCCTTTAGTATTGATGACTCCGTTATCAGGTCTTATAGCACAGAACATTTTACCTAAATGTTTGAAATCAAATGATCTTCCTCTGAACTTAGAGTCAACTGCATTTTCACCATAATAATCCCATTTAATCGATTCGACACTACATGCACTAATTGGAGGATGGTGACTAACTTGTTCACTAACTAATCTATAGTTCTTATCTGGCCTAGAATATTCAAAGGTTTCCCCTAATAATGGATTAAAAGGTTTAGCAATTCTATTTATAGTTGATGCATATTCGGATGCAGCAAATGCTGCAACATAGGCTGTTCTTAATGCAGAGTCATCAAAAGAAGCAGCTTGTTCTAATAAATTAGAATACTCAATATCTTCAGCCAACCTTTGCAATAATGAAGTACATTCATTAAATGAGACAGGTAATGTCATCTTAGTCATATCTTTACCAATCATTGACTTTAAAATACCCCAAAGTCCAACTTTTGGTCTATTATCTTCATCCATGGCCAATTTGGCTCTTGGTGGATTTTCATACCCTAAATATGAACCTTCCTCTTCAAGTAATTTAGCTCTACTTTCTTGGACCTCATTAACAGGGACCTTGGTTGGTTTAGAAGTGTCTTCAACTGGTTCTTTTTCTTTGTTTGTAGCAACAGTATCAATGGCTGTAGCTTCGGATTCATCATCACCAGTTTCTTGCGTTTCTTGAACATCAGTAGGACCAAAAGTTTGTTCTTTAGTGATATCACTACTAGGAAGTTGAGATTCACTTGTTAAGAAATCCTCATCTATAGTATCAGCATCAAAGAACTCATCGTCTGAATCTTGTAAGATATCTTCGATAACACTTTCATGTATATCACTAGATGGTATGGTTTCTAAACCTCTGGATGGGACTTCTTGTTGGGCTACATTAACAGCACTACCAGATTTAGGAGTGGTATTACCAGATTTAGCAGCAAAGATTTTCTTTAATTTCTTTTGTTTGCCTTCATATTGTGCTAATTTTTGTTCTCTGCTTGCAATTTCTTCTTCTAATTGATGGATTGAGTTTTCCCATAATTTATTAACTTCTAATTGTCTTTCGAGTTTTTTGGATGCTTTGAAATCTTTACTTTGTAATAACTCATTATATTTGGTGAACAAACTTTGAATGACATTTAAAGTGTTTAAACCTACATTACAAATTTCAATATCAAGTGACTCAGGAGATTTAGCAACATTAGAGAACAAGTCTAAAATGCTGGCAATTTGAACTTCTAATGAACCTTTAATAGTTGAGATTTGATCTTGAATAATCGTATCATCATTAGACTTTGTAAAGGATTCAGAATCAGAGTCAAAATCACCTTCTTGTAAATCTTCTAAATCATAATCAAAGTTTTCATTATCAGTGTTTTCAAAACTGGTAGTGTCAGCATTTGTAACAGTAACTTGTTTTTCTTTGATCTTTTCAAGGTTGACAGGTGATACTGGTACTTCTTTTCTCAAAGTACTAGTTCTAGAAAGATTTGAAGCTGCTTCATCTTCAGCAGCACTATTAATAGAATTCAAGGATACTGCACTTCCAGTTCTTTTATGTTTTCTTCTACCCAATCCGAGTAAATGACGTTTATGACTTGGTTCTTCATCAAAGCTTTGTTTATTGGCATTAGGACTTAAAGACTCATTAACTTCAATACTTGGAGCAGTATCAGGGTCTCTATTTTTCAATCTATCCTTAGCAAGGGTAATGGCATTTTGTAAATTCCAAACCCATCTATTTGTTTCAATTGGATGATTAGCCTTCAAATGCCATCTTATCCCGTTCTTACCAATAATTTCAAACTTTAATTTCTCCGAAGAATCCAAATGTAAAGTTCCAAAACCTAAATTAAGTGAACCTCTAACGGCATTATTTGTATCATCTTGATTAGCATAATAAGATAATATTCCCTTATCATCTAAAACAAAATACCTTAATTTATAACCAGATGCAAAATTGGTCCATTTCTTTAGGTATCCTTTATAAGTAGGAGCTCCACCAGTTTTTGATGGTGGTACAACAGGGTCCATAATTGTCTGTTCTTTTGAAGCCACTTTTAATAATTTTCTGATTGGGTCAGTTTTATTATGGATTAAATCAATTGGTAATTTACCCCTCTTATCTCTTTTGAAAGGATCACCACCATGTTTTAAAATCCAATCACACATTTGAAGATCATTTTTAACGATAAATTCATGTAAAACAGTATAGCCAGTTTCAGGGTCAGCACCATTTATATCTAATAATTCAGCAGCTCTAGGGTTGGAAACTAATAATCTTTCAAGGTTATTGAAATCCCTCTTGGAGAAATATTCTCTCAATTGACTAGCCAGTTTTTCAACAAATTTAGCTCTTTCAAATTGCATTAATTGAGCAATTTCTAAATCTTTACATAACTCAACAGGCTGTTTTTTATCCTTATTAACAGTTGTATCATTTATAAGATTCAAGGATAATAAATACTTAACAACTTCACCTCTGGAAGATAACGCTGCCAAATGTAAAGGAGTATTACCATCTTGATCTTGCGAATTTATATCAATATCTAAAGATTCAGCGTTATTAACAAGATACTGAATAACTGATAAAGGAGCTACTTGAACTGCATAATGTAAAATCGTCTCTCTAATTTGAATAATGTCTTTAGTTTGTACCGTAGATTTGGTTGATTTCAAACTTTGAATTACCGAATCAACTTTAGAAGTATCACCACTTCTTAAAGCATCAAGCAATTTCAACCTAAGTAATGAAGCACTTAACGGTGAAGACATTGTAAGCAATTGTCTATCAAATACAAATCAAACTATGAACACAAAAAAGATCACGGAAATAAATAATCACGAGATTTGATAACAGGTCCACAAAACCGACCTGGATTTACTTATAATTCAAAAATTAATGATCTACCTGAATTCAAGAGGTAATTCTTCACCAAAGTTTGAATTGATATCGTCGTTTAATCAGCGTTACTGCCTACTAATAAGGAAGCGAGGAATGCGAAATCATCATGGTAGCAAATGAGGAGATGTATGCAGGAAGGCTTTTACAAAAAGGTGAGAAAGATAGAAAAACGTCAAGTGACAACCTTTTGTTAAGTATAGACAACTGACGTCATAGCCACGACTCTAATAAAAAAAGGTTAGGTTTGGTGGAACTCGGTATAGTCATAAACATTTAATATAAGGCTGAGCAAGTAATAACAACACATTCAAATATGGGGAAGAGAAAATTAGCACCTGAAAATAAAGCAAACAAAAATCCTAAAAAGCTTAAAGTTGATAAGGTTAATCAAACTATTTATATACAAAATCTAAATGATCAGATTAATATCAATTTACTTAAACATAATTTGTATTTGCTATGTATAACATATGGTGATATCATTGATATAGTGATGAAGCCTAAAAGTAAGAAGATGAGAGGTCAAGCGCATATTATTTTCAGTAATATAGATGAGGCAACGGTGGCTGTGAGCAAACTACAGGATTTTGTTTTTTTTGGGAAACCTATACGAGTTAGTTATTCTAGGAGGAAATCTAAGGTGGTTAGGAAAGTTGAGGGAGAGGAGGATTATTGAAAGGTTTAGCAGAGATGTGCTACTTAGATGGGTTAGTAGAGACACTGTTAACTCTGTGGTTGACTGCTTATACGGTTGGCTACTTATATGGCAGACTACTTATATGGAAGACTAAAAAGGCTAACAAAAACTAAGGAAGTCAAAGAAAGAAGTCAAGATAAACTAAAAATAATACCAACATAACTTAATGATTAATGTAAATATAATACTAATGCATATATTAAATATCCTTCAAAGCATTCTTCAAACCCTAACTAATACATCCTCTAATGAACTACTTACACAATCTGGTACTCCAATACCTCTGGAAAAACACATCCCTCCTAGTGATAAATTACTACCTTCTAACGATTTAAGAACCCTTTCTTTACTCTCTTCATATCCCACATTATATTGTGGTATACAATGTTTAAGTATATTATAAGATACTAAAATATCATTTTCTTTTAACAGAATTGTATCAGTAGTAGCCAGTACTTCATCTCTTATTATGAAATTATACTTGGAATCATCAAGTCCAAATACTTCCGATAAAGTCTTCTTTATAGCCTTAAATAATAAAGCATTAGAAGGAATACCAGCTGAATAATTATGTCCTCCAAACATCAACGTTACTTTCTCATGATCAATGATATTAGTTTCAGAGGTTCCTAATGGTGTAGCATTACTTTGAATAGCAGAATCAAAGATCGTACCCAATAAGAATTCTTTATTATGGGATACTTTTGGTACTAAGAACCCAAACCCAATCGACTCTTTTGGTATGAATTTGAACTTGGTATAAATGTTAACCAAGAACATACTAGCATATTCAACATTATTAAATTCATTTTGAAGTTCAGGCACTTCAATTAAGTTACTTAAAGCTTTAACATTTATTGTTGATCTTATATGATCAAATTGATGAGATTCTCCATCAGCTATGATTGTCCCATTTAAATCAACCTTTTGTACATCACTATTAAACACAATATTGATTTTCTTGCCAAGGAGATCTTCAGCTAAATATTGTGGGAAACTTGATAATTTATCCTCTAAAACAATCATAGGATATCCTTTAAGACTTTGTTTCAATGCTAATAAATCAGAATGTGCCATTTTCTCTTGATATTGGATTATATAATCAGATAAAGGTTCTTCTTCTTTTTTACGTAAATTTTGATATAATCGTTTAATCATTGCTCGTATAATAGATCCTTCTTGTTCAAAGTTCTGTAAATTGGGGAAATTTTTGATACTTAACTTATTAACATCACCAGCATATATCCCATGTAATAACGCACTAAATACTTTATCAGTGATAACGGTAGAGCCGAATCTTCTTTTGAAAAACGTCTCAATACTTTCATCATCATAATTCAATTTAGGTTTATTGAATGGTTCTTTGAATATCTTAGCAAAAATACCCGAGAATATTCCAGAACGACTGGCTTTCACTAAAGTTTTAAAAGAATGAGGTAATGGAATTATCTCATAGTTTGAGTTAAGTAAATATTTACTATTAGCAGGTGACTTAGAACTAACGACTTTAATTTCATCTCCATGACCTAATTGTTTAAGTATATCCAATATAACTAAAGTGCCTTCTCTAACACCCCTTAAACTTCTTGGTCCTTTTTCTAACCTAATAATATTGCCAGGTTTATTTTGATCGTATAGCTCAGTCGTTTGAACCCATCCCCCCACTTTATTGGATTTTTCAAAAATGGTTATGGATAAATCTGGTCTAAGTTTATTGAGGAAATATGCATATGTTAAACCAGAGATACCTGCCCCTAATATTCCTACTTTTCCATTCTGTTTTAATCGTAAACTCATTGCTTATTTGTGGAGGAAGTAATTGGATATTTCGCAGTAAAATCAGGTCCAAGATAAGATCAGCTGAGGTACAAAGTTATAAGGGCCGTTTCTCCGGGGGTGGCACTATTTACCCTAAAATTTTAGTTCATTAATAGAGATCTCCTTAGTAAGAGCACTAATGTTCATATTATGTCACATGACTTAAGAACTTAATAAAAGTACCGTTATTCCCATATATTCCTATAAATTACCCATACAATTATAATTATTAACTATATATTATACACCTACTCTTATCTATATGCATGATAAGCATCTTGCGTAGTTTTATTCTCCGTTATAATGGATAGATTATCGGTACTCATCTTATAAGATACCGTAGTAATTTGTTTTGATAATGGAATATTAGATTCCGTACTGGTATTTCTTAATAATGGAAGTCTTTGATCAAACGATCCATGTGTTATTACACTTACATTACTTCCACTATCATTTGGTAAACAAGTTAAATTTTTGAATTTGTCTTCCAATTTATTTTGAGTTTCATCTAATTCTGTTTCGGAGTCAACTTTAGTATCATTGGTCAAATTATCATATGAAGAAATATTTTCATTAGAAATAAGTTCATTGGAATTGATTTCTTTATTAGTAATGACTTTATTAGCAATGATTTCATCATTTGATACACAGTCTTGGATTTGAGATTTAGGACTGATTTCTTTATTAAATATAATTTCCTTCTGATTCCCTTCATAATCCTCGTCTCCTGGTACTACTGTCAAATCACCTTCTTCAACATTTATACCCTTTATCTCAACAGGTCCATCTAATTTTGGCTCTGAGTTATCAGTGTCCGATTTCTCATCCTTACCTAAACTTAAGGCATCTTTATCTTCATCTGTTGTTATTCCAGAACTTGATGTATCTGGTACTGTACCCGAATTAACACCATCGACCCCTGAATAAAGCGAGATCAGTGATGCCAGATTATCTTCTACTTCATTATCAATGGAACTTTCCACAGCTCCACTATTAAACAGACTCGAAGATTCAGTTACGAGTCTAGTATCAGAACTCAAAGAATCTGAAACCGCAACTGATGTGCTTGTTGGTGATATGGCACCATTAGACCCATTGGAAGATGTGGCAAACATACTCGACAGTTGAAGCGAAGAGTTTGGTGCAAAAGAATTGACCAATGAAGACCTTAACCTTGACCTTCTTGGAGTATCTGAGCTATTTTCACTTGCAACCACAGCATCAATATTAAAAGCACTTTCAGAATCATCAGTTGGATCATAAGCTGGTGGATTTGGATTTAGATCATGACTAATGGATGGAATTCTACTAATAGGATCTTCAGCAACTGAAAATGATCTGGTTATCGGTGACAGTATAGGGGAAGTAGCTTCTTCGAATGATGGTAAGGAATCATCACCCGCTTGATTCCATGGCTTAATAGTAAACCCATTCCCAGTGACTTGACCTTTCCCATAATCAGGAGTTCTAAAAGAAATACCATTGGCACCCCTGGAATTTTCTGGTGGATTAATATCATCATATCTTGGTAATTGAATTGATTCATCATTACATTTTGAACTTAATAAAATCAATGGTGTGTCTACAACAACTTCATAATGATGCATTTTAAAATCATCCTTTGGGTCAGGTTTACTAATTCTAAAACAAACTTGAAGACGATGATAAATTTGAATATGTCGATAATTGGAGTCTGGATATAAAGCTCTTCCAACAGTAGTAAAACCATGTTGAATATTTTCCTTAACATGGTTATGAGATATCTCATGAAGCAAGGATGAAGTATCAGGTCTTAAATGATCATGAGTTTCATTCAAGAATAAATCACTATGATTCAAATTGGTTTCCAATGAACCTATGATAGGCAGTGATGGTGGTTCAGAATTCAATGACATAATAGAAGCTTTACGACTTGCAGGATTTGATTTCAGTAAGTGACGTAAATCTTCTTCACTTGTTGAAATTATCTTATCATTTTTGGTAGTCAAGAATGGAAGAGCAATATTAATATCTAATGGTGAGGCAATCATAACATCTTCTTCCTGATTTGGCGTATGTTCTGGTTCATAACAGCTGAATAATAAATTATTATCCGGACACTTAATAACTTCTTCTTTATAAGGTTCTAAAGCCATGGTAGAAGATTTATTCTTGGTTTTTAATTCACAAATTGGGATGACTCTTTCACGTTGTTTTGTATCCAAATTCGTTGATTTTAAATAATAAGGATCTTCACCATCATAATCATATTCTTTATTCAAATTTTTGGATACATAAGTGATTCTTTCAAGAACATTAAATTTAATTCTTTTAATCACCACATCTTTAACTAAAGGAACCACTTTCACATTAATCGTATGTTCAGAACCTAAAGAAATATATTTCCTTGGGAAGGTGATGATATAATGTAAAGAATCATTCCAAACTCTATTAACATAAATTGGCTTATCCGCAATTGAATTAGCAAATGATGGAGGAGTTCTAACCATTGGTAAATTATAACTTGCCTTTAAATTCAATTTTCTATTTAACTTTTCCGAATTTTTATGTAATGAAACAGACAAAATATGATTGATTGAACCACTAATTGAAGTGATGGTTGGAGGAATATGAGGAGGTAATAAAACTGGAAGAAGAAATATATAAATACCAGCTTTATACATATCAACATTATTAGGTGTATCAAAGAGTAATTCTTCACCATAATCATCAAAATCTTCCAGATCATTATCAAATTCTTCACTCAAATCATTGGTTTTAAATAATTTATAAAATCTTGTTCTTTTAGCCAAATCATCAGGATTAATCTTTTTAAATTTAAAGTCATGGGAATTCAAATTATTTATATAGAAATCAGCATTTTTAAGATTTTTAAGCCAATCAATTTTCCCGATTTTAAACTTTTCCTTACTAAATGATTTATTATAAGGATCACAACTTGGCCAAAGAATATTATTCAAAGTTGAAAATTCAATTAATAAATTATTGATTGAAGTATCTTTTTCCAATTCAACAATTAAACCAAAAGTATGAGGAATAGGAGTTGTTGCATCAATTTTAGTACATAAATAATTTGGAGATTTGAATTTTTGTAATTTCTTCTTTAAAATATTTGGCATATTTTCAAGGTCTTTACCATAAAAACTTTCATAATTAGCAGAAGTATGATTGAATAAATTTTTATTTCCAGAGTCATCATTTTCATTATCATTATCATTCTCTGGATCATTTTCATTTTCGTCATCATCATCATCATCCTCTTCATCATTCTCAATTTCTCCAGGTTCGGTATCATCACGTTCTTGAACCCCACCATTTTCAACGTCTTCATATGTAAAGCTTCCGGAAGTTGAAGGTCCTAAATAAATACAATTATTGGAGTTGGCAACATAAAGTTTAATGTTTTTTGAAAAATTCGACGAATTAGAATGATGAATCTTTAAAGGTACAGGTTTCTGTAAACCCAACTCTTTTAAAAGCATATGTAATTTCTTTGATATCACTTGATTTGTTTCAAGTTTAATCAACTCTTTAGCTTGTTTCTTATTAACTGATTTAGATCTTTGTCTACTACCAGGAGACTTTGATTTAGCTATATTAAGTGAATTACTCAGATTTGACATAAGACTTAATGATCTAGCTCTATTCTTTAGATTCCTTATACCGACATCTTCATCGTTAACAAATATTGACGGTGTTATAGGATCCAACGATGTATCTGATTGTCGCCTTGTGGCCTTGTTAAATAATTTTTCTATACTAAAGCTTCTACTCATGATTTAGTGTTAACCGCTTATTAATATGGTGAAATATGGAGGAAATTTGGAGATTTTTCAATGGAAATTTATAACCAAAATCAACAGATAACTGAAATCACACTTGTATAGATTTGTTTATAATTAAAAATCTACCGAAAATACCCGTTGGTGATAACTTGAATTCAACACAAGTGATTAAAAAGGGGCCTCTGGAGTATCAGGTTTTTTCCGCTCTTTATGGAAAATTGGCAACTATCACTTGATCTATAAAACGAGAGCCAAGACAAATAATAATAACTTACGTTTCTTAGCAACTTGAATTCTATAGAAATAAATCCACAAAATCTACGTGTGATAATTTGTAAGAAAAAGTTGAAAAATGTTCTATTGTTGTAAGATAGTGTAACAACCTCAAATTGCTAAAAAAATCGTGGCAGTGACTAATAGCTGAATTTGGTTAAGATATAGATAAGGAGAGTTCGGCAGAAGGATTGGGGGACGGTAGTGCCAGGTTAAGGAGGGGATTATTGGTCCAATTTTATAGATTATATGAAGTCCAGCTTATATAACATAATCCCCGATAAACATACCCTTTGGTAATAAATTCCCCATCGTATGCGCCGTATTTTGTGGAAAATATATTTTGAGCCATCAGCAACCCAAAATAATGTTCGGAGCCGTCGATTAATAAGTTTAATGTGGGGGAAGTATCATGTAATTATTTGATGGTAACTGGTATAATTTTGGGTATTGTCAGTATTTGAAAGTATGTGAATGTGTACATGACAATATTATTTAGTATGAAAAATCTTTTCTTGGTTACCCCATCAATTCGGTACATAATATTATTAAAGTTATATGTAGAAAACGATCTAGAATAGGTAATATTAAATGATTTTGTGGCTCATAAATAGCCTCATAACCATCAATTTCATATTCTGGTGGTGTTTGAGTATATAGATGTGATTTGCTATTCTCGGCTTATCAAAGGCTTATCAGTAGAATGTTGAGAGTTCGTCTCTTATTGTAAGTTTTAGTTTGTATTGTATAAATTATTGATTAGATAATAATTTAATTTACTTTTATAGTACTTGTAAGTATTTACTTTTTTAGTTGGTAACACTTTTTTATTGGCTGGGGAGTCTGTGTTACTAACAGGTACATCAGATATTTCTTTTGATGTTTTAGATATTTGGTTATGAAACTGAGATAGGTTGTCTTTCACTATGGTAATAGAGAACTTACCTTAAAGAGAGAAAAGCTACAAATATTTAAGTTTTTAATCGTAATTAATCATTTATTAACCTATATAAATACATTTCCCATTATTACCATACCATCATTATTAAGTCTTGACTAAAGTTTTATTCCACCTTTGTTCATACATATCCCTTTTTTGATATATTAAACCATTTCAAACCATTTCAATTTACTTCAAATTACTTCACAGTCCTTCACGTTACTTTAAATTACTTCACATTACTTCATATTACTTCACACCACAAACACCACCAATCACACAATATCCTCCGGAACGTCGGTAATATTGTTAACTACAACAAAATCTATCTCATCATCAGTAGGTTGACATGATGTAGCATCAAACAATGAACTATGAATATATTGTAAATTAATAGACTGTGACCTGGAATTCTCTACTATGGTTTGGAATAAATTTATCTTAAGCACATATATAAAGTACAAGAGTTTCATTATGTTGATGTGTTAATTATTAATTAGTCATGATTTTTCCCCACGAGCGGCTTCGCATAGTTAAGATGAGATCAGGGTGATTGGTGCACTACAAACGTGAGGCTTTATCTGCCTAAATCCTAACTAAGTAAACTAAAAGAAACTCTACACATCTAAATTTATTATCTATTTACAATCTATTCTTACATCATATAATTCTATTTTAATAATTTATCAAAAGCAGGAATTAAAGATTGAGCTAATGCAAAACTAAAAACTAATTTTGGACCAGTAGTTAATAATTTTGGAGTTAACCCTTTAAAGAAAGAAGCAATTCCTTCATTTTTCAACATATTCTTTAAAATAGTAACCCCTGATTCAGGATTATCGAAATTACGGTTTTGAATTCTGGTCTTGATAACATCTAATGGTGCACTAACAATTAATGAAGCACTAGCACCAAAAATGGAAGTAACGAAATTTTGAGTCCATGTAGCAGATGAATAATCTTTTAATCCAAAAATATATTCTTTAGCAAATGAATTACCACCAAATAAAGCAAATGAACCTGGTGCATTTCTTGCAGCAGTCCATCCCCAACCTCTATATAAACCAAAACCTTCATCTTGTAAGATTTTAATGAATCCTCTACCTTTGAAAGATTCAGGGTTTGTTTGACGTTTAATCTTTAAAACATCTAATGGTAATAATACAACTTCTCCAATACCAATTAATGAACCAGCAGTAGCGGATAAAAGGGCTTTACCAGTTTTAGCACCAAATACTGAATCATAACTATCTTTAAAATTCTTAGTTAAAAATTCATTAGCAAATGGTTGTCCACCATATTTATAAACTCTTTGTAAGATTTTATAAACAGCAGCATAACCTAAACCTGGGAATAAAGTAAAGATTCTTTTTGGTAATGCTTTTTCAGCATGTTCTCTAAAGATAACAGAATTTAATTGAGTAGCTGAAGTGATCTTTCCATGATTGGACATTAATCTTTTAGAGATAGTATCAACAGGGTGGAAAACTGCAATTTCACAAATACCTGCACTGGCAGAACCTAAAACTCTGGCAATACCAGATTGCTTCTTATCGGTAGGAGGACTCATAGATAATGGGTGTGAAAATTTGAAAATTTTTTCATCGCGGTTAAAAATTAAATTTCCATTTGTGCGATGTGAGGTTAGGGTGTGAGGGTGCGATTGTGAGACAAAGTTAACACCAGTCAGTGCGAAGACCATAAAAACCATGTCAGTGTTGGAAGATTACAAACAAAGTATAAAGGATTTAACCTTCAACTCTAGGCCAATCATAGATACGTTGACCACAATAGCTCAAGAGAATCCTGATGTGGCTGATGGGATTTTAGATATCATTCTTGATAGGATATATCATGTATCACCTAATCAGAAACTATTCACCCTTTATTTATTAGATTCAATTTGTAAGAATATTGGTAATCCATATAATATATTAGTTGGTGATGAGCTCTTTAAGTTGTTTAGTCATGTATATTTATTAGTAGATGATAATATTCGTGTCAAGTTAAATAATTTATTTGAAACATGGAAATTGACTAAAACCAAGGGTTCAAATTTACCACTTTTCCCAAGACCTGAAATGGATAAAATTCAACAATTCTTATCAAAAGCAAGAACTACATCTAATGAAATCACCAATAATAAATTAATCGACTTTATTGTTGAATTAATTCCAATCTTTAAGAGAAAAATGTCTACTACCAATGATCCAAGATTAAATGATAAATATAAAGCATTACTTCAATTGAAAAATTTATTACAAACTGAAACCAAATTATCAGTACAAGATTTAAAAGCAGTGGAAGCTCAATTAAATTCAATAAAACAACAAGAAATTGATAGTCCTAAACCTAATAATTCAACTCTTAATAATAATTCACCACGTCAAACTCCTGTATCATTACCAGCCATTCCAAAACTTGCATCAAAACAAACCACTCCAAAAACAACCACTCCTACACCATCAAGTGGAACTCCTACATTACCAACAACTCCAATTACTCCAATTACTCCTATAAGTGCCCCAATAAGTAGAGCCAATGAGATATTTGATCAATTAGTATCACAAGGAATTATAACATACGAACAAGATTTTAAAGGTCCAAGGATATATGATATAAACTTTCCAAAGATTGTAGATAATCAACAACAAAACTTAATTGAAGCAATGTTAAGTAATCAAATTATACGTAATGAATATGACCAATTAAAATTTAATGAATTAACAAAATTGAAATTGAAATTTGATCAAGATCCTAATGTTTTACAGAAATTTATTAATAACAATAGTTTATCTATACAATCTAAGAAATTATTATATGATTCCAAACTGTTGAAATGCTCTAATTGTGGAAAAAGATTCAATCGAGATGAAGTAGAGAAGAAGAGATTACATTTAGATTGGCATTTCAGAATAAATAAAAGACTTAAATCCAATCAAAATGTTCAATCAAGAAATTGGTATTTGGATGATGTTGAATGGGTTAAATATAAGGATGAAAATCTTCTTGAATTTCAAGTTAATAATAACTTACCAGTTATACAAAATGTTGAGGTTAATGAAAAGGTACCTTATGTTATTATACCTTCTAATGAGACTAATATGAATAATAAATGTTTAATATGTAGAGAGATTGTTAAAGGGACATTTAATGATGATTTAGGTGAATGGTGCTGGGAAGGATGTATTATACCACCAGGAGAGACAGCTAAGAAGATTGTACATGTTAGTTGTTTTAACGAGACTAAAAAGAGAAGCAATACTGATGAGATTAACGGGGTAGTTAAGAGGGAGAAGTTGCAATAGTATTTAAGTTATAAGAAAGGGTTATAGTAAAGAAAAGTCGCAATAGGAATGTTTGGTAGAATATTTATTCCTCTATGAGAAAACCCCCATATTATATAATACCAATAAATAGAAATAAATAAAAATATCATTCAGGTTGTATATTTACAAGATCACTTTTGACCTAAACATTTTAAAATATCACCCCAAACAGTAGCAGGTTTTTGAGATGCATCAATTCCTGACCAAATTCCAGATTTCTTATAGTAATCAACAATTGGTTCAGTTTGTTTATGATAAGTTACTAATCTCTTCTTTAAAGCATCTTCGTTATCATCGGATCTTTGTACCAAAGGTTCACCAGTAATATCATCAGTCATTTCTCTCTTTGGAGGGTTGAAAAGTTTATGATATGATCTTCCGGAAGATGGATGAACTAATCTACCAGTAATTCTGGCAACTAATAATTCATCATCAATTTTTAATTCAACGGCATTTTCTAATGGAGTCTTTCTTGATTGTAACATCAGATCTAATTTTTCAGCTTGTGGGATAGTTCTTGGGAAACCATCTAAGATGAAACCATTTTTACATTCTTTGTTACCTTCTAATTCAGATTTGATCATATTAACCATAATTTCATCAGAAACTAAACCACCTTGATCCATGATTTTCTTAGCTTCTAAACCTAAAGCGGTTTTGGCGGCAACTTGTGCTCTTAACATATCACCAGTAGCTAAATGACAGGCACAGAATTTCTCTTTCAAGTTTGGGGCTTGAGTACCTTTACCAGCACCTGGAGGACCAATTAAAACCATTCTAACTGATTTTGGAACTTCTGGAATAATTCCAGCTTTAGATTCTAAGTATTGAATTCTTTCTTGTAATTTATTAACAGTTTGTTTTAAATCTTCTACTGACATTTTATTTGGGTGTTGAAATAAATTTTTCACTCAACGAAAATTCTCACCAATCCCAACGCTTATCCCCAGAATTTTACTTGAGGTTATGTGGTACGCGGCATATAACGGTAGACAAAAGTCCACTTGACCGAAGAGTTTAACTCCGAGAAATATCTGGGGTTATTGATATTTATATTATTAAAGGGTTTATCCGATTTGGGAACATGTTCCGATTGGTTGGGGTTTTTATATTAAAAAAAAATTTATGTGGTATATAAATTGACTGAGATTCGCTAATGCTATTGTTTTAATTAGCGTGGTTGCGAAATTTCACAAGATGTTCCCCACGACAAGAATATTATGAATGTGCTATATAAATAATGGGGGAAATCTCATATCGGCAAGGTTTAAATCAAGGGCTTTAATAACGGCTTTGATAACGGCTTTTTTAAGGTATTTAACATCGTAATTTTAATTATGGTCCAATTAGTAACAATCTATCGTATATTAACTTTACCTCCTAAATTATTATGGGTTATAGTTAAATATATCACAGGTACAACTGCTTTCCGTAAATATGATAAACGGTTAAAAATTTGTATTAAATTAACAATTTATAGATGGGCACTTGGATTGCAAATTCCCGATTCAAAGATTGTTTCATTTATATCTAATAAGAGATTATTCTCTACAATGAAATTATTGGATAGTAAGACCATTAATGGATTCCCCAGTTATGGAGAAACTTTAGGAGATCATGGAATTTGGGTTGCTAAAAAACCAAATAGACTGGTTCATGATCCAATTATTATTTATATCCACGGTGGTGGTTATTTCTTACAAACTCAGTTAGAACAACTTAAATCTTTAACTACTATTTATAAGAACCTTGACCCATCAAAAAATTATTCAATGTTATTCCTTGATTATGATTTGGTTAGTTTTGGTCATAAATTACCACGTCAATTAAGACAATTGAGTCTGTTATATACAACATTGGCTGAACAAGGTAATGATAATTTAATCTTGATGGGAGATTCTGCCGGTGGTCATTTGTCAATAAGTTTCGTTCAATATATTCATTCTTTTAGACCATTTTTACCTTATCCTACAGAACTTGTATTGATAAGTCCATGGTGTAAATTATTATTTGATGTTGAACAAGAACTTAGACCTGGTAGATCTTATTTTGATAATAAGAGAAGAGATTTGATAAGTATTGATTTATTTGCTCCTGGTACTGAGGATTTATTCTTGAATGAAAAGGAAGCTAATAATCATCCATATTATAAATGGTCATTTGAACTGTTCCATGAAACTAATTGGAAAGAGATTCCATTCTTTAAGAATGCAAACTCTAGAATCTTCTTGATTTATGGTGAAGATGAGAGTTTTAGAGATCATATTATTGAATGGGTTAATGATGTTTATGGGTCCAATACTCTCAATTATGTTAGAACTGGAAATAAGTTAATTCCTGAATGTACCACCATCATTAAAAATGATTCTCAAGCTCAATTAACAAGTTATATGGAACCTTGGGGTGTTCATGATGCTACATTCTTTACTGAATACGATTGTTTCAAAAAATTGGATAGAAAACAACATTTTGGTGTTAGTAGAATTATTGATTTCTTAAATGAACCAAATCCAATTAATTTGGTTAATTCTGTTGATCTGATCAAAGGAAACATCGAACAAATTAATGAATCCGTGGAACTGTTCCATGATTCAATCGATTCTAAAGATTAGATTCTTTCAAGTTTGTATTTAGATAATTATTATTATTTATTTCTCTATAAATGCAAATATCTATTAAATGCCCAAATCACCAATTGAATATTGTCTCTTAACCCAAAAGTTTAATGTTGGAAAGTATGAATTTCTGGAACATGTTCAACTTTAACCAATGGTCTATAAATTGGTTTCCACATTTGTGATTGAACCCAGTTCAAACATTTCTTAAAATCTCTTGGAACTTCAACAAATCCACCATCTGGGTTAGATTCATTTTCAACTCTTGCAGTACCTTCTTTCAAACTTTGTAAAATAACAGCAGTTGCAACATAAGCACTAACTTCATCAATTTCTTCTAATCTTGGTAATAAACCATTCTTAGGATTTTCCATTTTTGGTGATAATGAAGCTAATTGATCAACTGCAGCTGAAATCATAGTATCAGTAATTGTAGTACATCTTGATAAGACAGCTCCTAAACCAATACCTGGGAAAGTGAAACAATTGTTATTTTCTGAAATATAATAACCATCAACTGGTTCAAAAGGTGATCCAGTAGCAATTAAAGCATTATTGTCAGTCCATTTCATTATATCTGCAGGAATAGCTTCATGTAATCTAGTTGGATTTGATAATGGGAAAACAATTGGTTTATCATTGTATTTATACATAGTTTTAATGACATCTTCAGTGAATGCACCTGCTTGTGTAGAACAACCAACTAAAACAGTTGGTTTAACATGATCTATGATATCAACTAAACTCTTAGTATTTATACCTTCCCAATGACTATCAGCATCAGCATATTCAACTTGTCCTTCAGTAGAATCAGTATAACTTTGTAAGATTAAACCTCTTCTATCCATACAATGAATTTTTGATAAAGCTTCTTCTTTAGTCATACCACTATTTATCATATGATTTTTAATTTGATCTGCAATACCTAAACCAGCACTACCTGCACCATAGATTAAAACTTGACATTCATTTAATGTCTTTTGTGAATATTTTAATGCGGCAATAACTGATGCCATTACAACAGCACCAGTACCTTGAATATCATCATTAAATGATGGTAATTCTTTACGGTATTTATGTAACATAGTTCTACCAGTAGAAACACCGAAATCTTCATAATGTAAAACAGCAGAAGGGAATCTAGTTTTAATGGCATTGATGAATTTATCAACAAATTCCCAATATTGTTCACCTCTGACTCTTGGGAATTTATTACCCATATAAATTTCATCATCTACAAGGTTTTGGTTATTAGTACCAACATCTAAAACTACTGGTAAGACTCTACCTGGGTGAACACCACCACATAAAGTCATTAACCCTAATTTAGCAATTGCAATACGAATACCACCAACACCTTGATCTCCAATACCTAAAATACCTTCACCATCACTAACAACAATATAATCAATATCTTTATCTTCACCATAAATACTCAATCTTTCATCAATTGAATCAGGATCAGTTATATCCAAAAAGCAACCTTCTGGTTTTCTGAATCTATGAGAGTAAGCAGCAATAGCATCCCCTTCAGTTGGTGTATAAATGATAGGTAACATTTCTCTTATATGTCTTCTGACTAATTCATAATAAAGCACCTTATTCTGAATTCTCATAGATGTGCAGAAATCATTTTTAGCTAAGGGGGTCTTAAGATAACTGAATTGTCTATAAGCTCTTTCCACTTGTTCATCCAAAGAATTGACTTGTGAAGGTAATAAACCATTCAATCCAAAGGCCTTACGTTCAGCGGTAGTAAATGCTGAACCTTTGTTATATATAGGACTATTCAACAAATGGAATCCAGTGACATCACACTCAATTGGACCATCATTTGATAACCTAGTGACTTTTGGTTTTAAAGATGCAATTGCAGCTTTAATATCAACTGGGGTCTTAATGGTATGTGTATGTACTGACTTAGTAGCCAAAGATCTTATTTGTACCTTAAGCATTGTTGGCGGCTAATGAATATATTTTTTTTTTCAGATCAAAGAAATTAAAAGGGGATTCACGCCTATTTAAATTAACAATGTGCGTAGAAATTTTTTAATTCCGATTTTAGCCTGAGTATTTCTATTTCGAGAGGGGTAAGTTAAGCCAATTAGGGTACCCCAAATTCATTACAAGTTGGGGCATCGCTACAGGTTACCATTGCTTAAGGCTTATAAAGTGTTGACAAACTATTAGTATTAATATGTGTCAAGAAACGGGTGAAAAATTAGATTAATGAAAAATTACGGACAGGAGGAACTAGCTGATTACTTGTCAAATTTAATCGATTCTGCCACTCCATCGCCTTTTTTGTAAGACAACAAGTAAATAGTGAAATTGTAAATAGAATTACCCAATTTATTAATCGGAGTTAGAGAGGAGATGTCCTTTATTGGTTGAAGGTTTTGGGCTATTCCGATTTTTTCCTTCTCACACGATGGGTTTTGGTGGGTTGAGTTTTAGTGGGTTGACGTTTTTTTTTTTTCAATATCGTTTTCTAACAAGTTAAACGGAATGTATTATAAATAATCAGAATACAGGTACCTTAAGAGAATATGACATAGAGTTGAAACGTTGCGTGATAAGTGTCCCTCATTTATTCATACTTGAAAAATCTTAAATCCAGCCTCACACATAATTCGATACGAATTACTCCGAGAATGGTATTACACGTCAATGAAATATTTTCATTATATCTTTCTTTTTTTTTTTGTTTTTTCATCCCGTACTTTCTTTACAGCCACAGTCGCTTAATTACAATTGAAGATCTTTCAAAGATCCTCCTATTACCGGACCAGCTTTCCCGATGTGCCCAAACATTTCTATTTGACAGTTTTTCCTTGCATATTGTTAGTTTTTCCTCCTCAACAACTCCGAGACCGCTGTGGGTGCGGAAAAATCTCTTCTACGGGTGTTACCGTATCAGCCTACCGTTTACTGGGTTTAATAAGTTTTTGGAATTTTGGTACAAAACAAGATGTTCTTCCACCAATCGTTATAAAATCAATAGATTCTCCATTCACCTTAGGTTTGGCTTCCTTTTTCCGTTTTTTTCCCCATCTATATGGCATTAACCACGAACTCGGAAATTCTTTGACATTTCCTTCTAATATCACGGCAGTTCTGGTAATTTCATTTATGGAATCATACAATCGTGCAACTAAATCTTCTTTTTTGTTTTCATAATTATAAAAATTTGATGATGGATGGATTTTGGCATGATAACATATTTCATCTCCAACCCAATTGCCAACCCCTGCAAAATATTGTTGATCAAGTAAAAAACTTTTAATAGGTTTATTTCTACTTATCAATAATTTTCTGAATTCATCTAAAGTTAAAGGTGGTATATAAGTAGTAGCATCAGCATCATTTATTTTATTTTTGGAATAATCCGGTCCTTGACGATTTAAAGGATCTATATTAAATAAATCCTTATCATGTTTTATATCATTAAATAATCTTATCCTAGCTAGCCTTCTTCCGTCAGAAAAGGCGAATTCATGGTTATTAAATGAGATCTCTAATTTCGAGAATTTAGGTGGCCATACTTCATCAATTGCTTCTTCAATGGGCTCTTCAATTTTAACATCATCTAATTCAGGGTTTCTATCAGTTTCAGACTTAAAATATTTGGACTTTCTCTTGAATTCATCTAATACTTTACGATCTTCTCGTTCCATGAATATCATATGGGACTTAACTCCTTTCAATCGAATCATCCCTGTCATTCCAAAATGCATTAACATTATACGATTTTTATCGAATCTGATCCAGAAATATTTCCCATGTCTTCCTACCTTCTCCACAGTTGATCCTAGTAATGAATTCTCTAGTTGCTTTATACCTTCTGGGTTTTCTTTTAAATATGGGAATACCAAGTTATCACTCAGAACTTTGACATGATTAATTTTACTTCCGATAATATTTCGTTTAAGTATGGCACAAACATGTGCTACCTAATATGTTAGTAATTGAATTGAGTGATAATTTCATTAGTACTTACTTCTGCAACTTCTGGCATGCGTGAGAATTCCAGTCCCGGTGAGTTGGTTATTTTTGTGTCATTAGGTGGGTAAAATTGGATGAAATCTGTAAAAAAAGATAGAAAATAGCTTAAAATATGTTGGAGAATACAAAAAGTGGGTTTATAGGTCCAAATTGGCCATAAATAGCAAAATTTCGTTTTGCATCAGATGCTCATGTCAACATCTGAACGTTTTCGTCGGTATAAGCTTCGGTAGCTCAGTTGGTTAGAGCGTCAGTCTCATATTCAGCTAGCATCTGATTTCTTCGCGGAATTTGGGTGTTGGGTATGAGTTATCTGGAGGTCGACAGTTCGAACCTGCCTCGAAGCACTTTCTTTTTTTTATTATTTTTACTTTAATAATTGAATTTATTCTTTTTATGTTATTTTTTATCTCTCTATACTTAGTTAAAAATTGAACTTATCATTACAGTCGGTTTGAGATATATGATGCAAAACAAAAAATAGAA
Source organism: Yamadazyma lessepsii (assembly GCA_030563485.1). Lineage (NCBI taxonomy): Eukaryota > Fungi > Ascomycota > Pichiomycetes > Serinales > Debaryomycetaceae > Yamadazyma > Yamadazyma lessepsii. The sequence continues at coordinate 145,996 of JAJMJG010000022.1, read as the reverse complement.
ATAAAAAAAAACTCTAATAAATTATTGTTTATTCTATGCTATAAACCGGTCATAATTCCTATAAATCAGATCTGGTGAATTTTCTAATGTCATTTGGTTCATCCCCAAGTAAAACCTTTGCACCACTAAATGGTTCACAAGATTCTCTTCCACTAACAGGACCTTTCTTTACTTCATCTAAAGATTTACCATTTTGTAATTGTTTTAAAATATCAACGGTTTTTGGACCAGTTAAATCTTCATAATAATCATCATTTATACCTATCATTGGAGCATTTACACAAGCACCAAGACATTCAACTTCTTGTAAAGTAAATAATTTATCATCAGTGGTTTGACCAGGTTTAATGTTTAAATGATCAGTTATAGCTTTCATTATTTCATCACTTCCACATAATTGACATGGGGTAGTTGTACAAACTTGTAAATTGTATTTTCCCATTGGTTTTCTATTATACATGGTATAGAAAGTTGCAACTTCATAAACTCTCATTGGTGGCATATCCAATAATTTTGCAACATAATTCATAACTGAGATGGAGGTGAATCCTAATTGACGTTGACCTAAGTCTAATAAAGGCATACAAGCACCTTTTTTATATTGTGGTGGATATTTACTTATGATTTCATCAGCTCTTTTTAAATTGTCTGGAGTAAATTCAAAAGGTATAGCAGCGTTGTCGACTTCAATATCTCTATGAACGGAAATGATACTGGAGTAACGTGCACCGATAACTCTTGACAGAGCCATTTGGTTAGGTTTAATGGAAACCTTTGCTAAGGATTTAATAGCACTAAACATTGAGTTGTGAAAGTTTGAAAAGTTTTATTTAGTGCGTAAAAAGTATTGAAGAAAATTTGATTGGCTCTGTTTGGTTATATGCAGGACACTTAGGTAGAGGTAATTATGGGGTGTTGAAAAGAGGTGAATTTTGGAGTAATTAGGCTAGGATAGATTGGGAATTAAGCCAGTGGGTGTGGGAAGGAGTTTAATTGGGTTTTAAGAGGAAAAATTGGGATATTTATGAAAGAATTGGGTGGTATATATAATGAAGAAATATTGATTATTTAAGTATGAACATGGGACAGTTTAAGGAATTTTTGAAGATATTTAACAAGTTTAAGTAGAAAGGGATTGAAAAAAGACTCTAAAAAGACTTTTAATGAAGATTTGAAGGAAATTGGTAGAATTGAAATAATATAAAGAATCAGGTAGGGCCAATAAAAGATAATCAAAATGAAGATTTAAGCCACCAAACATTCAAAAAACACTTAATACCAATAATTAAGCAAACCACCATCAACTAAATTCAAATAAACAAACCTAAACATTCACTAAATCAAACATTTCTGTTGTAACATCTTACTACCCTAAACTCTCACTGAGAATAGGGAGGAAATGCGAAAATTCAACGACCTAGTTGATTATATTTAAAGATCTACTAATCCCCCAATCAATTTAAACAATCAGAGTCGTATCAATTCACAAGCCTATAAAAAGTCATTCGAATCATTTGGTCTAAATTAATATAATAACAATTGAAATTTAGTTTTAAGGAATTTCATATTTAATTCATATACACAGATAGAAATTAGTAATTTTGATATTTGTGGATCACAACACCATAGGGTAAATAAATAGAATTTCATTATAGAAAACCTTGAATCAACAATATGGATCATAAGAATATATTCCAAACACCCAATTCACCATCTAGATCAACACGGAGTGTAGATCCTCCTAAGCCTAATGATAATATAGTACCATCATCTTCACCCAGGCGAAGGAACCAGAAATCAATATTTAGTGATAGATATATACCTCATAGAACAGGTATAGATTTACAAGCAGCATTTAGTTTAACCAATAAGGATATTTTGCCAGATTTAAGAAATAGAGATAGAACTGATAATGAAATAGAAATTCAAAGAGAAGAAGAAGCTAATAGAACATTTTCAACAGTTCTTAAGAATGAATTATTTGGAGATAATGTACCTACGGTTTCATCCATATCAAATCCTAGACCAATTAAACCTAGACCTAATAGTACTGGGAATTTCAATAGTTCAACTAGTATAATGAATAATGTAGCATCATCAAGATCTACTGATTCTATTCCAATTCCTAGTGGTAGAACTACACCACCACGGTCCACTTCCAATGATTTAGGTGGGACTCCAAATGGAGATGATATAACCAGTACTCCAAGACAAAAGACTAATTTATTTACATATCAATCACCAAGTAAAAATAGACCAATTTCCAGAGATTTACAAAGTGAAATTTATTCATTATCACCAGTTAGACAAGAAAGTCAAAAGATTTTATTATCGCCCCAGAAAAAGCCTAGAAATATAAGTAAAGTTCCATATAGAGTATTAGATGCTCCAGGGTTACTGGATGATTTTTATTTAAATTTAGTTGATTGGGGAGCTCAAGATATTTTGGCAGTTGGATTAAATGATAGTATTTACCTTTGGGATGGATCAACGCAAGCAGTTGATCGATTATGTCAAATTGATGATCAAGAGAAAATCACAAGTCTTAATTGGATTGGATCAGGAACTCATTTAGCATTAGGAACATCAAAGGGAGTTGTAGAGATTTGGGATGCCACTAAGATGAAATGTATTAGAACAATGTCAGGACATAGTTTAAGAGTTAGTTCATTAGCGTGGAATGAACATATTTTATCTAGTGGTTCTAGAGATCGTAGTATATTAAATAGAGATGTAAGAGTTGAGAGTCATTATATTAATAAGTTTGATGATCATAAACAAGAAGTTTGTGGATTGAAATGGAATATTGAAGAGAATAAATTGGCTAGTGGTGGTAATGATAATAAATTATTTATATGGGATGGGTTAAATCCTAAACCAATTCATGAATTTAAAGATCATACAGCTGCGGTTAAGGCCATTGCATGGTCACCACATCAAAGAGGAATCTTAGCTTCTGGTGGGGGAACTGCTGATAAAACCATTAAAACTTGGAATACCATAACTGGAAGTTTACTTAATGATGTTAATACTGGATCACAAGTTTGTAATTTAATTTGGTCTAAGAATTCTAATGAAATTGTATCTACACATGGATATTCACGGAATCAAATAATTGTATGGAAATATCCTAGTATGCAACAAGTTGCACAATTGACAGGACATACTTATAGGGTACTTTATTTATCATTATCACCAGATGGGGAAACAATTGTTACAGGTGCAGGAGATGAGACATTAAGGTTTTGGAATATTTTTGAAAAGAATAAATCTGATGAACCTCCTAGTTCGGTATTATTAGATGCATTTCTGCAATTGAGATGATTTATTAATAGTGGTCTTGATGATTCCCCAGATAAACACAAAGCCATGAAATATAACACATAAACTACAACAACTACAAAAACTACACAAACCATATAAATAGATTACACCACCCAAACAACACACCCCAAACAACACACCCCAAACAACATTGTATACTAATGTACATTACCAACCTCGCTCTTACTTCCCTCATAAATCCCCGCCTATATCCGCCCCCGTCCCTTCCTGTCCAAATGCGGAATTCGAAAGCCTCTCTACGATTACTCATAGATAGCGATCTGAAAATTCTCAAATTTCACAACCGTTACACAAAACGAATTAAACCTAACAATTGAACATTGCACCCGTTCTTTTTCGTACAATGACTCAAGCTAAGGATTTACAACATTTATTATCAACAGAAGCCAAATCAAGAAAACCTTCACCTTTAAAATCAGCGTTTGTTCATTTTGGTAAACCTGGTATGACTTTCTTAGGTGGAGGCTTACCATTGGCAGAATACTTCCCAATTGAAAAAGTAGTAGCCACCATTCCAAAAGCTCCTTTCGAACAAGGGATTGGTTCTAAAATTACTGGTGAAGAAGGGTTTGAAGAAGTTGAAGTTATTAAGGCTAAAACTGACGTTGACTCACACCTTGAACTCGCCAGATCTTTACAATATGGATTTACAGAAGGTCATAAAGAAATCATTGATTTCCTTAAAAAACATACTGAATTAGTTCATGGTGTTCCTTATAACAATTGGGATTTAATTTCAACTGCTGGTAACACTCAAGGTTGGGATGCTATCTTAAGAACCTTTACTGATAGAGGTGATACCGTTTTAGTTGAAGATCATAGTTTTAGTTCTTCTTTAGAAGCTTGCAATGGTTTAGGTATTAATACTTTCCCAGTTCCAATGGATACTGAAGGTATTATTCCAGAAAAATTAGATGAACTTTTAAACAATTGGATTGGTCCAAAACCAAGATTATTATACACTATTCCTACAGGTCAAAATCCAACTGGGTCATCATTAAGCCTTGAAAGAAGAAAAGCAGTTTATCAAATTGCTAGTAAACATGATTTCATAATTGTTGAAGATGAACCTTATTATTTCTTACAAATGGAAACTTATACTACTGATAAGGGTGCTAGAGGTGGTAAAGCAGTTCATGATCATGAAGAATTTTTAAAAGCTCTTATTCCTTCATTTATTTCAATTGATACAGAAGGAAGAGTTCTTAGATTAGATTCCGTTTCAAAAGTTTTAGCTCCAGGTCTTAGATTTGGTTGGGTTGTTGGACAAGATGTATTATTAGAAAGAATCCTTAGACTTCATGAAGTATCTCTTCAAAACCCTTCAGGTTTAACCCAATCTATTACCAATGCACTTTTACATAGTTGGGGTCAAGACGGTTACCTTGAATGGTTAATTAAAATCAGAGAAGAATACACTCATAAAAGAGATGTTGCTATTGATGCTGTTGCTGAATTTTGTCCTAAAGAATTAACTACTTATGTTCCACCAGTAGCAGGAATGTTTTTCACTGTTTACTTTGATGCTACTAAACATCCAAAGTTTAAAGAATTAGATGAAGATCCTTTAAAAATTGAAGCTCTTGTTTATGAACAATCTTTAAAACAAGGATGTTTAATGATTCCTGGTTCATGGTTCAAAGTTGCAGGAAATTCTGTACCACCACAAACAGAAGTTCCATCTAACCCTGAACTTAAGAATTTGATTTTCTTCAGAGGTACTTATGCTGCAGTTCCATTAGATCAATTAGTTATAGGGCTTGAAAAGTTTGGTAAGGCTGTTAAAATTGAATTTGGGGTTTAATTATAGATTATTTAATTAGTAACTTTTGTTAGGGAGTGAAAATTTTAATTTTTAAATATATTGTTGTTAGATAAATTTTTGGGTTAACCCATTGATTTGTTCTTTTAGGTTACTATCTTACATCGTAGTACCATTGTTCGCACATCGTAGTACCATCTTTCGCACATCGTAGTACCATCTTTCGTATCTTTAGTACTAATTCCATCGCACTCTCTTGGTACCATTTTCTTCGCACCCTCCACACTATCAATTCTATCACATATCTAAATACTACGCGAACAACTAATGCACATACTTAAACTACCGTGGCTTTGTCATAAAGGTATGTACCATCCACAAACCCGCTCCGAAACCCCTAATACTAACTTAAACAGCCGAAGGAAAACTGGTTGAATGTTATTCAGTTTCCATTAATTCAGATGGTAGTAGATTGGCATCTGGTGGACTTGATGGTAATGTTAAAATATGGGATACTCATACCATATCCCAATTCCAAGCCATTGAAGGATTGGATCCTAATAAAAGTCAAAATGAGTCACAGCTTAATAGAATGTTACCCCCAATATCTCAAAGAAGACCTCTTTGTAGTATGAGTAGACATAATGGGGTAGTTACATGTGTAAAGTTTTCACCAGATGGGAGGTTTTTGGCATCAGGTTCAGATGATAAAATTGTTCTTATATGGGAGAAGGATGATCTGATGATTAATAGACCTAAACAATTTGGTGAAACTGAGACTGATTTAGAACATTGGACCGTACGAAAAAGATTAGTAGCTCACGATAATGATATCCAAGATATTTGTTGGAGTCCTGATGGATCACTATTAGTAACCGTAGGACTTGATAGGTCAATAATGATATGGAGTGGTACGACTTTTGAAAGAATCAAACGTTATGATGTTCATCAATCTATGGTTAAAGGGATAGTGTTTGATCCTGCCAATAAATTCTTTGCAACAGCATCCGATGATAGAACAGTAAGGATTTTCCGGTATTCTAAGAAAATTCATGAACTGGCAAGTAGTTATGAATTTCAAATTGAACATATAGTTTTTGATCCTTTCAAGAAATCACCATTAACTTCATATTTCCGTAGAATGAGTTGGTCGCCTGATGGTCAAAATATTGCTGTTCCTAATGCTACCAATGGTCCTGTACCGTCTGTGGCGATAATAAAAAGAGGAAATTGGAGTACTGATGTTTCTTTAATTGGTCATGAAGCCCCTTGTGAAGTTTGTTCATTTTCACCGAAACTATTCCAATCTGAAGATACTTCAGATGATGAATTTTATACAATATTAGCAACTGGTGGTCAAGATAGAACTTTGGCTATATGGAGTACTAAACAAAGTAAACCATTAGTTGTAGCCGAAGAAATAGTTGGTGGTTCAATTACTGATATATGTTGGGATGTTAATGGAGAATCACTTTATTTTAGTTGTGTTGACGGATTTATTACATGTATTTATTTTGATAGTGATGAATTAGGTACACCTGTAAGTGTTGAAACTATTAATTCACAATTACATAAATATGGAAGAGATAGAGAATCGAATGTATTTCCTGAAAGTATTGAATTATTGGAGTTAGAAGAAAAGGCTAGGGCTGAAAATGGTATAGATGTTTCAAAGGCTACGAAAGACTCAACACCTAAAGCACTTACACCGAAATTATCACCAAGACCTGAGATTGGTGGTAAATTTGACACCCGTACACCTAAAGTCTCACCAAGACCCGAACTTGGCAAATTCGACACCCGTACACCAGACTTAAATAGAAGTGGATCATCCAGTAAAAATGACGGTACTAATGAAAACGATGAATTAAAGAATGATATAAATTTACCAAGGAATGATTCTAATACAAATATAAAATCATCACAAAAGATAACAATGAAAAATGGTAAGAAAAGAGTTGCACCTTTATTAGTATCAGGGAATAATTCCAATATAAAGTCCACAAAAGCTATAGAATTACCTATGAATTCAATTAAGAAACTAAAGCCAAATTCTAAAATTTCACACACTAATTATTTATTACCAAGATTAGGTTTAGCCACCGCAGTAAGAGGTTTGAAACCAAGAGCTCATGATAATAACCCTACAACTAATAATATAGAACAGCAAGATAATGATAATGATGATATGAATATTGATTTACCTAATGAAGGAGGTAATCTTGCATTATCAACATTAAGGAATCAGAAAAGAAAGATAAAACGACATATGATGGAAGCAAGGTACCCTAACCAATTTAAACTTATATCCAATTTATCGGAGTCATTATTCAACCATAATGTTTTAATTCAATATGAGATGAGTAAAATCATCAATTCCCATGATTTTGAACATACAGCTGACTTATTTAGTGGTACTAGTGCTAGTGCTGATACTAATGATGAAGATATTCTTTTCGCAGTTATAGTAGCAGGAGTAAGCCATAAAGTGAATTCTTTATATTCATTAGAAGACTCCGAGAAAGTCACTAAATCAATAATTGAAGTAAGAAATGGATCACCATGGAGTATTGATGAAGATGAAGTTGATCTTGAATATGATGATAAAATTGATTTCCAAGATCCTACAACGGTAATTGTATCTAATAGCGTTGAATCCACGTTTAAGAAATATTCACTTTTTCTACCTTATAAAGTTCAACATGCTTTGCCTATAGTGATTGATAGCTATTTGATATATTATGTATTAGTATCATTTACAGGTACCTTGGAAATCTTCTTAGCTGAGTCAGGGACTTTAATAGTTCCTAGATTAGAAATTGGTGATAATTTAATTTGTTTGAAACATTATAAATATTACTTAATGGGGATAACCAATACGGGATTAATCTATATATGGAAATTACCGGAATTTCCAAAACAACGTCAATTAAAGGGAATTTTAAGAGGTGTTAGTTTAGCACCCATAATGAATTGTAATTTAATAATTGATAAATCATCTAAACCTATTATATCACCAGATGTTAGAGCCATTGAGATCGATGATTCTGGGTGTCCTTATGTATTATTAAATGATACAAATGATGTATATAAGTATGATATTGATTTAATGGTATGGACAAAGGTAATTGATTCGTGGTATTTTAATACCATTGATGGCCCTAAAGAGTCAGATATAAAGTTGATGAATTATTTTAATCATTTGAGTTTTGTTGGGTTTAAGAATGATGTGAAGAGGTCAAAAATTGGGAAGTACATTAGTAGTAAAGAGACTAAAGAATTAGAGGGTGTTATGAAGGATAGGTATAATGAAATAATGAATTGTTAATGTAATATACAGTTTTAGTTTTTCTGATTCTTTGTAGTTTTTAGTTCTTAGTAGTTTTTAGTTCTTTGTAGTTTGTAGTTCTCTTTAACTATTAAGTGAATATTAAGAACTGCGTTGGTAAGCAAAGTGTATCATGACTCATTAAATGAATATCTTATACTTAATTCCCCTTAACATTCTTCTCCTTACTCTCCTTAACAGGTTCACTCCTAACAGGTTTCTCAACAGATTTCTCAAAAGGAAAACTAACTATAAAAATAATCGAAGAGATAACTTGGTTTAATGAAAACATCCATACTGTTAAACCGACACCACCTAATACCACAAAAGGTAATGCAAAAGCCCTTTCTAATGGGTATGGAAATACTCCAATTGGTAAATAAAAAAGTACTTTCTTTCTATACCATAATCTAAAGAACCATATAGGTAAAGAAGTCAGTAAAGAAATGGCCCAACCTAAGTACTTTACAATGGTTGATCTATTTTTGGCTAAATCTTCATTCAATTGATTGATTTCATTAACTAACTTATCATATTGACGATTTAATTTCGTCCATTTAGCATAATGATCTTGTGCACTAATACTCTTACGTTCCTTATTAATAGCAGCAGCTTCATGGTTTTTCTCATCAATATGACGGATTTGTGAATTACCCAATTTGCCAGCAATTTTCAAATATAATAACCATAAGGAATCTTCTAGATTCTTCTTCCCAATTTTATCTATACCATTCTTAAGTACTAAAACAATCACCAACGTAACTACTAACGTATATGGGTGTAAGTCAAGAGACACCATTGATGGTAAAGTTCGCGAATTTGCTCTTTTTTTTTCACCATCGTTCAAGGAGGTAACACTGTATAATAGCCCCACTTTAAAGTGTACCAATACGTTTTAAATTGTTGATTTGTACTAACATTACGTCAATTACTGCAATAATATACACAGAAAATCTGAAATTTCAATACATAACTCATCAAAATTAGCCATTTGGTAAACAGTATATAATGTCCAGTGGAGAAGATAATTATATCCCTTGGATTCAGCAATTTTGTGATTTGTTTGGTCATGATTACTTTGTAGCTGTCAATCAAGAATTTATTGAAGATGACTTTAATTTGACTGGTTTATCACTGCAAGTTCCATATTATAGAGAAGCTTTATATACAATCTTAGATTACCAAGTAGATACATTAGAAGATGTAGCTGCCAATGGTAATGGAACCACTAATACTAAAAACAAAAGTGACCTACCTAATAAATCATTATTAGCACATTCAGCTGAATTATTATATGGATTAATTCATGCTCGATATATAATATCTAAACCAGGATTAACTGCTATGGCCTCGAAATTCGAAAGAAACGATTTTGGGTCTTGTCCTCGATACCATTGTGATGGTATGCATTTAATACCATGTGGTGCCACTGATGTACCGGGTCATGAAACCTTAAGATTATATTGTCCATGTTGTAATGATATTTATTTACCACTGAGCTCAAGATACTTGAATATAGATGGGTCTTTCTTCGGTACTACTTTCCCAGGCTTATTAATAAAGATGTTTCCTGAAATAGAAAACCAATGTAGAATAAGGATAAATAAAGTAAATCAAGATGAATTAGGTCTAAAATTATTTGGGTTTAAAATTAATGAAGCAAGTGTAAGCGGTCCAAGAATGAAATGGTTAAGAATGCATCCTAAGTCTGAAGAAGAAAGGCAAGAATTTGAGGAGTGTCAATTGAGTATACCTGAAGATGATAATGAGTATGAAGATGAAGATATGGATGATGTTGATGAAGATGATAGAACTATGGCTAGTGAGGATTCGTAGAAGTGGGTGAGTAGTCACAAAAAAGTCAGGGTATGTTCTCAATGATGAGGTGTTGGAGAGTATTTACCCTGTTGTTAATTATAGGATGATATCAAGTAGATATTAAGAATAAATAGTCATTAGTGAGGGAATATAATGTTAGCATATACAATATATATTAATCAATAATACGGTATAATGACTACTTTTCTATTTACAATGAGTCAGTGGTAAGGAGCCTATGAATAGTGAATCAATAGTACTGAATCAATGGTACAGAATCAATAGTACAGAATCAATGAATACAGAATCAATGGTACAGAATCAATTACACCCACATAAAATCAAATCTAATGAGTCAAATTAACTGGTTTACCTGGTTCCCAATCTCTAATACCATTTTCAATATTTATCCAATATTTTAATCTTATAGCTTCAAGCATTATCTTACCCCAATCAAGTGTGGACTCATGTAATAGTTTATCGATATCCTCTTGTGATTTTTCAATTCTCTTGTCATTCTCTTCAGACAATGGCTCTAATTCTTGCTCATCTGAAGCAAATTCTAAAGATTCATGAGCATCCAAAACCGTCATCAAAAGGTCTTTATATTCAAGAGAGCTTTCTTCTGATTGTGATTGAAATCCTGCAATTAAACTCTTGGAGACTTCATCACTTGTTATATCAAGACGTTCAGGATGTTTAGTTTCAATGAAATGTGCAATTCTACTATATGGATTAGTTAACGTCGTATAGGCTTTATTCAATAACGAAGAGAAATCCCCTGGAATTGGTTCTCCATCCTTATCACCAAACCTTTCTGATTCTTGTTTGTCTTTTGCTAAAGCACTTGAACCTATTAAAATATCTGGATGATGTTCACTTTGTAAGGTTCTAAACTCTCTACGCAAGTGTTTTGTAGGAACTATGAACAGGTCTTCAGGGGGTCCACCTTTAGGGAAAGTTTTAGGAAATAATTGGAAGTATGAATTAACAGTTGTGGCATAACATCTACGGGTAAGCCCGACCTTTAAATAGGTAATTTTATTAAAGGGTAGGTATGATTTTATCATGATAATGGTGAGATCGGTATTCGCAATCAATGATCAGGTTTGGGGTACTAGGTTAGTTCGCGGTTGGATACGACATCGTACGGAGTTTTGTAACTGTGTCAGTGCGAGCTGTGCGAGCTGGACCACTTTGCGACTGTGCGAATTGTGCGGTGCGAACTCTGCGGCAAATTTGTCTCATCTACTACATCTTAAAGTAGTTTAGGTATTATTTATTATAAGTTTTGGAAGTAACAGATTACCTAAATATAATATTGACATTATTAAAGCGTTCTGAAAGTTTAAGGGTATTTTGAAATTTGAGTTTTTCACATTAGAAATATAAATAAGTGATTCATACTCATCACACAATCTCCACAAAACTTATTTAACATCAATAAATACCAATAGTAAAACATAACTAATATAAATAAAAAGCCTAAAATAGAAAGCTTATAAAATACCCCAGCATAGATAGCTTATAATAATACCCACGATACCCAGTAAAACCCCCAGCATAGATAGCTTATAATAATACCCATAATACCCAGTAAAACCCCCAGCATAGATAGTTCATAAAATGTTTAAAAAAAGAAATATAAAATCAGATTCAATTAAAAGAAAAATCGATTTAGATGATGATACAAATGATTCATTATTAAAAACCACGAAAAAATCCAAAATCCCATCCCAAAATCCATCACAAATGATTCAAGATAAATCCAAACCAAAGAGAACTACTGAATATAATGATACAAATGAGGAATTATCTAATAAAAATGAAGCCGTAATGGATATACAGAAAAAGCCAACATTAAAAGCAGTACCTGTGAATGTTCGTACTACTACTATCACTGATTTTCAACCTGATGTTTGTAAAGATTTCCAACAAACAGGATATTGTGGTTATGGTGATACTTGTAAGTTTTTGCATATAAGAGGAGATTCTAAGAATAAGAAACCAGTAGTTAAAGATTGGGTCATTGACAAGGATAAAACATCGCAAGGTTCTAAACCTCAAGACATACCATTTAAATGCGTACTATGTAAAGAAGATTATAAATATCCCATCAAAACCAATTGTGATCATTTGTTCTGTAGGGAATGTTTCTTAGAAAGGATACGAAAACAGAAAAAGTCCAAATGTTTTATTTGTAATGAAGACACAAAAGGAATTTGTTCACCAGTTAGTCCTAAAGAGCTTGAAAAATTATTAGCGGATCGATAAACATTTACGCGGAAAAACGCGAAGAGGAAGTCACGGTTATGGCACAGTTACAAGATCAATTAGAAGGGTTGCCTGGTTATGATATCTTATCGGGGTTATGGGATGATTATGCTGGTGAACATTTCAACTCCATTGATCCCTTTGAAGATGAGAGTGGAAACAAAAGAAAGTTACCTAAAGAATATTCTACCCCACAAGAGCAAAGAATATGGAAAAGTGTTCAAAAACAAGCTTGGTCTCATGATAAATGTTTCCTAGGGTCTTGTGGAGTTGGTATGGATTGTGGTTGTGGTCTAGTACCAATTGTGGTATTATTTTTCCCAGTTTTGGGACCATTAGTCATGTATGCCTTACATACTAGAATAATTAATACCGTAACCAGAGAGATAAAATTACCTCCGAAATTGGTTGCAAAAATGCATGGACAAATTGTTTTCGATTTAATTATAACTTTTCCTCCAGTTATTGGTTGTTTCTTTGGTTGGATAAATCTGTGTCTGACAAGAAATGCTGGAATGATTTATAAGTATATGGTGTTTTTAACTGAAGAGAGACAAAAGAACAAACATCCGGTTTATATAGGTAGAGGAGCAATTGGACATGGTAGTAATCTTGCCCAACCCACATATCAAGTTAACCCAAGAGCAAATAATTATTCAAATCCCGAACCAAGAAAGAATCAGCCACGTGATTTCGTTACTAATAATCAACAACAATCTGGGTTTGTTTAGGGAGAAAGTAAGGAGACGTCATAAAATAACACCATTTTAGTTGACTGTGATTAAATGGTGAGTGAAGTTTTGATATTTTATAACTAATAAATTGAAACAATAAAAATATACGTAAATTATTGGTGTACGGGTCTATTTATTCATAAATCTACTACTCTTTTCAAATCAACCGAAATGTGATATTTATTTCTATTCTTATACCCAATGTTCTTTATTAACAATTACATCAATTCCTTATAGAACCAATACCCCCGTTGTTCCCCATGTAATAGCCGTTCCATCACACATGTCGCAAACGTGGATATGTACGCGAAAGTATAACTACCAATCACCAGCTAAAAACGTATCATGTTCAGTAGACCAGAAGGTATTGAAAACTGTAGAATCTGGGTCGATGGGTGTTTTGATTTCACCCATCATGGCCATGCGGGAGCTATGATGCAAGCCCGTCAATTGGGTAAAGAATTATACGTAGGAGTCCATTCAGATGAAGAAATCCTCAAGAATAAAGGACCAGTAGTTATGAAACTTGATGAAAGAATGAAAAGTGTTGAAGGTTGTAAATGGGCCACAAAAGCAATTGCAAGTGCTCCTTATGTGACAGATCCTGAGGTTATGGAAGAGTATGGTTGTAAATATGTAGTTCATGGAGATGATATAACCACGGATGCTAATGGTGAGGATTGTTATAAAACCGTGAAAGAGTTAGGGAAATTCGTAGTAGTTAAAAGAACTCCTAATATTTCTACAACTGATTTAGTTGGTAGAATGTTATTAGGGAATAAAGCTCATCATTTACCATTAATTACGTCCATGAACCATGAACTTTTCACTGATGAAAACTTAGATAAGTTCAGCAAATATGCTACCGATGAAACAGGTTTAAAATCACATTCTGGAGTTTATGTTAATATTGGTAATGAAAAATTCCATCAAATTGTTGAACCTTCTAAATCAGTGGCTGATGGATATAAGAAAATTGTTTACATTGATGGAGGCTTTGATTTATTCCATCCAGGTCATATTGAAGCTTTGAGACTCGTTAAAGAATATGCTACCTCAATTGATGCTTTGGTTATTGCGGGGATTCATGAAGATAAAGTTGTTAACCAATATAAAGAATTAAATTATCCAATTATGACAATATTTGAAAGATCACTTTGTGTACTTCAATGTAAGTATGTTGATGGTATTGTATTAGGAGCACCATATATTCCAGATGAATCGTTTTTAAGGAAATTTCCTGGTGAAATTGTTAAAATCATCCATGGTCCTACCCCAATTGGCAATGATATCTATGAATATGCTTCCAGCAAAGGACTTTTTAAAACCATTGAAGATCATAAATATTCTCATATAAATACGAAATTTATTGTCAATAGAGTGTTAAGTAATGTTGAAGCTTACGAAGAAAGACAACGTAAGAAAGGTTGGAAAGCTGCTAATGAAAAGGAATTGGAAAAAGAAGAAAAGGAGAAGTTTAGTCAGTAATGAATTACATTACTTGGACTTAATTTATGCGCATAAACATACCCATTATATATGCGCTAAGAAATACTTTATATCATAAATTCGTAGATTACTTCTACATGCCTATACGTAACATCATCATATCATTATAATGAAATGTGCTAATTGAAATGCTCGTCAATGATTTCATTCTTATCTCTTAAATTCTGTTCTTGACTTTGATGATTGGAATTACGTCTTTCTGACCTACCAAACATCTTATAATCACCTTCATCTGTCAATTCATCACCTGGTTTACCCCAGTTACCCTTACCATTACCATCCTTCTTTACTTTTGTAGGATCAGCATTAAAATTTCCATTATGGGTAAACCATTTTGGTTCACTTGGTAATTCATGACCTTTATTGTTTCTCATATTTCACTTGGTTGTTAAAATTAACTTTAATTGATTGATTTGTGTGTTTGTAAACTTTTATTAACTTGTTTAAAAAATTATTAATAATTGAATAATTGTTGGCTGAAATTGGGGAACTGGTTCCTATTTATAGTTGGATAATTCCGACAATCTTCGGATTATCTTGTGGGGTGACATAGCTTATCGTGTGACATAATCAAAAAGCTATTTTAGAGCGTGACCAGTGGTGCCAGCGCACCGAAAATAGGGGCGCGAGTGGTGCCAGCGCTCGACGTTGTAGGTCATGGCTGCAAAAATGTCTCATTGTTATTGGACTTTGATAAAACCCCTCCTCGTACATATATTCAATTTCAACTGTTTCATAAGTCATTTATTCCGATACTTTCTAGATATTTCTATTTATAGGTTTATATCATGATTAATTTAATGAGTCATAATAATAATCCTAGCAATCATATTCATCCCATATAACCTCAAACAATTGATTGTTGCTACTTTCTCTTTCTTGCTCATAACTGAAAACTTCTTATCCCTTTGCATTGTTCCTGTAAACATGTTGAAGAACGACACTTTTAAATCTTGAATTATTCCATCATTGAAATATGTCTCTAATTGTGTAATTGGTATTAAACCAGGTACGACATTAGGAATCTTGGTTATACTTAAATCAATTCTATTTTTGATATTTTTATTTGATATTTCACTATTATCCATTATAGGTTTAGAATAAATTTGATCTACAATATTATCATTTAATGTGGTGCCTAGCAAATTCTCTTTTTCATTTTTTGATTCAGGATAATTGTTCTTAATCTCGATTTCTTTAGTATAAGTTGCTTGCTTATTACCCATGACAAATAATCTAGACTCTTGTATATAAGGTTTCACTTCAGATAATGGGAAATAAGTCTCATTACAAACATCAAGTAATTCTCCTCCAAATTTCCCTTTATAAATCATCTTGGTACAATCTTCAATGTAATAACCAAGATAGTAATAATCTAAATCCAATTTCTCAATCAATAACATTTCTCTTAACCCTGAAACAGTTCCTAATGATAAATGTGAATAATCAGGATCCCATACAAAGTACACTGAGCTTATACCACTAGGTAAGAAATCCATAACAGAAAATGCTATTAATTTATCATCATAGTAATAACATTCATGTGTGGGACCAATACGATTAATCAAAAGATCATCGGATTTAAAAGTTGTCCAGTTATTTAAAATCTCCCATTGTTCTTCAGTTCCATCATGTTCTTCTTCATCGAAAGGATTTTCACAAAGAAACCTTTCAAATTGTTCCTCACTCACATCATCAGGTGAATCATTATGAACTTTCGTTTGATATTTCTTATATAGGGCATATTTTTCTTCAGTAAAAGACGATCTTTCAAATTTCGTATGGAACCTTGATGACTTTGCCTCAGCTTCAATTAAATCATGGACATTGAAATTGTTGTTTGACTTTTTATTGGTTGGGTGTGCTACATCATCACTTATTCCTCTAATAAATCGATTGGTGACTTGTCGAATTTTTTTATCAAATTTGCAATGGCTTAAATTCGTCCTTATTGTATAATATCTACAACAATTCCTTAACATATCGGTTTTATAAAGAAATATCCCTGATCTTCTAAACCCCATATTAATGAAATCATCATAATCATCACAACTCATATGTTGAATAGTTGACCCCATAGTGATTGATTCCGATTCTGGATTCCCAATGCTCTTCATATAATCATTGGCATATCGTTGGGTCTTATTACCATGACAATATCCACAATCTCTACCAGAAACATAGATAGGCTCAGTTAACACTATATATGACATTGCGCGATATTTATAAGGTAAATGGTGTTAATAATAATAAACCCAAACACGTGATAGAGTTCTAAAAAATTCATATTTATATCATTAATTGCTTAAACCTTTACAATTGATGATCAGACATCATACAATTGACTTTAAGAGGTATGATTATTGTACACATACACGCCATATCGATGGTTTATAGAGTGCGAAATCTGAGAACTTGAATCCTTGAGGTTTATGATGAGTTATAATTCAACTTCCAATCCAAGCAACAACGTCAAAACAGAACATCAAGCTGTGAAGAAGGAAGATTCTGTTGATGAGCCTGAATTATTATCAGATCCAGAAGATTACCTTGAGAAAGATGAGTCGTTAGATATGAATTTATCCACAGGGAATCAAAGGGTGTGGTTAGTTAAGCTCCCTAAATATTTAGCAGAACAATGGACAGATAAGTCATTAATGGGTAAACAATTGGGAACAGTTATGATTAAAAGAGGGGGAGGTTCTTCAACCGGCGGAAGTTCTAATAATATGGGTAGGAACCAAATCAAATTAGTATTAAATAAAGAACATCAAAGTAAGAATATTCCAAATGAATATAGTCTTAGTGTGAATAATACACAAGTACGTAATTCTTATGTATTCAGTGAAGAGAATTTAAAACGGTTCAAGCCTGAAAATACTGAAATAAGTGAAAACAGACCAATGGAAGAAGAAGATGAAATTAAACCAAGATTTGAATATCAGAATGATAATTATAATAATGGCTATAATAACAATAATGAAGGAGGACTTCAATTCATTAAAACTATCCCTAAAAAAACTGCACTTCTAGGTAAAATTGTTCATGATTGTCAAATCCGTCCTTCAATTACTGATAATAAATATCAATCATTCATATCTAAAAGACAAACCATTCAACCCCTTAAAGAAAGACCTAAAGTTGTATTATTAGATGAAATCCCTGGTGTAACCCATGCAGCTGCTGGACCATCTATTAAAGGTAAGAGTACATCTATTTTCTTAAAATCCCATACAAAAAATAAAACTGAAGGTAGAGCCATTAGAATGCCTAAAAAGGATTTATTAGATCTTTTATTTAGATTATTTGATGAATATGAATATTGGTCCATTAAAGGATTAAGAGAAAGAACTAGACAACCCGAATCATATTTAAAAGAATCATTAGAATCAATTGCCAATTTAATTAAAAAAGGACCTTATGCTTCTAAATATAATTTAAAACCAGAATATAAGAAGTTAAGAGATGCTGAAAGAGCAGCTAAAGCCGGGTTGCAAGTAAATAATAATGCCAATAATGAAGAAGAGGAAGAAGATGACGATATGGAGGACGTATTATAGAAATGTATTTTATGCCACTCTTTATTTCTTTGTTTTTATTAAACTATATGACCTGGAGTAATTATACAATTCTTGGATAAATTTATAAATTGGTAATTTCTAAATTTGGTGGTAATGATTGTTGTAATTTTTTGGCTTTACCAGCATCATTAACAACTAAAGTGTATTGGTATCTTGAACCTCTAACTTTGAATTTAGTTTGTTTGAATTTTTTACCGTTAGCGTTGATCTTGGAGTTAACTTTGACAACGGCGGATTTGACATCAGCTCTTCTAGCTAATTCAACGAATTCTTTGATATCTTTAATTTCTTTAGCCATTATTAGTGTGGTTTAGTGATAATTTTTCAATCTCAAAATTTTTCACTTGAGGGATTTGGAAAAGCAGTCACGGATGGGTTTGGTAGGGGGACGCTTTTGTCCAGTAGTTAAGAGTGTGAGGTGCGGCTTGATTTATGTATATAATGAGGTATATAATATTTATGGGAGTTATTGATTATAGTTTTCTTATGTATTTGTTTCCTTTATTTATATCATATAAAGATGGTTTAAAACCCCCTCTCACTAACATTAATTAACCTCTTAACTCCAGTAATCCATCTCCTTGTCTTATCATCTATCATAATATTCGCAGTATTCTTCTCCCCTGTTATCTTCAGATCAGCACTTCTTGAATGATGACTAACTCCAATAACTCCAATTGGCCATGCTACATTTCCTATACTTAATTTCATATAACTTTCATTGGCTTTCCTATAATCTTTTTGTTGGATGTAATAACATATAGTACTTAAACTTGCAACCATATCATCAGTTAATCCATCAGTTCTGAGATTATATAAGAGTTGTACTAGATCTACTTTGGTTTCATATAAAAGGTTCTTTTGTTCTTGATCTTTTTCATTTGGTTCTTTTTTATGTTCTTCTCTTTCCTTTTTCTCCCATTGTTTAATAAGACTTTTAATGTATACTCTTAACTGAGTTAATAATTGTGGTTTATATTGAATATCAGTGATTTCTTCTATTTTAATAATTGGATTAATGTTGGCTTCTTTCTCTCTTTGTACTTTATATCTTTGTTGTTTATCTTTTTGTTTTATAATACGTCTTAGTTTCTTGATATTTTCTAATTTAGGTGCTTCTGTGTACGAGTTGAATTGAGTTAATTGATCTTTTAAATCATCATCTGTTATTGAATTGATGAGGATTAATTGTTTTTGTGTATATGGTTTTGTAGGTTTAGAATTTTGTTTATTGTGGTCATTATCTTGTTCAGAACTTTGTTGATCTGAGTCATTAACCTCTTTAGATAAATCATTTACATCCTTAGATAAGTCATTCACATCCTTAGATAAGTCATTCGCCCTACCATTTCCCCTATCATTCGCAGTCTTACTTATCACATGTATATCATTACTTTCTTCCTTACCAACACCATCACCACCATCCCTACTCTCAACTCGTCTCTTTTTGTCGCCCTTCTCCGTACTTCTAGCCTTACGCTTCTTCGCTATTTCTTTAGCTAATACACTCGATAAACTCATCCACTCACGCCCCCACTTTTTGAGACCCAAAAACGTTTTTTAATGAGGTAACATTTTTAATTTTCATGTCATTCGAAGATGTTATAACAAGAGGTGAAGATTTCCTAAGAGAGTATCCCCGAGATTCCATACTATGGAATTATGCATCTCATTTAACCTGTTTAGGAATGATAGCTGGTTCCAAGCTTGCATTGAATTTATTATATAAGCCTCATCTCCATAATGTAGAAAACTTGGATAATGCTTTGGCTCGTGCAAGAAAAGAAAACCGTGGTCTTATAACTGTGATGAATCATATGTCAGCAGTTGATGATCCTACCTTCTATGCTGCCTTACCTTGGAGGTTTCATTGGGATATTGATACGATTAGATGGGGGTTTGGTGCTGATAATCTTTGCTTTTCTAATAAAGTAAGTTCTTATTTCTTCAACTTGGGAAAGGTTTTGGGATGTGGTAGATTCGGTGCTGGTCCTTATCAGTCATGTATTGATGCAGCTATTAGAATTTTGTCTCCTGATGATACTTTAGATTTGGAATTATTACCAGTTCCCAGTAATTCCAGATCAAAGGAATACAAATCTGTTATTCTTCAAGAAGTTAATACTAAACCCTTAACAACTATAGCTAAGCCTAGTACTACGGAATTAATGAAGAAATCTCCTTTCATAAGAACTAAAACTTCATGGTTTCATGTGTTCCCTGAAGGGTTTGTATTACAATTAGAACCTCCTCATAATAATTCAATGAGATACTTCAAATGGGGGATTTCAAGATTAATTTTAGAGAGTACAAAAGCACCAGTGGTGTTACCAATTTATGCTTATGGATTCGAACATATTGCTCCTGAAAGTACTGCGGAACAAGGTATATATAGATACTTACCTAATAATATGGGTGCGGAGGTTCATATACATATTGGTGAAGAAATTGATGATAATATCATTGAAAACTATAGGGGAAGATGGAGAAAGTTATGTAATAAGTATATAGATCCTAAGAATCCAAATGATTTATCTGAAGAGTTAAAGTATGGTAAACAAGCACAATCATTAAGATCTGAAATAGCTGCTATGTTAAGACAATCAATACTTGATATTAGAGAAGGTTTAGGATTTTTTAAACCTGAAGATGTCAGATTTAAGAATCCTGATTTTTGGAAACTTTTTACTTTAACTGAAGGTAGACTGGCCCCTGAAGTTAAATTTGTGGGAAAGAATTGGGCTATTAAGAGATTTCAAAAGCATTTACCTGAATATGATGGTGAGAGTTAGGTCTTATTTGAGTATGGTTGAGTATGACGGTGAATTAGATGTTTGTAAATATTCTGTAAATATAAGTTATATTTAAATTCTTTAATTTGTATTTATTTTTGTTAATTGAGTATTGAGTACATCCCATTAGTCCAAGCTCTTTCTACCTATAGTAATCTAAAGACTTGAAGACGACTAATTAAAACTCTCTCTTGGTCCAAGTTCGCACTAACTAAACGTCTCAGGCCCACACCTTAATACTAATCTAGCACCAGCTGGCATCCGCAAAATACATTAACCAACAGTTTATTCGCACTAACTAAACGAGATGAGTTTAAATAGAAACCTCCTACGAAACCTCCCCAAATTAACTCCTCGTTCCTTTATTCTACATTCATCATTAATACCCATACGATCTTCACCAAATCATCAGAAAAGAAATATCTCATGGTTCCCTAAAAAATCAGAACCATCGTTTATAATCGAAGAACCATCACCTTCTAATATCCCAGAGATTGAAGATATCAAACATTTATTAAGGAGTGACGATATCCTGTTAGATAGAAGAAAAGATTTATTATCCACCAAATTGATATCTGTTATAGAAGCCACCGATTTGTCCAGTGAGTTCATTCCTATAATAAACGAATTATTCATACAATTATACAAACTTCATGGATACACTATCACAGATAATCTTTTAGAAACTCGTCATATTATCAAATTAATAAGTAAGTCAAGTAAAGTTCTACTAGATCAAGATAACACCATTGTGATTCCTGAATATTTATCAATTTTAA
The DNA here is from genome assembly GCA_030563485.1 of Yamadazyma lessepsii. Classification (NCBI taxonomy): domain Eukaryota; kingdom Fungi; phylum Ascomycota; class Pichiomycetes; order Serinales; family Debaryomycetaceae; genus Yamadazyma; species Yamadazyma lessepsii. Next base: position 124,074 of record JAJMJG010000022.1, on the reverse strand, counting down.
TCCTTCATATCTTGAAGTCAGATCTTATAATATGGGACAGAACATTGGTGAGGATAACGTTATTATTAGCCCGTGCCGAAGGAAGCAATTTAGGGGATTCATTAACTATGCTTAGCAAGAGTAAAGTAGAATTACTGTCATCATATATCACTACTTTAATTACGACATTGAAGGCAGAAAAGAAATTATCATTAGAGACTTTTGAACTTATAGCCCAGATAGCATCGACTGGAAGAATTTTATTAGACCAAAAGTTTTATTATTTATTTATTGGTCACATGAGACAATTAGTATTTAAGCAACCTTTTGAAACTCATGAATATAAGGATATTAATAAGAACTTATTTAGAATTCAAGACGTGGTGAATCACGTGATGCGGTTAATGAATATAGATAATTTACCAATAGAGACGAATTTAAACAGTTTAAAATTATTGGCCGATTTGAATTTAACTAATTATTCGGAAGAATCTGACGAGTTAATTAACGTTTTCATTGAATATTTAAATACTTTGGATGTTAACACTTTGAATGAGACATTAATGAGACAAGATGATGAATATTTCGTTCTTAGAATATTAACAACAATTTCAGCTAAAGGAAATATCTTAGCAAATGAAATATTCAATTCAATTCTTGAAAATCATTTATTCTATTCCAAAGAATCTATCATTATGGCAGAAGTTTACCTAGGTAAGAAATTTATTGAAGATGTTTGTAAGATCGATGAACAAACTGCAATTGACCAGGAAATCGATTTATCAACTTTATATATAAGAATATGTGAGTTGTATACTTATACTGATGAAATAACATCTGCAGATTTACAAATGCTTACAAAGAGTTTCAATAGACAAGGAATAGAAATTCCTTTATTGGGGTATAAATTACAATTAGATAAACTTATTCAATCATCTGAAATTAACAATGCTTTGAAAATATTTGAAAAAAGTACTGATGAATATATTCAATGGTCTACAGAAACTCTGCCACAAGTGATCAAAACTTTGAATGATTTGATTGTATTGTCAGCAGAAAAGATCAATGATATTGATGAATTATTCCGTATATTCACTGAAATCAAACAACAAATGGTTAATTATCATGCTAATATTCATAGTATTAATTCAATGGCACAAAGAATGTTGGAGAATGAGTATGTGGGTGATTTAATTGAATTATTAAAAAGAGAATTGCCTCCTATCCACAAAGATGATATAATCAAGCTACCCATCCAACTACCACAATACAAAAAGTTATTCGATACTATTCAATCTTTTGTTATATCTTACACTAATGAAAATACTTATGAAACAAATTGGGTTCTTTATGGAGAATTACATAAATATTTCAATGTTCCATTTGAATCCTATTTACCAGTAATGAAATTTTTCGTGAACCATGGCCGTTTAAATGCTTCTTTGATTATCTTTAGACAAGTCAAAAGATTGAATGAACTCCATGGTCATCATAATTATTTACCTCCTCTGAGGGATATGTACTTATACTTATTCCAAGAATTTGGTGATAGACTTTATGAAGAAGGTGTAGAAGAGATCCATGAATATTTAAAATTAGATGTAGCTTTACCTAAACAAGACATTGAATTGCAAAACTCTTTGTTAAATGCTTATTCTAATTTACAAGAGATTGGCAAGACCAGAGACTTATTCGCTGCAATGTTACCTTTACGTCATGGAATAGATGAAAAGACTGTCCAAATAATGATCAAAACATATACTTATAGTGATATCAATCATGTTAAATCTTTTTGGAATAATATGTCAACATTTGGTGTTTTACCTAATTATGATATATTTAGACAATATCTTATTTCTCATGTTTACCACGGATTACCCGACGAAGCTATTGGATTGATTGGAGAAATGGATGATTATGGTCTTGAATTCACTCAAGATACATTGATATCAATGTTTAACTTTTGTTTGAGTTCAAAGTATCAAATGGTTATTGAGAATTGGGCTAAAAAGGAATATAAAGAATTATGGGAAGATGCTGAATCTAAGGGACTTTTGAAAAGATGTGATGATTATATGCCCGAGTTTAATTTATTAGCAGAAGGCAAAAGTGATTTAGTTGTTAGGTAGTAGTTTGAGTAGTTTTAATGGTTGTATTTTGGCTGCAAAATTTTCTGCACCAAAATGCAATAGCTGCATAAAAAAATTAAATTTGGTTGCAAATTTACAAATGCGATACAAAGAGTTTAATATAGCATATATCTTGTATATAAGTATAATTCATGTATAATATTCATGTATAATATTCATGTATAATATTCACGTATAATATTCACGTATAATATTCCTGTATAACTAAAATGATTTTTGTTTAAGTAAAATTATGTATGAGTACATTACGTGTAAGCACATTATGTATAAGTACATTTAATAATCACCTCCCCTGTTTCGTTTTACTAACCTTTGTAGCAAACCTAAATGAATTCAAAGATTCATTAAAATTATCTAAAAATGGTGATATATTTACAAACATCAACGTCTTAGAGTTACCTCCTAAACTATGCTTTAATAAATATGTCAATTTAGAATTCCTATAAGGTACATGAGTTGTAGCATTCTTAGATACCTGTCCTAAGGAATAAATCACATCTCCTAGAGATGATAAAGATTTATTTATATGTTGTGTTTCTTTTAATCTGTCACCTTTTGCTTGGGAATTATTTAATCTTTCAGAACCTGCTAAATCAACTAAATTCAAATGCCCTTCACATTTTGACCCAGTCTTTATATTATTTCCTGTAATTTTTAGTATAAAAATTGAATGAGATCTTGATGACCTTTCATTTGATTTGGTTGATGCTGTTGATCGATTTAATGAACTTTTAGTGAACATTTTCAATGCTTGTTGGGGTGATGTTAATTCTACAGAACGAAGGTTTGATACTGTAGTTCTACCATTTATATCATCATGCTTTATTTCATATTTTATTTCTCCTGGTGATGTCTTCAAAAGATCAATTATATTGTCATTATAAATTTCAAGAAATTGCCCTTCAACTTTATACTCCCAGCCACTTTGTTTAAATTCGTTAATATCATTAAAAATCTTATTTATAGTTAAAGGAATCATACCATCTTGTGGATGTGACATTGTCCATGTTTTCCCTGACCCTGTTTGTCCATAAGCAAAAACACACACATTATACCCATCTAAAGATGATTGAACAAGTTGGGATAATTCATCGAAAATTTCTGAATTATTTGAAGATGGTTGAAACACTTTATCAAAATTAAAAGTGTAAAAGGTTTTAGAACGTTGATTGAATTGACTATAATCGGTATTATCTGGGGATTCTTTTGATATTATTATTGATTGGTTTACATCTTCAGTTGAGGGATATTCAATATTTGTCAATTTATCTGTTTCTATATCATTACCTGGTCTTATTCTACAATAAACTCTAATGTTACCTTTCAATTCTTGATACTTATTATGAAGGTATCTTCTTTCTTGTTCCAGGTACTGTAGAATGGCCTTTTTATTGGTGATTTCAAGTTCTAAATCTTTAGATTTTTGGCCTTTCTGTTCAATGGAATTTTCTGTATCATTTATAGTCGTTTCTAAGTTCATTATTTTTTTGTTAATAGTATCAATTTCTTGTTCTTTACCTTCGAATTTTGATTTGATCTCGTCGAGGCTATTTTGAAGGGTTTTGGAATCTTTGATTAATGGTGATAGTTGATCATTTTTAAGATCGATGTTGATATTTTCTTGTTGGTTTAATTGTTGTTGAATTTCATTTAATTTGTTTAATGAATCATTGATATCTTTATCGATTTCCTGTTCCATAATCTGAAGTCTACTTTCTTTATCATCATTCAATTTCTGTAAAGTAAGGTCTAATTCATGTTGTTGTTGATTAATTTCCATCTGTAATCCATTACATTCCTCTTTTAATTGATCTCTAGCGTGTATGGCATCTCTTTGCACTTGTCCTATTAATTCCTCAACTTGTTGACTAGCCTTCTCCTTTTCCTTCTCTAAACGTAATTCATGGTTTAATTTCAATTCCTCTTTAGTTAATTCATACTTCTGATCGATTTCTCTTAAGGATTGAGTTTCATGGTATGTTAATTCATCAATTTGATCGTGAATTAATGACAATTGTTGCTTAACATTCATTAAATCATTATCTAACTTATAATTCTCTAATTCAATATTCTGCTTTTTTGTCCTATAAGTCATAATATCAGTATTCAATTCACTTATTTGGCCAGCCTTTTGATCTGATTGTCTCTTAAGTCTATTAAGGTTCTCTATCTTACTATACCTTCCTGGAATATAACTTTTGAAATGAATATCATCATTGAGTTTTCTACGCTTATACGGCGATGGTGGTTGCTCTGGATCTTGACGATTCAACTCCAGGTCTTTTATATCCCCTAGCACGGTCTTATCATCGTCATTCATGTTTATGTTGCACAGACTCGTTGTAGATTTCGCAGTAAACAAACATTTTCTATACAGGAGAAATTGTCTCATCGGATTTTTTCATCTACGTAATGGGAAGAGGTATAAAGAAACAAAAGATAACTGCCACAAAAGCAAAGGAGACAAAAGGTGGTGAAGGTGAAGTGGTTAAGAAAGATGTAAATATCGAGAAAATAGTCACCAAGAGAGACGAAGAAGAAGATAGTGAAGAAAGTGAAGAAGCTGATATTGAGAAGAGCGATGAGGATATAGATAGTGAGGAAAGCATTGCTGAAGACAGTGAAGAAGACAGTGAAGGAGACAGTGAAGAAGAAAGTGAAGAGGAAAACAGTGATGATGGTGAAAATGATATACCTAAAAAGAAAAAAGCTTCAAAAGATGATGGTTCAAAATCTTTTGCTACAGCATTTAATAACATTATAGGATCTAAGTTAAAAGCTCATGATAGATCAGAACCTATAATGGCTAGAAATAAAACAGTCATAAAGAAATTAGAATCAGATAAGCTTGAATCTAAGGCCAAAAGAGCATTATTGGCTGAAAAGAAACAATTATATGATAAACATAGAGTCAAGAATTTATTACCAGGAACTGATGAAAATGTTAGACAATTATTTGAAAATGAAAAGAAGTTGAAGAAAACAGCACAAAAGGGGGTTGTTAGATTATTTAATGCAATTTTATCCACACAAGTTAAAACCAATCAAGCTATAAAGAGTGAAAAAGTTGGGGAAGTTAAAAAGGATGAATTATTTAATGAAATGTCAAAGGAGAAGTTTTTAGATTTAGTACAATCAGCAAATCAATAAATGGGGTGTTTTTTACTGTTTCTCTTTTTTTTCTTCTTTAGGTATTGTTTTTAAAGTCCTTTGTACTATTCTGTTAGTCCTTTGTACTGCTCTGTAAAGATCTTTGTACTATTCTGAAAGTCCTTTGTACTATTCTGAAAGTCCTTTGTACTATTCTGAAAGTCCTTTGTACTATTCTGAAAGTCCTTTGTACTATTCTGAAAGTCCTTTGTACTATTCTGAAAGTCCTTTGTACTATTCTGAAAGTCCGTTTGTACTATTCTGAAAGTCCTTTGTACTATTCTGAAAGTCCGTTGTACTATTCTGAAAGTCCTTTGTACTATTCTGAAAGTCCGTTTGTACTATTCTGAAAGTCCTTTGTACTATTCTGAAAGTCCGTTTGTACTATTCTGAAAGTCCGTCTTTTTCTCTAAATAACCTCTTATCTCCCTTAAGTAACTTACATAATAAACTTTATTTCCTAATATCATTCACCTCAATCCCATCCCTTGTCAAAAGTTAAACCCTAAATATCCCTAAACCATTAGCCTATCGGATTAATCTCATCAGAGATCCCCCGATATGGGGTCGCGGGGTTCCCACCAAATCCCCATACCAAACTTCTAATTATAGAGACGTTGCGAGGAAAATCCCAGGATTATAAATATCTTGTTGTGTGCTAATAGCAAATGAAAAATTAACTAATCCGAGAATTAAACCTTTCATCTCATCAAGTTGCACATTTTCAAGAATTTATAGAGCAATATTGGTGAAGTTTTATATAAGGAATATTTGGAGCATCGTTAGTGAATACCCAACCATTTTATAGACATAATTCACGAAAATACTTCCAACTAAAGAATCTACTACTGTGAACTTTAATAATATGCCTGATAGAGTTATACATCACGAATATGATAATGACTATAATGAAGGAGATTCTTCATTCAATAAAATCATTCCAAAGCCTGAAAGGTCCCGAGTAAATTTCAGAGACTCTGATGATCATCTCGTATCATTTAGTGATCATGAAGAACTCCCAGTTCAAGTGTCTGAAAGAGAAATTATGACATCAACTAATCCACCCATGAATAAATGGAGAATCTATGCTATTTATTTTTGGCAAATTGCCAATGGATTTGCTGATGCTACTCCTGGTGCTTTATTACCTTATATTGAGAAGTATTATGATATTTCTTATAGTATTGTATCACTTATTTGGATGCTGAATGCTTTAGGATTTATATTTGTGGCCCTTATGTCACATAAAATCCAAAAACACTTGGGTAAATTCAAATCATTGATTGTAGGAACATTGAATTCTATTTTAATGTATTCTATAGTTCTGAGTGGTACGAAATTCCCTGTAATTGTTGTATTTTACTTCTTTGGTGGTTGTGGTTTAGCTATAGTATTATCCCAATTCAATGTATTTTTATCAAGATTAGATAAACTGTCCAAATACTTATCAATTTGTCATGGTTCTTATGGTGTAGGTGCAACCATTTCACCATTGATTGCAACTGCCCTTGCATCTAATGATGTACCATGGCATTATTTCTATATAATCTTATTGGGATTAATGATGGGTAGCACAATTATCTTTTGGTTTGTTTTTAGAGATGCTGATACTGATTTAGCACCTTGGGATCATGATGAAAATGACCCAGCTCCAGAAGTTGAAGAAGGTATTGGTTTGGTTGAAATGTCTGGTACACCTATAGAAACATCCAAATCAAATAATTCGGTATTTTTGGCGGCTATTAAAAACCCCATTACATGGATTGCTGCTATTTTTGTATTATTTTATCAAGGAGCTGAAGTTTCAATTGCTGGTTGGATTGTTACTTTTTTAATAGATTATAGACATGGTGGTAAAAGTGTTGGTTATGTAGCATCTGGATTTTGGGGTGGACTTACAGTTGGAAGACTTTTCCTTGCAAGACCAATGCATAAGTTAATGGGAGCTAGACGAAGTGTTATGGTTGTATCCATCATATCAATTATATTGATAGCATTAACATGGGCAGTTGAGAATGTTTTAGCTGCTGGTATACTTGTATCAATAGCAGGAGTTTTCATTGGTCCTAATTATCCAATAATGATTTCCGTTGTAGCAGGGCTATTACCAAGAAAGATTCAAGTTGTTTCCTTAACTATAATGTCAGCTTTAGGATCATCAGGTGGAGCTATCTTTCCATTTATTATTGGTTTGATATCTCAAAAGGCAGGTGCTTATGTTGTATTACCAGCTTTTATTGCCCTTTACTCTTCAATGTTTATACTTTGGATCTTATTACCTAATAAAGAGAGGTTAGAGAGAGGTGAACCTATGAATAATATATGGCAAAGGATTTGGTAATTGAATGGATTTGTTAATTGATGGACTTGTTAATTTATGGACCTGTTAATTGAATGAGTGGATTTGGTATAGGTTTTAAGTTGGTTTAACTTTATAGTTTGTTTATGTTTAGTAAATAACCCATTGTCTTTCTTTGTCATATCTCATAAATCAACACTATGCTCATTAGCCACTCCATCGTTCAACTGTTCCGCGATATTGGATTTTTTGCAACACCATGGCAATTGAACTCTTAATTAAACAAGGTGATAATGACTTAAATGAAAAGGATTACCTTAGTGCTATATCGAATTTCACTAAAGCCATAAAGGAGAATCCAAAATCCTTTCAAGCGTATTTGAAAAGATCCATTGCTTATCAAAGGATGAAGAATTCTGAGAGAGCAGTGTCAGATGTTAGTGAAGCGTTTACAATTGCAGAAGAGAGAGGTAAAAGGAGTGAAATATCTGATTGTTATTATAGGTTAGGAATGATATATTATAGTGGAAAGGAATTTGAATTGGCATATAAGAATTTTAAGAAAGCCAAGGAATTTGATTCTAAGGAGTCAGCACTTGATACATGGATTACTAAGTGTGAGTATGATCTTAGGAGTAGGGGGGTTATCGATGAGGGTATTAAGGGTGATAAGGGTACTAACAACACTAAGAGTGATAATAGTGCTAAGAATACTAAGAATACTGAAAAAACGACTAAGAATACTGAAAAACCTACTGAAAAACCTGAAAAGGCGGCTGAAAAAACCACTGAAGTAACCAAAAATAATGATTCATCTAAAAAACCATCCTCAACTACATCATCATCTCTTAATGAAATTAATAAACACGCCCCCTTGAAAATTAAAATAAGAGAAGATTGGTATCAAACTAATGAAGAAGTTATTATAACTATCTATGCTAAAAATGTTAACCCAAAAGAGTTCACAATTGATTATGGTACAAAATCAGTGAGTGTTTCATTCCCTAATGGTCCAGGCTCAGAATATAACTACAACCTTGATCCATTATATGGAGAAATTAATAAAGAGAATTCTAGTTTTAAAGTGTTTGGTACAAAGGTAGAAATCTATTTGAGTAAAAAAGATCAGTTCCATTGGAAAACTCTTGAAGGTTCTGAAGAGACTGATAATATAATACATAAAAAAAATGATACATCTAATTCAGCAATGACTTATCCAACATCATCAAAAAAATCAATCAATTGGTCAAGTTTTAAAGTCGATGAAGAAGAACCTGAACCATCTGGTGATGAGTTCTTTTCTAAACTTTATAAAGATATGGATGAAGATAGTAGAAGAGCTATGATGAAATCATTTACTCAATCTAATGGTACAGTTTTGACCACTAATTGGGATGAAGCAAAGGCTAAAGAATTTGAAACTTCACCTCCTGATGGAATGCAAGCAAAGAAATGGGGTTCATAGGTTTGTTTTTGATTATTTGTATTTAGATGTGTTGTGGTGTGTGTTGTGTGTGTTGTGTAAGTTGATGTATGTTGGTGTACTGATCTATCTTATATTTATGTCTATCTAGTATTTTAGATCTCTAGCCTAAATCAGCTTTTTTAGGTCTATTTCTAGCCTATTCACATCTATATCTAGCCTATTTAACTCTATATCTATCCCGGTCCAGCCCTGTTCCAGGCTTAGTCCTGCTAGGCCCTATAGATATCTACTCATTCGCACTAATTTCCCATTATATGAATAGCAAACTCCTCAAATTATCATCTAAATTTATACGGAAAATGCATATCGAATCAATTCCTATGAGATGGGGATCAGGTGATAATTACAGTTACTTATTAATCGATTCTCCCACGAAAAAAGCTTGGATTATTGACCCTGCTGAACCTGAAGAAGTCCTTGATTATATCAAACAAAAGAACATTGATTTTGATTTGCAAGCAATTGTCAATACTCATCATCATTATGATCATTCTGGTGGTAATGAACAATTCCATAAACTTTACTCAAAATTGCCGATTATAGCTGGTAAAGATTCTCCTTTGGTTAGTTATACTCCTAGTCATAATGAGGTTATTGACTTATCACCAAACCTTTCAATTACTGCTTTACATACTCCTTGTCATACCCAGGATTCTATTTGTTACTTTGCTGAAGACACCAAGACTAACCAAAGGGTGGTTTTCACTGGTGATACCCTTTTTACTAGTGGTTGTGGTAGATTCTTTGAGGGTACTGGTAAAGAAATGAATACTGCTTTAAATAAAATCTTAGCAAAATTGCCTTTGGATACTAAAGTATACCCTGGTCATGAATATACTAAATCCAATTTGAAATTTTCTTCAAAGGTTATTAATACTTCAGCAATTCAAGCATTGACCAAGTTCACAAATGAACATGAAAAGACTACTGGTGTATTTACAATTGGTGATGAATTGAAATTCAATCCATTTATGATGTTACAAGATGAATCAGTAAAGAAATTTACCGGTAAAGTTGATGATGATGATATTATGACAGCTTTAAGAGAGGCAAAGAATAAGGGTTGATTGCCTGATTGTTAGAGCTAGGATTATCAGAGATATATTTATCTCTTTATTTATAACAAAGATTAAAGATTAATCAATGTACGTTATTTATTAAGCTTCATATATTTAAATGGGTGTTGAATCATAAATCGTTTATTTATTTTTAAATTCTTCGGTACCATAGGTATGGTAACTATGAATTCATGGTATCGTATTAGTTTCTCGTAGCATAGCTTCCTAATGACTCTCTAAGAATGACATCATAATGGCTCTCTGAGTATCAATTTCTAATCACTCCCACACCTTAAAAATCCAGGCTTCGTCTCATTATTATAATACAACTCAGGTTGCCATAACTCTATAAATTCCAAATCATATTCTGACTTTCCTAATGCAAATTTCTCATACTCTTCAAATATCCCACTCATACACCATCCTTGGAAGATCTTCCTCATAAGTCCCACCAATACTCCTATTCTGTGTTTTCCCTTATTTGAATGTATCAACATTGGGAAATTATTCTTATCCAACATTAATTGTAATGCTATTCTTAATGATTCTTTAGCTTGAGCATAATGCTCGTCTGATATGAATGGCTCTTGTGATGCTTCTAATGGTAAATGGTAAAAGGTAATGTCGGTTGTAGAAATCCATGCTTTGTAATTTTCTAATATATCTTCTTCACTCTCTTTATCTCGTTTCTTTTCCTTCTTAACTTTCTTCTTTACTCCTAAGTCCCCGAGATATATAATGGTTTTTAACCCAAGTTGTTGTAAAAATGGATAAGAACTTTGCATGGGGAATCCTGATCGATATATCCGATCTTCCACTAAACAAAAGTTTAATGGAGGTACAAGAAGTCGTTTTTTACTGGTATTACTTATAAATCTTTGTATTTTTTGCCCTGGATGTCTTTGATCTGTCACTATTTGATCGCCTTCTTTTTCGACTATTTCGAGTGGTTCCAGACCGTTATTGGTATGAGTATTTTCCTTTGGTGGTATATTATCTACTTGATTTATTTGATTCATAGTATCTGAAGTTGATGATATGGAAACACTCTGGGGTTTTAACAATTGGCTCATATGACTCTTACAGTAGAATTTCTCACTCTGGGGATTGTCGCGGTATTGTGCGGGTCCACACTGTTGTAGGTTCCGGCCATATACTTCCTGGACTTTATTCTACACAAGACCTCCGTTATTGAAGGTCTCTGACGGTTTAAATTATGGTTTAAGATTGCCTGTTCACTATACATTATTATACATATCATTCTACAACTTTAATAAATTCGTAGGCTATCATTTGCACCTCTCGTAAATTTATCCCCCACGTCTCGCACCTCACTTATGTGTGGCTCTTAGTTCCCCTAAAGTAATGGCTGAAACCTTGGTAGAACTGGTGCTGGTGGACCAGAACTCTTAGAATCTTCTAGATTACTTAAAAACTTGAAACTTGTCTTTGGAACTGGTGGAATTGGTTCGGTGGATTTCGAACCAGTTCTAGAAAGTGGTGGTGGTAGTATAATCTTCTCTTCTTCATAACTTGTTTGTGGAGAGTACCTGTTTGGGACCACTAATGAAGTTATTTCATATATAGGTACAGCATGAGGTTGTTGAGTAAATACTTCGAGTTCTACTGACTTTTGACTAGTGAATATACGTTCTAAATCCAAATCAGATTTCACTAAAACTCCATCTTTCAAGTCTTTTAACCCAAGAACATGTGAATCACCATACTTTGATAAATTAAATGCAGACCTGGCATTTTCTAATAATTCATCTAATTTTGGTATAGCGGAGTTAGTTACCGGAAATGAGAAGTTAAGTACTGATGAAAGGAAATGAAGTCTAACAGCTTTCTTATCATCCTCATCCTTGACTTCGGTATTTAATGATACTGGAGACTCTTTAGATGATGATACTGATGGCAGTTGCAGTTGGCTTTGTTCCTGTTGACGAATATCTGAGGCAATAGCTGCAAGGGAATTCAATTGTAAAAGTGAATCATTTGGTTCTAATTTAGCCATCTTGGGTTTATAATCAATAGCTCTGAAAGCAATTGAATTATGGGCCATTAATGGATACTCTCTTACAACATTCAAATATATAATTTCACATAAAGGCATCATAATACTTTCAAACCCAAAATCATTGATACATGCCCCTAACACCGTATATAATGTTGTGACAGCTATCACATCATTAACTTGAACTTTTTCATCGACATTATTATCCAAATCTCTATAAAAATTAGCCAAATAAGGCTCCAGAGTTAATTTCCCTTTTAGGTACTCTAGTGACTCTTCATTGTGGCCCTTGAATGATTTCTCGAAAACAAACCCAACACATGCTATGATAATTCCTTTACCTAAGAATTCTAAATTTGGTGTTGACTTGGTTATAGCCTCTGAGCAAGTTTTAGACCTCTCTATAAAATTGATTAAACTGGACTTACTTACGTTTAATGATGCAATAATTGCTGATGCTGGCATCGTCGGAGCTTTAACCTCTATAGCAGATGCTTTTCTTTTTGTAACTCTTGGTTGTACTATTGAACTAATGGCTAATCTTGACCTGTCAAAATCAGTGATATTCTTTGATTTAGAGTACTCATTTAATTCTTCTTGGGAATCTGATGTAAATTTAGCAATTTCAGAAATATTGAATTTTTGATCACGTTGTTTCTTTCTTATTGGTTCTTCATCATCACTTCCAATTTCCTCATCTCCATATTCTGAATCAGCACCTGGACTCTTTTGAAGTTTGACTCTAAATGTATTGGCTCGTTTTGATTTAGTTGATCTCTTTCTATTTCTCCTTACACTTTGTATAGCAGCTCGTACTAGCTTATCGAATTCTTCAAAGTAGTCCAGAGGGTAATTGAACTCAATTCTTAATGCTTCGGCAACTCTATGAATTTCTGCCTCTTGTTCCGATGCTTTCTTATGACTTAAATCAAGAGTATCTATCATTTCCAATCTTCTTGCTGAAAATCGTTTCCATTTTCGATCATCCAAGAAATTAAGTTTAGCTCTTATGGAATGGGTGACTCCTACACGTTTTGATGAATTATTTGATGTATTTTCTCCTATCGTTTCTGTCATATTTTAAATTGTTATTGAAAATAAATTCAAATGACTCGTAATCATTCGCAAATTTTTTTATTAACACTTGACCAAATGGCACTTATTGAATAAAACTTTTTTTGGGGTTATGATTGCTGTATTTTAAAAGATACTGTGGTGTTTTACGGAAATATATTGAAATATAAGTTTGATTCTATTGAAGCGAGATTGTTTATAGAGTTATATAGATGAGTCAAGTTTGAGTCATTTTGAGTCATTGAGACTCGTAGTCACCGGTAGTCATTTGAGACTCAAAGTCATTGATCATAATGAATTTAATCAATAAGACTCATAGTCATAAAAGACTCAGAGTCATATAATAGTCATATTCTTATTATATATAAATAAAAAGATATTATCTTTAAGAAACAATTACTCTTATTAATGCTTAAATTAAGGGATAAATAAAGGTGATTTTTAAAATTTCCAAGCCTTTGCTTTTTTGTAAATATGTTGCATTACTTAACTAGTCGTGTAATAATGAGATTTTAGAATTTACGTGTTTCCTTTTAAGAAAGTAAATTATTTAAATGATTCTTTATTTAATCTAATGTCTTATTTCTAATTATGGTAGTTGAAATCAACTCTTTTATTTGTGTTAATATTTTTCTTTTTGATTTTATATCCATGGAAAGATTTTTCGTAAAATCTGCCAAATTTATATTTCAATTGAACACAAAAAAAATCAAAAAAAAAACCAGTAAAAAACAAAAAATACATACAAGTTTAAAAACCACAAATACAATTATAATAATATCTAAATAACCATAAATCCATCTAAAAATAACCTTATAAAACCTCCTAACATTATAATACTCATCGGCCACTAATGTTCGTTGAAACCTAATCCACGCACGACTAAATTTATGACTCACCCAATTGGGTAATGGTCGACGTTAGCGCGATGTGCTATCGAAAAATTATATAAAGGGTTAAAGATCAGGAAAAAATTTTCAATCTTATAGAATTTTATAAAAATGTCAAAAGGAAAAGTTTGTTTAGCATATAGTGGAGGTTTAGACACTTCAGTCATTTTAGCCTGGTTATTAGAACAAGGTTATGAAGTTGTTGCCTTTTTAGCTAACATTGGTCAAGAAGAAGACTTTGAAGCTGCTGAAAAGAAAGCTTTAGCCATTGGTGCTACTAAATTCGTTTGTGTTGATGTTAGAAAACAATTCGTCGAAGACGTTTGTTTCCCAGCCATTCAAGCTAACGCTGTTTACGAAAATGTTTACTTATTAGGTACTTCATTAGCCAGACCAGTCATTGCCCAAGCACAAATTCAAGTTGCCGAAGAAAACGGTTGTTTTGCCGTCTCCCACGGTTGTACTGGTAAAGGTAATGATCAAGTTAGATTTGAATTATCCTTCTATGCTTTAAAACCTGATGTTGAAGTCATTGCTCCATGGAGAGACCCAGAATTCTTCAACAGATTTGCTGGTAGAAAAGATTTATTAGACTATGCTGCTGAAAAAGGTATTGAAGTCACTCAAACCAAAGCCAAACCATGGTCTACTGATGAAAACTTAGCACATATTTCTTTCGAAGCTGGTATCTTAGAAGACCCAGATACCACCCCACCAAAAGATATGTGGAAATTAACTGTTGACCCAACTGATGCTCCAAACAAACCAGAAAACTTTTCAGTTGTTTTCGAAAAAGGGTTACCAACTAAATTGATCTTAGAAGATGGTAAAACCATTACTGACCCAGTTGAATTATTCTTAGAAGCTAATGCTTTAGCCAGAAGAAATGGTGTTGGTAGAATCGATATCGTTGAAAACAGATTCATTGGTATTAAATCTAGAGGATGTTATGAAACCCCAGGTTTAACCATTTTAAGATCTACTCATATTGATATTGAAGGTTTAACTTTAGATAGAGAAGTTAGAGCTTTAAGAGATCAATTTGTCACTCCAAGTTATGCCAAAATCTTATATAATGGTATGTACTTTACCCCAGAAGGTGAATACGTTAGAACCATGATTCAACCATCACAAAACACCGTTAATGGTGTTGTCAGAGCTAGCTGTTATAAAGGTTCTTTAACCGTCTTAGGTAGATCTTCTGATACTGAAAAATTATACGATGCTACTGAATCTTCTATGGATGAATTAACTGGTTTCTCTCCAGAAGACACTTCAGGTTTCATTGCTATCCAAGCTATTAGAATCAAAAAATATGGTGAAGCTGCCAGGGAAAAAGGTACTCCATTAACTTTATAGGTAATATTAAGTGAGAGATCATGATTAATAAATGAAAGTAATAGTATAATATTATTCTCTAACATTTTGTTTAAAATTTCTCTAACTGATCAAGCTAACTTAACTCCTTTGAGTTGAAAATCCTTATTAACACCTTGATCTTTTCTATCCAGGTCTTTACTCTTTTCACTCTCATACCCTTTACCAAAACCCAAGTGTTTGTCTTTAAAATCCCTAGTAAATAACTCTTCATTCAAATCATATTTCTCACCAACCAAGAATTTAGTAAGGATAGCAGCTTCATCAATCTTTGCATAAATCATATGACATATAATCAATGCCACAACATTCAAATTACCATCATGACTAAATAACGTATGATAGTCCAAATTTTCATGCATGGATTGGTGTAAATTGCCTGCAATTGACGCTCTCAGTATATTGTCCAATTCTTCATGTTTAACTAAGGCTTCGTCTGAATTATAGAATCTTTCATTAAGTGAAAATTTTTGAATTCCCCATTGTTCTCTTAAAAGATCAAAGTGCTTTAATGATAAAGTGGCCTGAGTAACTTTTGGTAACGCAGATTTCCATCTTAATGATCTTGAACACATATGGATCACTGATAATAAATCTGCATTCATATTAACATCATACCATCCAGCCCTTTCTATTATATGGCCAATCCATTTCTCAGTATTATTAACCTCGTTCAAAATCACAACCAAACTTGTATACAATTGTACAATATCAGTTATAACAGCTTGAAGACCTTTATATTTATTCGATGGCCACTTACCAGTAAGAGAAAATTCATGGTTGACAGCATTAGTTAACGATGAAGTACTGGCCAATTTAATCAAAATCATTCTTAATCTTTCAATAGATGGATCATGTCTTGAAGTGATATGGAAGGTTGGGTTATCAATTCTTCTAAGTGCAAAAGATGTAACATCACAATGGATTTCTCCAATTTCGTCCAAAACGTTTGCAATGATTTTCCTAATTGCAACTTTACTACTTTTAGGTCTTGGGAAAAGACTGGCAAAAAAACCTATAGAAAGCCCTACAATTACTGAAACAAATCTAATCCAAGCTGGCTTGAATCCAACTCCAACATTACCAATGGCACCATTTCCTTTACCATCAGCCCAACTTGTACCCAAAACCAACACACATGACACTGGATAAAGAATTTGAGGAATCAACGTCTTATGTTGGGAGAAATGACGATAATACGCCAAATACAAATAAAGGAAAGCTGTCACTACTGCAAAACCATAATGGTTTCCGCCTCCATTACCTGCTGAAATATACCAAGCTACCATCCCTAACAAAGCACCAAAGAATGTATAGACTAATTTTGCTCCAAACATATAAATGGTCTCTCCAGTATACTGAGATGTGGAAACTGCACACATAATAACAACCCATACTAATCTGTTATTCAAATACCAGGCAGCCGTTGTTCTACACATAAAAGGTACGGCAGTGATGACTACCAAAGTAGCGGATCTTATCCAAAACCAGAAATAATCATTATACAACATATTATAATACCTGAGTAATTTGGAATTGAAGACATGGAACATATTAGAAGGGGTTAAAGAGTCAGGGTTTCTAAGTTGGACTTGAGACTCTTTGAATGCTTGGACTTCTTCTTCTGGTTCTTCGGCCACTACTGTATGATAAAGGTTCTTTGATGAATCGTAAATACTCTTGGAAAACATCGAACAGATCTTTGGTTTAGGATAATGTTGGTCAATACTCAATAATATTTCAACAAGAGCTAAAACCGATTTGGTTTGCATCTCTATGAAAAGGGTGGCCATAGATGCTTCACCAATCATAGCAAGCATTGCTTCTTCGTCATTAGTCTTGTCTTTGAAGTAAGCCTCAATAGCCTTAGTATCTCTTAACTCTTTCAAAATAAGAGTTAAATCTTCTCTAGTTTTCTCTAAGTTCTTATGATGTTCTTTTTGTTGATCAGCATGATTTTTAGGTCTAAATATAGTGTAAAATCTATACACATTAGCAGCTTCTACCCAACTAGTGATTGCTCTCAAAGCATCAACGTTCCTCTCTAAGAAACCCACAAAGTAAGGTTTCAAAGTTTCCGAAATTTCATCAAGATCTTTCAATGCCACTACTGATGTCTTTTGTGATAATCTTTCCTTGATTAAATTCAATCTTTGACTATGTTCAAACTCTCCAACGGGTTTATAAACCTGAGGGATCGATCCAAATAATTTGAAATGTCCATCATTCAGTTGTTCGTGAGCCAGCACAACTGATTTATGTCTATCATTCAATGTTTTACCTTTACTTAAATTCTGTCTAGAATCAATCAATTGGTAAAGGTAACCAAACGTAGCTACAACATTGATATAATTCTTCAACAGTGATCTAATTTCTCCAATGGCACCAACGTCTAATCTTCCATAAGACAATTCAAGACCAGCCATACTAACTTCAAGTTCTAAAGGAATAACCATATTACGAATATTAACTATATCATCATAAAACTTCTTATAATTAGGGAAGTTTGGATCCGAAGGTTTCATGGATTTGAAAAACCTTATATTACGAAGATTAGTGGCTTCTAAAGCTTTCAAAATCCCTACTACACCTCTGAAATAACCAAAACTCGAAGTCTGTGGGAATATAACAATACTGACTAGAATCTTTAACGCAAATGTAAGATACATCGTTTTCACTATTCCCCATGAAATAAGCATAGGGTCAAAGAAAGGAATGAAAATATTATAACACACAGTAATACTGAAAACAATCATGGAGATAACATAAGCCATTCTAAATAAAGGATTTAATTTCTGGAGCATACCAAAGAATACTACACCGATAAACAAAGCAATAGCATAAATGACGGATGCTTTAGTATTAATAAATCTTCCACTAAAGATCTGTTGACTAGTACAAAGCTGAATGTTCTCTTGGGTACAACTACCGTCCATAATAAGTTCTTGAGCTATTTCAGCTTTGGAAGGCCAGCCTCTAATTTTGTTAGCAATTGCCATAGCGATGATGGCATAGGTCCATCCAATGGTAGCGAATAACGAACAAACAACCGCAAGAAAGATATTGGTGATAACACTGGAGCCACCAGCAGGGACAATAAACGCAAAGATTTGGAAAAGGTATGAGGTTTGACCAACCCAATTACTTGAGGCCGGAATGATGGTAATGAACACCGTCCCCCATATTTGAACCCAGGTCCTCAATACAACTTTGAATGAGTCCCAATTGATGTGTTTAAGGATATAATCAGGGCGGAATGAGATGAGCACGGTTCTTATGAATGATTCCTTTGGTTCGGTTTCTTCTTTGACTATATGCGAAGTTTCATCAGACTCTTCATAACTATTGGGAGCAACAGACGCTTGTGTGTCCTTTTCACTATCACTGATGGCATTAGCCTTCAGTTCACCGTCTTTATGGTCTTTAACGGCCATTGAATTTCCGTGAGATTGAGGACCGGCTGTAATATGGGGCGTTTTCGCTTATATAAGTCGCACTATTTACATAATGCACTAAACAGTACAAGTGATACTATCGCAGGAAGGGCTAAATTTCAATGTTAGTTAACTAAAGTCATCCCGCCAATGTTCGAGTAAGGTGATGTAAGCGGGGATATCTTTGCCAACAATGGTTGGGATACTTTTCTTGGCCAGTTGGTTTGTTTTACTTAGCTCGTAATGATTTTTCAAATGGTCCACGATTGCGGAAATAATGCATCGAGGGTGTGTAGGGTCTTGGACCCTTTGGGGTTTTTGATTTTCAAGAGAGTCTTTGATTTCTGGGTCTTTTTTTACTTCTGACTCCTGTTTTACCTCTGGTTCATTTTTTACCTCTGGTTCATCTTTCACCTCTGGTTCATCTTTCACCTCTGGTTCATCTTTCACCCCCGAATCCGGTTTCACTACATAACCAATATCCTTAATAAACTCTTCCTTATGATTTAAATAATACCAACTGGCAAGCCAGATCACTTTATTAAATTGTGGATGCCTGAATTTCATAGGTACCTTTGTCTTTTTTTCAATATTATAAATATCTAATTGTGTCTTCATATTCATTATAGTCAAAAAATTACCTCCTATAACTAATGAATCTTTAGGAGTATGCACACAATGGATCCAACCACTCGGTATAATGAATATATCTCCAGGATTAAGAGTAACTTTAAACCCACCTTGAGGTTTGCTAGGTTTACCTTTTATGGATTTCAGATATTCAGGATACCACATATAATTTTGGTTTTGTTCCAAACACCATAATGTATATAATTCGAGATTTTCTGGAGTAGGAGGAAACATTAAGAAAGTTTTAGCTCCACTACAAACCGTATAATAAACAGAAGTTCCACCAAAATCAATATGGAAATCAGTGAAAGATCCATTTACTGACATGAGACAATATTTGGTAACTTGAGGTCGTTCTGATTCGTCCCATGTTTTATCAATTAAGTCCATATTATCCACCATGTCTGGTCTTTTAAATTGTTTACCTAAACCATCCACATCACTTATTTCTAACGAGATAACATTCCGTATTCTATCTCTACTTTTCTCATCAGTAATAAAGTAATCTCTCCATTGTTGCATATCCCAGCCTGGACTTACGCCCTGTTGAGATAAAACATCCATCACTTCTACTGCCGCATCTGAACCGACTTTACTCAAGATA
Source organism: Yamadazyma lessepsii (assembly GCA_030563485.1). NCBI lineage: Eukaryota > Fungi > Ascomycota > Pichiomycetes > Serinales > Debaryomycetaceae > Yamadazyma > Yamadazyma lessepsii. The sequence goes on along the minus strand of JAJMJG010000022.1, from coordinate 103,926 downwards.
TAATCAATGGTAATGTTTTCTCTCAGACAGGGTAGGTCCATTCCCACTTTACCTCTAATATCATAAGGGATTAGTATTGGTTTGGGGATATGTGTTGACGTCACAAGGTCAATGGTTAGATCACTCAATATATCTATGTACTCATTAGGTTTACCTAACTTATTCGCATCCACGTCAAAATCATGAAACTTATGAACATGAGGATGAATTGACTTATCAATGGCAAAAGAATCACCTTCATTTAATGCCGTATAATCAATATTGACTCTTGCACGTTTCAGTCTTCTTTTTAATACAGAAGTTCCTAATTTTGTTTCACAGGTCTTACAATGGAACTGCAAAATCTCGTTTATCTCTGCCTGAGTTAGATTTAGACACTCACTATGAAACCATTGTCCACACCCATCACATTCTATCCATACTTTACCAGTTTCCTGTGAGGAGTTACAGACTGTACAGGTATTTAAATCACGCATTGTAATTTAGGGTATGTTTTTCTTTTTGTGTTGTATTGTTTCAGTTATGATGTTTCACTTTGATTTAGGAATCGCGCTTAAAGTTCTCTTGTTTTTGGCAGTACTGTCGCGGGGTATACTGTCTCATTTTGGCAGTACTGTCGCAGGGAATAAAAAAAATGGTCCTAGAGAATAGTGCAGAGAATGGTCGCAGTTAATCCTGTCGCACTCAGTGGTGAGTACTGTTGGTCGCACAAATAGTCTCACAAATAGTCTCACAAATAGTCTCACAAATAGTCGCACGAATAGCGTACAAGTTCCACCATGAAGCAAATCACTCTAAAACCATTACGATTAACTGTCAAACCTTTCATACGATTATATTCAACTAATGATCAACAACAAGCATTCTTGAAAGAATACAAAATCAGATCTTCTTTAGAAAGACACATTTATCATTACGCTCAAAAACCGTTATCTAAATTCTCCATTCAGAGATTATACGATCAATCCCAAAAGCTATCCCCAAGTTTTATTTTACAAAATGCACAAGAAACAATTGAATACTTATTGGCCTATAATGCAAAGAGATTAAAAGAATTTAGGAATTTGCCATATTTGGTGGTATTAAATCCATCTATCTCCGAATCCTATAATAGTTATCTACAAACAATGTCTTCATTAATAACTGCATCAGTTAATTCCCCTACAACTTTGAAAGAAAATAGTGCATTGGTTGAAAATGTATTAACAGACTTTATTGATATTCATTCCGACACTTTACCAAGCTTATCCAAAGGTTTTAGTGAAGTGGTTAATATTCTTCCATATACAAAGATTAAGACATTTTTAGATTCACATTTGAGAGAAAGAATTAGTATGAGACTTATAGCTCATCAACACAAACAATTAACGAAAGCATTAGATTCGGGAAACTATGAAAAAAATGGTAAATATAATGGAGTTATGAAATTATTAGACATTTATGATGTGATTAAAAATAATGCTGACTTGGTTAATGATATATGTCTAATGAAATATGATCAAAGTGTTCCCATAGAAATCAATAATAACCTTTATTCCAAGAGTTATTGGAGTCAACTGGAACCGGATTTAGATCCCAACTTTAAAGTGGAAAGAGTCATGTTTCCCTATATTGAATATCATCTAGATTACATATTAACTGAACTCTTTAAAAACTCATTCAGAGCTCATATTGAGAATAATGTAGTGGATCCAGTACAAATTACAGTTGCCATGTCGAAAAATCCGTTATATTTAGAACTTCGTATTAGAGACAAGGGTAAAGGTATAGCCCCACAAACTTTACAACATATGTTTGATTATTCATTTTCCACCTATGAGTCAAATGAAGGCGAAGCTTATAAGACTTTGAACCAACCTCCAGGTCTTGGCGGTAATACAGTAGCAGGAATGGGATACGGGTTACCCCTTCTGAAGAGTTACCTCGAAATATTTAATGATACAGTAACGGAATTGCTGGATGACCATGCTGTCAAAGGCCTGTTGACCATACAAAGTTATTATGGCTGGGGAACTGACGTGTATATAAAAACCGTAGATTCGTAAATCGTAAAATATAAATTCGCACCTGACCATAAAGATAACCACCTAACAAGGAGCCATTCCTTTAATGCTCACGATAAACCTAGAAGTAATTGATCCTGATGGTAGCGTCGATAGTATTCCTGATACTACCTTTCCCGATACCTCGTTTCCTACTAATGACGATATCTTGGACGATGAGTTGGCGATATATCTAATCAATAGTGATTCCCAGGAGTGCAATCAAAACTTATCAACTTATATGAAATCGGTAGTTGATCTGATTGGTTCTAAAAATAACGAAACAAGCTATCATGATTTTTCAATCTATGCTATGAAGTTATTAAGATCTAACTTGTTTGTTAAGAATTATTCCTGGTGTATAGGGAAATTATTGAGCTTGTTACAGGTATTTACTGATATGAACAGGTATGAAGTAACGAACGAAGGAGAGGGGGAAGTGACACTTAAAGAATCAGAAATGAAAATGCAAGAATTCATATGTATTGTCGTTTACTTATTGTTGAAGATAAAGAATTCAGAGGATGAATATGATGAAGAATTTAAAGAGTTTAAAGATTGTGTTGACGTTGATCAACTTTTCAAATGTTTAAAGAGTTTCAAGTTTATCAATATCATGGCCAATTTTATTGTCAGTCAAGTTAAAACCCAGGATCCTCCTTATGTTCTTTTAAAGTTTTGCTGTGATATAATTTTCGAGTACTTCTTCCATATTGAATTATTATCAGATCAAGAGTTTGGGGATTTGGTTTCTAATACCAACTTGATTTCAGCTCTCATTAGCCACCTTCTTGAAAACAATTTCCAAGAATATGAAATCAGTGAAGATTGGGATAACGAAGACCATTTAATAGCGTATGAAGAGTTTAAATTATTACTCTTAATCAATGAACAATATCTTATGAAATCTTATACTTGCAATGTAAGAAATAAGGTGTTTGATGGGTTAATTTCCGAAGATTTGGAACTGAGTTCTGATTCAATGAATCATAAAATGTCAGGGTTTATGAACTTACTTGTGTTCCATTTAAACCGTGAAGAGTCCCAAATTATAAAGATTTTGATCTTAAAATTCTTATATTTGATCTTCACATCTTCATATACTTCCAAGCTTTATTATTTGAATGACTTGAAGATTTTGGTTGATATTTTTGTAAGAGAACTTAATGATTTACCATATACGGGAGTTGATAAAGATAATCAAATTCTAGTGATAACTTATTTAAAAGTCTTATATCCTATGATGATGTTCTCACAGTTGAGTGAATTGAGTGAATGTTATAAACGTGATGAAATCAATGATATGTTACATCATTTCATCGACTCATTAGTTGAAATAGCTGACGGAAATTTGAAGCTAATCTCCGATTTAGCTAATAGATGTTTAACAGTACCATGGCTTAAAAAAAAGAAGATTTATCGTAATTTGAATTCTTCTGCTTCTTCACTAACATCAGTTACTAGTGATAATAGAGATGCTAAAGATACTAAAGACACTAAAGACAATGATAGAAACAATTCTAATGATTCACTTGCCCATTCATTTACTCGGATAGCTTCAGTAAGAACATCAACTAGGAATGATTATTATTTACATACTACCGTTCATAATAACCCAAAAGAAAATCTGAAGAACCCTATAGCTGTCGCTAACAATAATAATGTATTTTTAAACATGGGTAACCTTAAAATTGACGAAACAAAGCCAAATCTTTTAGAATTACCTCATGAATATTTAGATAAAGATAAAATTAAAAAGGATTCTAGATTGGTTCAAAAAAGTTTAAAAAAACCAGCACCACCACCTCCACCACCACCAAAATCGCCAAAATTCAGGTCACCTTCACCATTTAATTTTAATTATAAAAAGGCTCAATCATTACCACCAACACCTGAAAAGCCCCAGAGGCCTCAAATACAGAGGACATTATCACCCAAACCCCCACCACCACCACCAAGACGCAGGCGTTGAGCAAGCATTAGCATGAGCATAAAAAGAGGAAGGAGGGAAGGTCTAGAGGTAGCATAACAATATAGGAATACTCAGGGAACTACAATAGACAATAGTATAACAGTACTCAGGGAACATTCACAATAGAAAACAGTATACCAGCACTTAATAGGAACACAGTATACCAGCACTTAATAGGAACACAGTATCGTATATTAGCATTGACCAATTGTTCTATATGCACATTATATAATTCATTACATAGTAATATCATCTTTAAAAGTTAATACATCATCAAACCTTAATCCATTAATTTCTGTCTTTGTATAAATATCCAATTCCTTACTCGAGAAAACAGAATCTTCCTCTTGGTTGGAATCATTGGTAGCAACTAGAATTAAACCTCTTGACCTAATCAAAGGTATTAATTTAGGAACTAATTTAAGTAAATGAATAGACGTTATAAGACCAATTAAGTTATTATCTACTGCAAAATTAACAGCATCTTTAATAGATCTTGAAGTTTGTTCTTGATCATTTTCAAGTAACTTATCAGGATTAGTATTCTTATCAGTATTATCATCAGTATTTGTTTCTTTAGTTTCTGAGTTGACAATAAGGAACCCATCCGTTGACCTTGATTCGAATAATTTCGATTTGGCATTATAAGAGATTCCATTCATTACCAAAAACACAGGGAAGTTTGGTTGTTTCCAATTCAAGATCTTACAGATTAAAGAATTCGAAGACATAAATATTATAGACCTGGAATTCTTACCTTCAGACCTATGTGATCTTAAATGATTGAAAACATCATTCAATGTAAAGTCAATGAAACTATTCAATGAAAGTGATATATTACCAATGAATGGTAAATTATTAATTTCAAATTCTGATGGGAATATTATTTCCAAGTTCAAATTGATTTCACTATTAATAGCTTGTAAGATAACTTCTAATGGCATATATATGATCTTTAAAAGTTTCTTAATCAATGAAATGTCTTTGACTGTCATGTTATATAAATCATTCAATACACGGTTATAATCAAATAGATTATCAGTTATTGATGTCAACTGGTCTAATGATAAGTTAGGTAAGTATAAGTCAAGATTTTCAGCAATTGAAATCGACCAATTTGGACAAACTACTGGAGTTCCATCATTCAACAAACAAACTTTAATTCTTAAATAACTGCCTGATAATGAAGTAGCTGTAACAAATGAGGAAGAGGTACTACTTGAGATCAATTCATTGGTAGAACTAACAGCACCACTTGGACTTATAGCTGATAAATTACTACTACTGATACTACCTCCACCATTACCCATAACATCACCTATAATATTCGAGATACTTGAAGGTGAAAGATATGAATTGGGAGATAATCCATTATTAGGCATTTGGATCTTACTTCTCTTTATAAAGGTTGTAGAAGATTTCCAATAAGTATCAAACTTAGAAGCTTCCAAAAGACTACCACCGAATGGGAAAATCACTTGACAATTGAACTTAATCTCTCCAATATTCTTAAGTCTTAAGTCAAATAATGGTAACCTTAAAGAGTTAATCTCAGGAGAAGAAGTATCAATGGTTGCAAAAGATAATACTGTAGTCTTAGCAATTAAACGGGTACCAAATTTAGGGAAGATTTCGAAATCAATTCTGAAATTATTTAAGGAATCAATATCAGTTTGGAAAATACAACTATTGATCCTAGTTTCCTCTGAAGCAGGTAAAATGATGTTTCTTGGGACTATGTCACTAATATTGGAAGATAACGTGATTCTACCCGGTTTTAAATCAGTGGCAGAGTTGAATAAATTTATAAAATTCGAATTAGATGGGAAAACCAATTCAATCAATACTTTCTGTTCTAAGAAATTGTGTCCATACCTTCTTAAAGGTAAAATAGGTGGAGGTAATTGAAGATCAGGGATCATATCGAGGTTTTTATCCTTATTATCGATCTTACCAACACTTGTGCCACTATCTTCTGAATCATCTTCATCATTCAAAATAGATGCTTTACTATCAGTACTATTAGAGCGGCCATTATTGTTAGGCGCATTATTGACAACTGTAGCTGTAGTTTTCTTTGGTCCCATTATTTCACTATAAAATTTCAATAACTCATTAAGAACTGAGATATTTCCTTCTACAACACAGTAATATAACACGTTATACCCATCTTGATCTACTATATCAACCTTGGCTCCAAATTTCAATAATTCTTGAGTAGATTTTAAATTACCTTCCAGCACAGCATAGAACAAAGGAGGCCATTTATTCAAACTGTCAATTTGATTTATATCACTACCCTTTTCAACTAATAATTTGATTAAAAAATGATGTCCTGATCTTGCAACCACATGTAAAGGCAGTAACCCTTCTACATCTTGGTTATTGATGGATTTAGAATTAGGTAATTCTTTAGATAATAAGTACAGAACAGTTTCAAAATTACCAATCTTACAAGCATAGTTTATTGGCAAATACTGTAAATGATCATCATTTGTTTCAGGGTAAATATTACAATGATTCTCAACCAATAACTGTATAACATCGAAATATCTATGTTTGATAGCCAATAATAGAGGAGACATAGATTCGTTATCCAAATCATCAATATGGTTCTTTGGGAAGTGTCCCAAGAGGATTTTTAATAAATCCGTTCTATTGAATTGTGAAGCATAATGTAAACAATTTCTACCATTAGAATCTTTTAATATCAATAAGCTTTGTAAATCCTTCTCATTCAATGTATTTAATATTCTTTCAATAATGAATAACCTTGAATGGTTGATTAGATCTGCCGATTGGACCACCTTAACACCATTATTCACAATCATACTTTCTTGAGTAGACGAAGATGGAATAGAACAACATGAGTGTAATATACTCTTGTTATTATTGAAATTATCATAAGTTTGTAAAACATTGATATTGTAATCGATTTGTTGTAAGAACGATTGTAAGAAATTATCGGATATTTTCAAGTTAGAAATCGATAAAAGGAAGACTCTTGAAAAACGGGATTTGATTAAATGAAAGAATTCTGGATTAGATTCAATTTGTTTATCAGTGATATTTTTCTCCAAAGACCTGAATTGTTCAGCTACGGCGATTTTAGCCCCATTTTTAACTTTATCCATCCACCTTGTTAAAAGAGATAAGTCAGGATCTTTGATAGTAGCTATATTAACAAAACTGGAATATAATTCATCGATTTCTGCATTTTCAATCGAGTTAAGTCCATTGGTACTTAACCCTGTAATTGAGCTTGTTCTTATATTTAAAGTATCGATATTATCGACTTTTGGCTCAACTTCTTTAACTACATCTAAGCTTGTGTCTGGGTTATTCAACAAAGGTCCTGATAATGAATTTATCAACTGATCATGATAAACATTAGAAGAGGTGAAGTTCTTAATAGGACTTAAATCACCATCAATTATGGATTCCAAATCAAATAAACTCGAAGTAACAAGATCACTTAATTCATTGATCTCATATTTATGAAAGACTGGTTGAACATTGACTGCTTTCAGGATAAATAATTCCTTAGTATGAGACTTTGATCTCTTATCCCATTTCTTCACAACTTTACTAAACCCAGTTTCATTCAATTCTATGAATTGTTGTAATCTTAATAAATCCTGATGGATCTTTTTGAAATTCTGATACAAGTTCAAATATGTAATGGAATTCCTGAAATTGGAATTGAGATTAGAATCATTAAAGTTTTCATTACTGATAATGGTTTTAATATTCGAAAATAATTCATTCCTTTGAACCAATAATAAATCAAGATTAACAGCTAAATTTGCTTGTTTTTCAAGATAAAACGAATTAACTTTATCTAATTCTCTTTCTACTTTAAAGAAAAACGTTGCCTTATTCTCCTTTAAAATCTCTATAGGGTTTAAAGGTTGATCGAGGTTATTCTGGGGTATTGCTAATTGTTTGATGAGTTTCTTTAAAGCTTTATAATTAATGAAATGACCAGAATATTCTGGTAATTCCAATTGTCTTGAAGCAAGAAATTTACCAAATTTCATAGTCTATAAGTTTATCTCGTACCCGTGTGTCTCTCGTACCCGTGTTACCTGTCGTATATGAGTTGTATTTTGGTAATTATATTAACGTTATCGAGGAGGTTTATAGCCTATGAAGATCCACTTATTCTTTATACTTTATAACTGGTGTGGTAAACTATTTCTATTTCGGACCTATTTTACAATTAAGTTAGAAGATTTAATGGATTTATCTATGGGATAATTTGCATCAATTGTTCGCACTTTATTAAACCCACGCACCCGTTATTCAGCCAGTCGGTGGGGTTGGGATGGTGGGCAGCGCGCAAATGGTTGGGATGGCAGCGCACAATGGTGGTGGGCAAGGGCAAATCTCAAATGGTGGTGGGCAGCGCACAATGGTGGTACATTAGGTTTACCTTACAAGAATAATTTAAGAGATAAATTGAGAGATACACAAAGAGATACACAAAGAGATACACAAAGAGATACACAAAGAGATACACAAAGAGATACACAAAGAGATACACAAAGAGATACACAAAGAGATACATAGAGATACTTAGAGAAACATAAAGAGATAATAAGTGACAAAACAAAACAAAAATAAAAAAAAAGAAAAATAACAAAACTTTCATCATATATTCACCTATTTCTTATTAGAATCTTTGGCTTCTTCGAAAACTTCTTTAAATTTATCAGCATTTTCTTTGTTACCAAATCTAATGGCTAAAGTTTGAGCTTCTGGTTCACCTTCAGAAATATCAGCAGTTACACTATAAACCCATGATCTATCAGAACCAATATTTGGTTTTAATTCATAATCTGGTGAAATGAAATGGTTAGCACAAACTTTAAGGGTCTTATCTCTTCTCATTAATAATCTAACCTTTGATGTGGTTTTGTGTTTTAAAAATTTAACATCCCCAGTACCTCTTTCTTTCCATTCTTTAGAATCACCATGGAATCTGAATAATTTGGCTCTAACTTTATATATGGCTTCTTCATCTTCTTCATTAGTTTTAACATCAACTTTTTCTAATTGAACTAATGGTTCGAAATGAACGTCAGCTTCTGCTTCAGCATCTTCTTCATCCTTGTTGTCTTCTTTTGATCCAGACTTTTCTTCTTTAGCTTCGTCTTTTTTATCTTCTTTTTCTTCAGTTTCTTCCTTCTTATCTTTCTTAGCTCCAAACATGGAGAAGACGTTGGAGGTTGGAGGTTGTGGAGTTGATTCTTCAACTTTTGGTTTGGCTTCTTCTGACATAGTTGATTCGAAAATTTTTTTTTTGGCGAGCGTTCTAGTCGATTAATTACTGAGTAATGGTGTTATAAAGGACTGGTCTTTTTTGTTTGTCATTGAGGGTAGAGAGTTTAGGGTTTCTTATAGGTGTCTTTTAAGTAAATAATACGTATGTAAATTCTTAAAAGAAAGATTTGAGCTTTTAAATGAATTTGGGGGCATTTGTTTTGGTGGTATAGTGGTGGTAGTGGTAGCGACGTTACGACCGAGCAACACCGAGCTCTGATGAGATACCACCGAGTAGTCTATAAACTTTTGGGTTGAAGTTATAAAAGTTGTAGTTTTCACTTAGAGAATACTGGACGTGATTTTAGGAAAGCATTTTATTAAAGTATAAAAAGGGAGATTTTTTATTATAGACATCTTTATAGACATTGACCCGTACACCAAAGAGATAAAACACCTGTGTAATCGTATATACAGTCTCTTGAACAGAGACGTCTACTAAAGAGACCGTCAAGTAGAGTACTCACACCCATGCAACATAGAATAATCTTTAATTATATATTATAAAGGAATACCATTATTGGTACTATGTAGTAAAGATAACCTAACCTTCAAAACCTTTCAAATCTAATCATCCATCTCTGAAGGTTTAATTAATCCCCCAACTTGCATATCCCTTTGTCTTTGTAATTTAGTTTGTTCTTGTTTTTCAATTTCTTTATCTTCAGCAAATAAATAATCAGTTGGATCTCCTCCAAATTGTTTGATTTGTACTAAGAAATCCCTAACTGTAGCATTAAATTTATTGATTTCTTTATAAGTCTTGGTTAATACATTAAGGAAATTAACCAATTGGCCCTCTTGTAAGTTCTCAAAAGCAGATGATAATAAATGGCCTAAATATTGTTTTAAAAATTGTGAATTGCTGGTACCTTCAGCTGCTTGATCTGATGTATATAAAGGAACTTGAATAACATTATCTTCCACTAAATGAATCAATTGTGCTAATAATTGTGCTTGTATCGTAAAACCTGATTTATGATCTGGTTGAGTTATAACGTAGAATGTATCGGATAAAATTTGGAAATAGAAATTTGTGTAAAAAGCTTTTGTAAATGGTGTATCACCAAGCTTTTCAACATTTTCTAATAATTCACATGTTAAGATTAATCCATTTTCTTCAACATCTCTATTATTATGTTTAAATGCCCATAAAGCAGCATTGATTAAACTTTGGAATGCATCTCCTGATAATTCTAATAATCCTTGGAAACTATTGTTATTAATTTCCTTTAATAATTTATAGAATTCCACTCTATGTTCTGGATACTCCACAAAATCATTCTTTATCATATCTAAAGTACATTCAAATACATTCTGTAAAATGAGAACAACTCCTTCAGGGATCATATGACCAACTTTAGATACTAACGTAGTTAAACAGTTCAATACTTCAGCATCTCTGGCATCAGGAACATTATTTTGATAATCTTCTAAAACAGCACCAAATAATGGTTGAGTCAAGTCTCTAACAATTTCTTGTAAATTATCAGCTTTATTGATATATGTTTCAATCATTTTCAAGATTTCCTTCTTGATGGTTCTTAAACCTCTTATTTTAGGAGTTTTGGTAGCAATGACACCATCTTTGGCAACTGAATCAGAAATCATGGAACTAACAGCTTTATATAATGATAACATATCAACATACATTAACCCTAATTGAGGGTAAAAGCCTGGTCCTAAAGCTTTACAAACTGATACATTAGTTTTAATAATATTAGCAATGATTTTAACAGTTTCACTACGAACTAATAATTGTGGATCTTTACCACTTTGTTGCACTATAGCATTCCAAGCCATATTAGGTAAAGCCATTAAATCACTTAATAATTTATCTCTGGATTCTTTGATATTTTGAGCACTAACAATTATACCACAAGCTTCATAGAAAGTATGAACTTGTTGAGGTTGTAAATCTTCAGTAATTTGTTGAACATTTCTAATGATTTCATTTATAAAAGGTTCACGTTCTTGAGGTTGTATTACCACAAAATGTTTCTTACATTTGGAAGTGATTTTAATAAATGTATCACATGCCATATCTTGAACCCCTTCATGAGTTTCATGCATGAATTCGAATAATTTATTAACAACTGTTTTCAAAAACTTCCAATGGGCTTTCAAGAACCTTGGATATTGTCCAACTATATACATAATATTTGAAGCAACAACTGCTTTATTATCTTTACCACGTTTCATTTCTGTCAATGATAATAAATCTTTTATAATTGATACTAAAAATCTCTTCTCCATATCTTCATTCATAGTTCCTGATATTGAACCCATGGCCCAACATAAGGTGTTAATATTTTGCCATGACCATTCACTTTCATCAATTTGTTTGGCCAATTTATCAGTCATGATTTGTTCAGTATCAACAACATCTAAATGAGTTAAATAAACTAAAACTTCTCTCATGCTCTTATATAATTGGATAGTATCACTTTCTTTAACAAATTCACGTACAATTTCACCTTCATCATTTTCAACAATTAAAACTTCTTCTGGTCTTACCATACTTTCAATCATAACTAATCTTAATTTAGATAATATTGGTTTATATTTATGTTGTCTTAATGGGAATTTAGCCAAGATTGCTGGATCTGGAGCACCTCCACCATTGATAACACCAGATCTTAAGTTTGATGAATAATTTAATTGCATTAAAGGACTTAATTCTTGTTGTGGTAATCTTTGGATTTCTTCATATAATTCTCTAACAAATTGAGACCAATAATCAAGACAGGTTTTGAATAATTCACGTTCTTCAATTCTGGATAATTCTATTAAATAATATAATGAATTGTTTAATAAATCAGTTAAATCATTTTGTTCTAATAATATTAAATTATTACTCAAGAATGTACATAAGAACATCGCTAAATCTTGTAAGAAAGATTGATCATCACTATTAGCATGATTATAGGATTTTTTCAAGTTTGTATCAGGAGGGATGATTTGGAAAATTTGATCCATTGATTCTTTAAAAAATTGTAAACATTTTTGTTCATATCCGCTTGAGTTTAAAGAACTGATTTCAATTAAACATTTCAAACTAATGGATCTGGTATTAATGGGCCAAAATTTACTACTTAATAAATCCAATAAATTGGTTTCAAAAATATAATTTCTTGGAATCCAATGAATATATTTCAATAAACAATTCAAAGTAGAAATTACCAACGAAGGTTTATTTGCTTTATCTAAGATCTCATAACATAATTTGAAAATTTCTTCAAATTCCGCTTTCATACTTAACTTAAGGGTTTTAATTTTGGCTTGGGTTAATTGTTCATCACTATAATCAAAAACCTCCTCATTTAAAAGCTTTAAAATGATCATATTATTCTCACATACATTGAAACTGGATCTAGAACTCAAGATGATTTCAGGTATGAATTCCGGCCAGTTATGAGGCCATTCTTGTTTTAAAATTTGTACCAAAGTTAAATCAATCTTATTAATTAAAGCCTTATCGGTTTCAAAAATAGTATCATCATCACAAAGAGAAATGATCATATTAACAATGAAGTTTCTAATCCCAACTCTTTCATTTTCAGGGATCAACTTCCATCTATATAAAATCAACTTATCTAAACAACTTAATGCAATGTATTTACTTTGACTATTAGAAGAACTCGATAAAATCGAATCCGATGTCTTCCAACTATCAGGATTCTCCTGGAATTGATTTAACACTTGTTGAGCCTTTTGTTGTTCAGCTCCTGAACCTTTATAGAATGTTGTAACTACTTGATCGAAGAGTTTAACATCCAACTCTTTGGAGAAGTCGAGAATTGATTCCATCGCAATAGTTATCAATTATACAATTGAGGATTATTGGCGGTTACAAACGTAGGGTATTAATAAACGGAAAACAACAAATGAGAAAATTTTTAAAAGGAGTTCGCGACTGGACTTGAAATTGCTTATAGGGTGGAGCGAAGCGTGGTGAGGGTTGGTGGTAGAAGGAGATGCTATTGTTATTTTGTATAGAAATGACCCTTTCGAAATGAGGGCCATTGTTTATTTATATAGTAAGTAATTGAATGAGGAATTAGAGTATTAAATTGCGCACATTTAAGAGAGAGAAGGAGGGGTTCGGTCATATTTCCATAGTTTTCGGACACAAATATGGGTGGGAGTAGATGTGTGTGGATGTGTGTAGATGTAAAGATTGCATACGAGGGATGTACTCTGAGATATACTAAGAAATCTACTTAGAACTCTCCTAAAAAATCATCCTATAATCAAGAATAAATATATTGCCTAATTAACAAATTTAACACCCTTTTCAATATTCTTTGATAATTGTTCAATGGCAACTGATAATAATTTCTTTTCCTCATCAGAAATTTTACTTAAAATTTCATATTTAACCTCTTTGATACCTTCTTTAGATAATTCAACAGGTAATGAGAAGAAATCTAAATTACCAACTAATTTCTTAGCTTCAGATGCACCTTTAATTGAATCATCCAAATATAAGAAAGTACATTCAACAACACCAGATTTTTCAAAAGCACTTAAAATTGATTCGGCTAATTTATAACCAGCATAAGCCATTGACAAAGTGGCAGAACCAGCACCATTTTTGGCTTGAACAACCTCATCACCACCGAATTGAACTCTATGAATTAATTTAACTTTATCATCTTCAGATAATTTACTGTAATAATCTCTGGAATTACCGACGGAATATAATGGGACAATTGTTTCACCAGAGTGTCCACCAATAACATTGATATTAAAATCAGTTGGTTTAGTATCATTTGGATATAATTGACTGATAAAAGTATTAGCTCTAACGATATCTAAAGTAGTAACTCCGAATAATTTCTTTGGGTTGAAAACACCATTTTTCTTTAAAGTTTCAGCAACAATTGGAACGGTAGAATTAACTGGATTAGAAATGATTAAAACAAATGCATTTGGACTGTTTTCAGCTATACCTTGAGCTAAACCTTGAACAATTGACGCATTGATATTAAACAAGTCATCTCTAGTCATACCTGGTTTTCTTGGTACACCAGCTGGTATAATGACTAAATCAGAACCTTTTAAAGCTTCAGCTAAAGCAGTCTTATCTTCTTTAGAAGATGGTAAGAATGATTGAGTTGAAGAATCTGAACAAATATGACTTAAATCAGCACCAACCCCTGGAACGTTGACAACATCAAATAATGATAATTCACTGACTTGTTTATTTAATTTTAATAATAATGATAATGGTTGACCGATACCACCAGCGGCACCACAAACTGTAACTTTGACCATATTTTTTTTTTAGATATTTGCACTATTGAAAAACCCAGGAATTCTCCCCTTTTTATATTTGTTGAGCAAGCAGAGGTCCGTTTTTTTACCCCAGACTAAAGCACCGTGCGAAAACCGAAACCACCTGGGATTTTTCGGGTAATAGGAGAATTGGATCCTAAATTCACCGGTGTTTCCAGTGGATGAACACCGGGTTGGTTAGGCATATGAATTATGGAAGTGTCGTACGATCTATGGTTAATGTCAATAATGTCGATAATGGGGCAATTATCTCATATGGTAAGATTCTTGGTAATGGGTTTAGAATGTCTAGAATGTCTATATTAATGTCTGGTTCATAAACTCCGAAAATTATTACTATAGACGTAAAATAATCAAAACGACATCGGTTGCCATTAACCGATTTAGACATCTATGACGTCGATTACGGATATTAGTAATTCACTAATACCGATGGGGTTTGCATTTGCAGTTTTAATGACTTCTATCGATGTCTATAGTTAATAGGTATAATGTCACACAAGTAGTCAATCAATACGACATTTTGTCTGGTCAGTAGATGGTACTTTCTCCGCGTTGCTCTGTCACTCATCAATGAACTATGAACAACCCATTTACACATAACAGAACTGATAGTTCTTCATCTGATGAAGATCCTTATTCAGCAGCTGAACAATATTATCAAAACATCAACAAATCCAATTTCAGTAGGGTTAGAACATTTTCTGTGTTTGAAAATACTTCTAAAGCTAAACTATCCTTTAACGATGATATCATTAATGAATCACTGAATGAATCAACGCCTTTACATTCGAAATCCCCAACCCCTATGCCAATGTCTAAATCCAATTCCCAGAATATTCCTGTTCCAATTTCCCAAGATTTAAAGTCAGCTGTGGAGACGGAGAGTAGTCGTCCTACAGACTTAAGAAGACCTTCTATTGTACCAATTTATGATGAGCAAATCAATTCTACTACTGATGTAACAAAAATAAAAGAAGAAGCCCTGGCTCCTAATTTACATATCAGAAGAAGTTCCTATGATGATTCTGCTTTCCATAAACCTAAGAAGTTTTATATATCTGACATTGATTTCACTTTAAGTCAATTGTTGAAAAACGAAGACACTGATCATAATTATCAAATCACTATTGAAGATACAGGTCCCAAAGTTTTAAAATTAGGTACTGCCAATTCTAATGGGTTCAATCAATTCGATGTAAGGGGTACTTATATGTTGTCTAATCTTTTACAAGAGTTAACTATTGCTAAAAGATTTGGTAAAACTCAATTGATCTTGGATGAACAAAGATTAAGTGAAAATCCCGTTTCTAGGATGAGAAGATTAATTTCCACACAATTCTGGGCTAGATTAACCAGAAGATTAACTAAGGAAAATATCGTAGAAATGTCTAAGGATACTAAGATAACTGAAAATTATATTGATGAAAATGGCAATCACGTGGTCAATAAGACCACTCATAGAATTTACATTCCACACAATAGGAAAGATCAATACGAATATTTCAAATCTATTGAAATCCCGGACTCTGACGTCAATTTAGATGTTCAATATTTACCTGAAAAAATTGACGCTCGTTACATTAGGTCTATTAATAAAAAACCGGGGTTATTGGCATTACAATCCTGGCCAGATCCTAAAAATCCCGGGAATTTAATCAACGAGCCTTATGTCGTGCCTGGGGGAAGATTTAATGAATTATATGGTTGGGATTCTTATATGGAAACCCTAGGGTTATTAGTTGATGTAACACCTGAAAAGACTGAACATTTGTTCTTAGCCAAAGGTATGGCTGAAAATTTCATTTATGAGATTAACCATTATGGTAAGATTTTAAATGCTAATAGATCTTATTATTTAGGAAGATCTCAGCCACCGTTCTTGACCGATATGGCTTTAAGAATCTTCAATAAATACGTGGAAGTTATCCCTGAAGATTTATATAAGGGAATTGATTTCTTGAAAAGAGCTGTCAAAGCAGCCATTAAAGAATATAGAGAAATTTGGGTTGCCGAACCAAGACTTGATAAACTGTCAGGTTTATCATGTTATCATCCAGAAGGAATTGGAATTCCACCAGAAACTGAAGCTTCACATTTTGTTGAAGTTTTAAAACCTTATTGTGATAAATACAAGGTTTCACATGAGGAGTTCATTGAGATGTATAATACTGAAAAAGTCACAGAACCTGATTTGGATGAATATTTCTTGCATGATAGAGCTGTTAGAGAAAGTGGTCATGATACTAGTTACAGATTAGAAGGAAAATGTGCCTATTTAGCAACGGTTGATTTGAATTCTTTATTATATAAATATGAAGTAGATATTGCATTTATTATTGAATCATTTTTTAATAATAAATTAGAATTAGATGATGGTACTATTGAAACTAAAGAATCTTGGGAGAAATTAGCCGAACAAAGAAAGGCTAATATTAGTAAATATTTATGGAATGAAGAAGATTCTATGTTTTATGATTATAATGTTAAAACTCATGAGCAAACCGGATATGAATCAGCTACAGCATTTTGGCCTTTATGGTCTAAAGCTGCTAGCGATGATCAAGCTAATAAGCTAGTTGTAAATTCTTTACATAAATTAGAAGAATACGGAGGTCTAGTTGCTGGTAGTAAGAAATCAAGGGGTCTGGTGAATTTATCAAGACCATCAAGACAATGGGATTATCCTAATGGATGGGCTCCACAACAAATTTTAGCATGGATTGGATTTACCAACTACGGATTCGATGGAGTTTGTCGTAGATTGGCCTATAGATGGTTATACTTAATGACCAAAGCGTTTGCTGATTATAACGGAGTTGTAGTAGAGAAATACAATGTAGTAGAAGGTCAAGTACCTCATAGAGTTGATGCTGAATATGGTAATCAAGGAGCTGACTTTAAATTTGTGCCAACTGAAGGATTCGGTTGGGTTAATGCTAGTTACCTATTTGGGTTAACATTCTTAAATGTTCATGCTATTAGAAACTTAGGAACCTTAACACCACCAGCAGAGTTTTTAGAGAATATGCACCCATCACAAAAACCATTATATCAATAGTTAGATTTGATTAGATAGTATTATATAAGTTATATTATTTCCTGTTGATATTAGACCGTATTACTGCGATGATCGACAAATCTCGCCTGACATCATAGTAGCAGAACTATAGTGCGCACCGACACAAGTGGCCCTCTGAGAATTTTTCACAGTATCAACTATTCCATATCATAATAGCAACCAATTGACTAGTACCACAAAATGATACGTATTTCTAAAAGAAACTCCACGGTACTTTTCAATACCAAAAAATGGTATAAAAACCCCATGAGAACCAACACTTCCTCAGCCAATACATCATCTTTCAAAACTGCAGTAGAAACAGCTGAAAAATTAGTCCAACCTAAAAACTCCAAATTATTTAATGATCCATTTTCTATAGTTAGTCATGAAATGTCCAACTTAGCAAAATCTATAGCTAACTTAATAGGTAGTGGACACCCTACATTAAATCGAGTTTCATCATATTATTTTGAAGCCGAAGGCAAAAACGTAAGACCTTTAATTGTTTTACTTTTATCTAAAGCTTTATCAAAAATACCTGCAGAACAAAGAGATCGTATAAAGATTGATTTTGAAGACGTTTCCACTCAAAGACCATTCACTGGAACACCAACTAAGACTTCCATCGCAGGTAAATCTGTTGATGATTCCATATCACCTTTAAATATTTTATATGGAATAAACCCTAAAGTAATTTTAGATCCATTATCTAAACCAATGGATAAATTACCAGAATTTGATGCTGTTAATGGTATCTTACCCAAACAAAGAAGATTAGCAGAGATCGTTGAAATGATTCATACTGCGACTTTATTACATGATGATGTTATTGATTTATCAGATTCCAGAAGAGGAAGACCAAGTGGTAACATAGCATTTACAAATAAAATGGCAATTTTAGCGGGTGATTTTTTATTAGGTAGAGCTTCAGTTGCTATTGCCAGATTAAGAAACCCAGAAGTTATTGAATTATTATCAACTACTATTGCTAATTTAGTGGAAGGGGAATTCATGCAATTGAAAAACACTGTAGTTGATCAAAGCTCCAATGATTTAATAAATAATGATGGTGAAGATAAAACTATACCGGTACCTAGTGGGAAAGTACCAACTCAATTACATGAATACACTGTTAATAAACCAATAGAAATCGATCATTTGACTAATGTCAATGCTGCGTTTGAATATTACTTACATAAGACTTATTTAAAGACTGCATCCTTAATGTCTAAGCTGTCAAGAGCAGCCGCAGTTTTAAGTGGATCTCATGATGATATCATTGAAAACTGTTATGATTTTGGTAGAAATTTAGGGTTATGTTTCCAAATAGTTGATGATATGCTTGACTATACTTCCAGTGAAGTTGCATTTGGTAAACCAAGTCAAGCCGATTTAAAGCTAGGTTTAGCTACCGCACCAATCTTATTCGCTTGGAAAGAAAGACCAGAAGTTGGTGATTTAATTGCTAGAAAATTCGATGAACCAGGTGATATAGAATTAGCAAGACGTCATGTTGAAGAATGTAATGGTTTACAAAAGACTAGAGAATTGGCTGTAGATTATTGTAATAGAGCTTTAGCCAATTTAAGAGTTTTGCCAGAATCTGATGCTAGAAGTGCTTTGGAATTTTTAACTAATTCGATCATTACTAGAACTAAATAGATCTTGTATATATAATGACATTGTTCGAAATTGGTTTCTTTAATATTCGATGGTTGGATGGTTCACACACGACTTTGTTTTTGACTATAAAACACATCGCATTTCCTGAAAATTCTTTAAAACGTAGGGGTCATACTCTTCGGAAATGTTTCTTGCCTTTTACCAGAAACATCCGGGGTATGCTCTTGTTGCTCCCTTAATTTTTTGGATAAATATTGAATTGTTTTGATATTGTCAAGCAATTCTTGGTGTTTTGATTCATTGTTTATGTTTAATTTTCTGTTTATAATTTTAGCATTTTATTATTATGGAAAGGTTTGTGATTTAAAACCAACTATCTATAAATATGAATTATTAGACTTACACTATGAGAATCATTTTCACTGGAGTAATTTTTTTCTGCTCTTACATTACTATATACATGCTAACTATTCTTGTCTTAATCTTAATAATGACTTACCATAAAGTTTTACTGCATCTCTAATCTTAATAAATGCTTTGTTTGGACCTGGAATTTGTCCCTTGACAATTAATATTCCTTCTTCTCCATTAGCATACAAAACTTCATTATTAAATGCTGTACAATTTCTTCCACCCATTCTACCTGCCATCTTCTTACCAGGTAAAATTCTGCCGGGAGTTTGATTACCTCCCATAGCCCCATGTGATCTATGTGCTAAAGAAACCCCATGAGATGCTGGTAAACCTTTGAATCCATGTCTTTTCATTGGACCAGCAAATCCTTTACCTTTAGTTACGGCTTTAACATCAACTAATTGTCCTACTGCAAAATAATCAGCTGTTAATTCAGTACCTGGTTTTATTAATCCACTTTCATCTCTTACTCTGAATTCAGCTATGTGTCTTTTAGGGGAAATACCAGCTTCTTCGAACTTTATCAAGTCTTTTTCTGCTACATTCTTTAATTTATCAATTTGTCCTAATAAAACTGACCAATAACCATCTGATTTGAGAGTTTTATTCAAAACAACTTCACAACTATCTATTTCAATTACAGTAGCTGCTAATTGTTCACCTTTTTCGGTAAACCAAGTAATCATACCTCTTTTGATTCCTAAAAGCCCAGGTCTTGTTAATAAGGATTTTCTTTCGTTGGTAGATACTAATGAATGATTTATTTGTTTGGGCAGAGTCCTTGTACTAGGAACAGCATGAATAGACGTGAGCTGAGCAGCAAAACGTCTAAATTCCATGGTTCTAACTGGGGTTTTTAATCCCAATCGTGATAACATATTTATTGTAGTTGAAAAATTTTCAGTGCGACTTTTGTTAGTGACAGTGAGGGAACGTAATGATGAATTGATGCGGCCCTACAATTTCCTTATAGTAGTGATTGGTTATTGACTACGTGGTAAAACTCTCTATACGAATATTTACAATTCTAATACTATGTACAACTACTTAATCTTCTTTTCCTTTAATTTAACTGTTTCATTATCAACAAATATCCCCTTACCTTTGTATCTATCAGGTTTCTTGAATTCTCTAATTCTAGCAGCAAATAACTTTACTTGTTGTTTATCAAGACCTTCAATTAATAATCTGGCAGGATTTGGTGAACTCACAGTTAAACCTTCTGGAACTTTTAATTGTGGTGTATAAGGGAACCCAACTTTGAGACCCACAAGAGTATTTCCTTTTTCATCAGTTTCTAATAATGCTCTGTAACCAGTACCAACGAATCTAACAATAGCTAAATGTCCTTCGGTTGCTCCGATGATATGATTATTAATTAAAGCCCTTGAAGTTCCCCACATAGCTCTTTGTGTTTTATTAAGAGGATCTTCAACATTGACGGATATTTGGTTATTTTCAGTAACAATCTTAACAAAACCTGGTAACTGTAATTTTAAAGTCCCTTTTGGACCTTTGACAACCACTTGTTGATCTAATAACACGGTATCTTTACGTTTAGTGAATGATTTACAAAATTCACGGGGGATTTTTTCCGTAGAACATTGAATTTCTTCCCCTATTCTTATAGGTTGTCTACCTATGTTGGATAAACATATTATAGAAGAACTAAATCCTCGGTTAGGTATGATATTTGTGGTTTTTGGGATATGTCTTATTGCCCCATTTGGTATCAACATTTTTAACATGTTGAAAAATTTGAAAATTTTGTGCGAATAAAATTCTACTCAGAATTAACTCATCTCTAACAATCCTGGCACAAATAGAAAGGACCACAAATAGAAAGGACCCCAAATAGAAACACAAAAAGGAAACTCATAAAATGGTTAGACAGTTGAAATATCATGAAAAGAAATTACTTAAGAAAGTTGACTTCCTTGATTGGAAGCAAGATCAAGGTCATAGAGATACTCAAGTAATGAGAACTTACCATATACAGAATAGAGAAGACTACCATAAATATAATAAAATATGTGGTGATATAAGGAAGATCGCTAACAAGCTTTCATTATTAACCCCAACTGATCCATTCAGAATCAAACAAGAACAATTATTATTGGAAAAATTATATGATATAGGGATATTAGCTACCAAGTCCAAAATATCTGATTTAGAGAATAAAGTCACTGTAAGTGCGTTATGTCGTAGAAGAATCGGGGTTGTTATGTGTAGATTGAAGATGGCAGAAACTTTAAAAGATGCTATAACGTTTGTTGAACAAGGTCATGTTAGAGTTGGACCAAATGTTATTACTGACCCTGCCTTCTTAGTAACAAGAAATATGGAAGATTATCTTACCTGGGTTGATACTTCTAAGATTAAGAGGAATTTACTTAAGTATAAGAACAAAATTGATGATTTTGAATTGAGTTAGGGAATTAATAGAGCATAACGGAAATTTATATAAGATACATAGGGGAACGTGCATTAGGCATTTTATAGTTAGAAAATACGCCAATATACACCAACTAACATACACTAATAATTATTTAAAGCTTTTCTTAAATCATTCTTGGAATCGGACCTTTGCTGATGATACATCTGTGGAGGACTTGCGTGTCTACGCTGTGGATAAACACCGCTAGTCTGTGTATAATTAGCATAAGCATGATTATTTTGATGCACACTTGGTAAAGAACCAGCTGGCTTAAATTTCCTTTGTTTGGTGATTTCAGTAACAGGATTTAACATAACCACTGAAGATCTTGCTAATTGTGTTGCTGAAGGAGTGGAGTTCATAGTTGGTGTTGTTGGGTTTTCGAATGTTTCATAATTTGATACTGTTGGTGAATTTACTGGTGAAGTCCATACATTATCATTTTCAATTGGAACAAATGGCTGTCTTCTTTGAGAAGCGAATGCAGCATTTTTGGATTTTGGTTGATAATCAGTAAATGTCTGAATGGTAGACATTCTGAAATCTGAAGCATGTGGTAACTGTTGTAAGGGTGGTAAACTTTGAATATGTTCTTGATAGAATTGTTGGAAACTCTGATCTTGTTGTAAATCATTATATTGTTGATATTGTTGTTGCGGATCATAATAATTTGAGGTTTCATTCAATTCAGTGTAGATTGATGATGTAGTGGTTAATCTCTTATCATAATCAGTATCAGCCTTTATATCTTTATTGATTCTTAAATATTGATCTGGTTCTGTTTCTTCGACTTGAAGTGTTGGTAATGGTTGATTCAAGTCAGGTTTGAATTCATAGTTTGATTCATAAGTATCGCCATCTTTTCTTTTGATGGTATTTTCTCTATCGAAGTATAACTTATAGACGGACTTCATTCTCTTTAATTCTTCTTCTTGATCTGGACTTAATATTTGATTTTCATCATACTCTTCATCATCACTATCATTTTTAAGAAGATTGAAAGCTGATATTCTTGGTGATTTTCTGGCAGTTGAATGATCACGTTCAATATTCAAATGATTAACTTCTTCATCAAGGGGTTGATTATGTTGGTTATCAAAACCTTGGTGGTCAAAATCACGATTTTGATGGGTATGTTCTTCAGTAATATCATAACTATCTCTTGGTTCATAATGATCCTTTGGTTCATAACTTTCTTCTGCTTCATGACTATGGATATCATGGCTTTCAATAATGTCATGTTCGCTCAAATCATGACTTTGTACATGTCCTTCAACACCATCGTCATGATGTTTATCATCGAAATTACTAGTAGAAGTATTGGCAGTCTCATGGTCTTGATCTACAGTTTGTACAGCACTAAATCCACTTTCATTACTAAAATCAAAATCTCCATCAATATGTTCATTTTCAATAACAGTAGTTTCACCTTTAATGTTGGCATTGTCATCAAATGGTGAAGCGTTTCTACCAACAGTTTTTATGACGGGTTCTTCCATATCACCATGATCTCTTGTAGTATTGAAGCTATCAGTTGATTCATCTGGCCTCATAATTTTGGATGACAGTTCATTTTCATAATTTATGGCGAAATGAGAACTCAGACCTTCGTTGATACTTTCGTCACTTTCATCATGTGAATCATCATGAGTATCATCAATTGTTCTATTAGGAACATTTTCATAATCTCTGTTTTCATATTTTAAGTTTGATTTTTGGGGTGAAACGGAAACTGCTTTGTTAATTGGAGTAGGTAAATAATTGATATTACTCAAACTAGAATTCCTTGTTCCAGTGTTATGACCTGGGACAAAAGATCTTCTGGAATCACCGAATTGTCTAGCATATTCATCTAGTGATACTTTTGACCCAATTTGATGTTGATATGGTAAAATAAAATCTTCAATCCCTTTACTTGGAGCTAAAGATGCATTTGATCTATTATCACTATAATTTTTAGAAATAGGATATCTAACATTTCTGTTATCGAAAGGATCTTCCATTTCATATCCTTCTTTATTGACATTATTTTGTTTTCCATAATTATAAGGTTGGAAATCAGGTAAGGCGGTAGCTTCACCATTTTCATCAAAATCTGGATCATGTTCCATATCTTCCTTCTTCCCTTTCCTATAATTCTTATATAAAAAGTAACCCAATGCAACTGCTATAAGAAGTATTGGAATACCAACCGCTAAACCAATACTTAAACCCCCTGTGGATGAAGGTTTTTGACATTCTGCTGAATGTTTATCTTTTCCGTCACACTCATTATCACTATCTCTGATATAAAGACGTATTAAATTCATGCTGATGATATAATGTAATATTTCAAACTAATGTTATGTTAAATAATAATGTTAGGCTTAATCTCCTAATACACAACCCTGGTTAACTGTCAACTTTAATGAACACAAAACGATACAAATAAACAAACAGTTTGTTTTGATCTCTAACTCAAATGAAACAAATTTTCCTTAACTAATATAAATAAACTGGTGGGGCACGAACTAAAATTGGATATGATTAATCCTACTATCACAATATCAATTTTCCTTGGATAGTATTAGTATAAACGAATGACTTATAGGATCGGTCCCTATGAGAAAATTTTTCCAGGCGAGTATTTTGAAATCGTTCTTTTTGAATTACGCGTCGAAAAATAATTCCGATTTGAGCACACACTAAGGAGTGTGTATTGGATGGTGTTTACGAGTTTACGAAAGGAGGTTATAACTTGTTATAAATATATTAATGTATAAGCCAAGATCCTAAAATAATGTGACACACTGTAATACGGCATTGTTACAGAGCAACAAGAGGACTCATGTAGCTTGATAGGTGATCAATGTGATGTATACCGCTGAGGTTCGCTATTGCTATATCATCTATTATCAGGACCTGTATACCTGAATTATGCACCACAGCGGTATATATCATAATGATCAGCGTCAATACCTACCAAACTTGTATTTGATCGAATAAATCAACCCTATGTTGGGATTTATCAAGTCCATTAGCAATTGACTTTCTAACTTGATCATCGATTGAAGAATGACAACAAGTAGAGATAGCTAAAGTTCCATCAGCGTCACTGATTTCTTTAACTATGAGACTATCAAGATCAGGTCTTCCTTCTTCAAAAGTGATATGTGATAAATTGGCTTTCAACTCTTGAATGATTGATTCAACCTTTTCACCACGTTCTTGAATGACTTTACCCTTGTAATCTTCAGCATGATCAGATTCATTAGCAGTATCAGAATCATTCCAAAATGGTTTGACTCCTAAGGTTCCATTAGTAATGTAAATACTGATATCAATACCTTCTGATTTCAAGTTTAACAATTCTTCATAAAACCATTCAATTGACTTATAATGTCTAATAATCCATACAAATTTAATTACATTACTGGTCTTTTTCTTCAATAATAATTCTTTAGCTTCATCGTATAATCCTGGAATTCCATTACCACTGCTAATAAATAAAGTGTTATCGTATCTACTTAATGGTAAATGTTTTCCATAAGGACCTTCTACACTAATTGGAATCTCCGCAGTTTGTCCTGGTAAATTACCCAAAAATTGATATAATCCATGTGTCATACCTCCTTTGATTTTAAGATAGAATGTAATGGTATTTTTATCATTTGCATCTTGAACTATGGTGAAAGGATGTGATTGCCAGAACATTGTTGGTTTAAAGAGATGCACGAATCCATGTGCACCTGGGAATGCTTTCCAGTAACTAGGTGTCTTAACTGTAACTTTCAAAGTTTCATCAGCAACTAATTGAACTTTGGCCTTTCTAACACCAAACGTAGCCAATCTGACAATTCTTAAAAATCTATCAAACACCCATATAGATACAGAAGTGATCATGAATGGGTGGTATCCAAAAGTAGCACCTTTAGTGTGTAACCAAGCGGCAGCCATTATAATTGCAGCCAAAATAATATGGGTCAAAACGAACATTTCATAACGAGATTTCCTCAACCCATTCATAGCCAAGAAACTTGTTAAGAACATTGCTACAACAGCAACAATACCCCATCTAACATAAGGTTGTGCATTTCTTGTTTCATATTTACCAATACCTTTACCATTGTAGGTCATACCAACACCATGTAATAAACCTAACAAACAAGCTACTCTACCCACCCATTTATGAATTAAAATAAATGTGGAATAATGCCAATTAGTAACCAATTGTAAGAAATTATTTCTACCACCGAATAAAACTAATAATGGGAAACAGAAAAGAAGTTCAATTCCTGTTCTATCAGCAATCTTTCTTCCCATTTCTGTAGATTCTACAGGCCAAATAGTATTATTGACATTATGCTCATAATTGGTGACATTAAATGCTAATACAAGAATCAAATAACCACCAATCATAATGGATTCTAATCTTGTGGGCAATAAAGTAGGCCAGAATTTCCCAATATAGTAATATTCATTATGCGTCTTACCAAAAAGTGCTGGTAAAGTAACGTATTGTCTAAACTTATTAACAAACCCACCAGTGAATTTTTTAATTAAACCTGGAGCTGCAAATTTCAACAAATTCCAAAGCCCACTTAAAAAGATTAACAAAAACCAGTAACAGTCAAGTAAAATCCCAAATACTGCACCATAGTTGTAATTTTGATATCTATTAATTGTACTATGATAAGCCGCATCAACAACTGTTTGAGAAATTAACGCAGGTTTGAAATATAATTTTGTAATATTGAAGCTTGGATCAGTTTTTGTATTGGTTAAGTAACTAGTGGCATTTTCATAAGCTTTATTAAAATCTTCAATAGAGAAGCTACCAGTCAATTCGTTACAGTCTTCAACAAAAGTTTCAATAGCCTTAGAACTATTCATGCGAGTTAAAACATGCGCTAAAGTTCCTAAAGCAGGTTGATTCTTAACATTACAGTACCCTAATTCATCAGTAGGTTTGAAATAAAGGGCTGTTTTCTTTGCTATAGTCTCAGCTGCCACAACAGTTAGTGGAACTTTTCTGTAGATCATGAACTTATCCGTATAATCACATCTAACTAGATTAAACAATAAACTTAAAATGAGAACCTTGAACGCTAACATTTTACGAAACAACGGTTCAAACCAGGCAAATTTGAATAATCAAAAGTATCCAGTAGGTAAAGTGGTATTTATATGAAATAATCCTGGTTATCGTAAAAGTTTAATGCAAGACTCTAATTGGCTTCTTCGTAGCCTTTCGTTGTTACTAGGAGTTATATTCCGGCATTTAGGTATTAGCTTTACCTAACAATTATGGTTTGTAGCCCCTTTTGTAAAAGCCTTATAAACCGCTGTGTAAAGTTCAAAATTTTCAGAGATGCCCAAAGATTTGCTCCCAATAATTATACCGATCAAAAGGTTACGGACTCTAATGGTGCATAATAGGTATTTGGCCAACATTTTAAGTTTTCAGTTTATGGTGTTATAATTAATAGCATAAAATAAAATATTTAACCTATACTTCTGAAAAGTTTGTCGGGTAAACATTCTTAAAATTTATTTTATCAATTCCATCAAAGCCCTAATGCGTCGATATTATTAATGCAAAAATGGTGTAATTAGTAATATGAAGGGCTGGTAAGAGTGGTGGAATTATTAAGATTATTAATAGCAGCTATGCATTACCAGGGGAACAATCCTGTGAATATACAACGGATGTAGATCCCAAGATTGAATCGGGTAAGAATCGAAAAGAAGAAGCAGTATTAGGTAATATTATTTCATCTGAAGCTTAAATGAAACATAATTACATTACTCTCACATGCTGGAGGTGTCAATGATACATTGAATCGAAATTTGACTGGTCTGAATTTTCTCCGGTATCCCTGTACATAAGTTATCTGATTAATCTCACGCACGTAATTGGGTTATACCTGTATATTGTCCCGGGTATAAAACTTATTCCGTGATATATCATAGGGAATGTATGAACTACTGACAAAACTTTAATTATCCTTATAAACCTATTAAGTTTTATTAATGTGTGGCATTAATCAGGCGATCTCTTTAACGAGGTAATTTTGGGTAAACTTAATAGATGGGAAATCTCCAAATTAGTCTATAGGTAAAATAGTGATCCAATTCCACAGGATATGGCAGTTCTGTACTTAAGGTTGCGAATTACGGAAATGTAGGTGATTTCAGCCATACAGATCGTTGTATTTATCAGCTATATATAAAAACTTATTTATGCACAGCTGGCTAACTTGCAGTGATGAACCTGAAGTTTGACATTCTGTTACCTTCGTAAATCGTAAATCATTATTCGTTATAATCGAGGCTTATCTTTGGGTTCCCGGTTGAAAAATAAAATATTTTTGGGGCATCGTTTATATTATTTGGTACCGTAATTACAACTTGCACCTCATCGATTGGCTCTTTTTTTTTAAAAATGTTTATACAAGGCTTATTCTACCACGTTTTGTACAGTAGACGTATTTTCTTCATAATGAGCATCATTTAATTGCAAGTCATTGAAATAAGCTTCAAGCTCTTCCTCATAATCATATTCATTCTCCTGTCTCATCTCTCGTTCTTCCTCAATTAGCTGGTCAATATCAATATCAAATTCTGCTTGTTTAGCATATTCTTGAATTGTCTCCTTTTGGTTACTCTTTTCATTAGCTTCACTTCGTCTTAAGTTAAGCATCTCCAGTTTATGCCTCTGCCTAACCTCATTTAGTCTATTGAACTTGTTACGTGTATTACCTCTACTAGCCAACTTATGGTTCTTTATAGACTGAGTAGGTTTGGGATCCGGCAGTCTATTGGCTTTTATAGTCTCATTAAGCGGATGGTATAAGTTATTCACCCTATTTTGTTGAGCTTCAGTTACGCTTTGTAAACCTTTCTTTGCTAGCATTGGATCAGTCATATGTCTTAAGGGAACGTTTTGACCAATGCGTGAAAATATTAGACGCGGTATTTGCTAGGTTTTGGTTGATTCGCGGTGTGGTTGGAAATTTCTACCATTTCGACCTAACGCGGTGAGCTTTTGTTACCACAATCGCATTAACTTTGTCCCGCGATTATCATCAAGGTGCCCCACGATGTTTGATGAAAGTGATAAA
Source organism: Yamadazyma lessepsii (assembly GCA_030563485.1). Taxonomy (NCBI): domain Eukaryota; kingdom Fungi; phylum Ascomycota; class Pichiomycetes; order Serinales; family Debaryomycetaceae; genus Yamadazyma; species Yamadazyma lessepsii. Next base: position 74,645 of record JAJMJG010000022.1, on the reverse strand, counting down.
AAATTGATGGCACAAGTTGCTGAAACAATTGCTGAAATTGTCCCTAAAGTATTCCCCAGTTCCTTTACTTTCGATCATATAAAATGTCAGCTCAATATCACCTTGGCCCATAAGATTAATATTCCAGATACAGACCCATATATCAATCTCATCGATTCCACTCTTGGTACCCTTTACCAAGTCGTGGTAGGAATGAATTGGAGGTTTGAGAAGTTGAAGGAAATGATAGAGATTGGATTGATATATGTGTCTTACCAATCAGTTGAACTAATTGGATTCATATCATTTATGTTGGTGATAGAGAAAGGTGAAAAGAAGCTATATCTCTTTGAGATTCATGTTAACCCCAAATATCAACACCTTAGACTAGGATCTAGTCTTATAACACATTTCCATGAGCTTGCAAAAACTTTGGATTCTTCTGGTGATCCACTTTTGTCTTGTACAGGTACAAGTTTAACGGTATTTTCCAGTAACACGGCGGCCTTGAACTGGTATAAGAAATTGGGTTATACCAGGGCCAGCTATTCCCCCGAAGATAGATATCTACGAGATAGGGTGATAAAGCCAGATTACTATGTAATGACTAAATCTTTAGAGTAATAAAATAAGTAAATATATATGACTTCTATTTTAAGATTTTTCTAAAACGTTAACGTAATTTCTACGTCCTGCTTTTCTACCTTTACGTCCTACACTGGTGGTAGAGCCTCCCATCGAAAGTAAATCATCGAGACCAGCATTTGCGAGACTAGCTTTATTCGGCAAGCTTTTATTTGGTTTAGGTTTTGATGGTGGTAAACTGCTAGTTGGTTTTGTTTCCGGAGAAGATGCAGCAATTGGAATTGATCCAGGTGCTGGAGGTCCTTGAGGTGATGGCCCGGATCCTGAAGTTGCAGGAATTCCTGGACTAGGTGATGAACCCAGTATGATGGCGGGATTTATACCTGTTGGAGCTAAACCAGATGGAGCTACACCGGCTGGGGTCCTATCTGGAATTGGTCCGGCGGCTGGGACTTTTGCCGGGGTAACATCTCTCTTGACTTTAGGTGGTGGTGGTGGTCCCGAATTCTTCAACTGCTCTTCAAGTGGGATAGATGGATTGATCCATCTCTTATGTTCTTCATTATAAACCAACTTATTAGCTTCACCTAATTTAGCTCTTATAGGTTTAGGCCTATCATCATCTTTTCTGTCAAACCACAGGCCCCACATTGACGAACGGTGACGCAATTGTTTAGGTTTGTCAGTCTTTGGAGGTTCAGGTTTCTTTTCATCATCTCCTTCTCCTTCATCTTCTTCAACAACTGGGATATAGTCATGAACAGTATCATCTTGAACTTCGTATTGTTGATACATAGCTGATTGGTGAGATTGGGATAATCTTGAAGAGAATAAACCTCCAACTCCTACAATCGAATTAGCTCTACTTGTAAGATCCGGAGATCCTGGTATTGGGAACTCATTGAAGGTACTATCGATGCCAAAGGAAAGTCTTCTTCCACCGTCTTGTTTTCTTGGTGTTTGTGGTTCATCATCAAAACTATCATCAATATTAGAAGTAATTTTAGATATTTTTGGAGGAGAAAATTGAGACACTTCTTTAACCAATTGGTTGAGACCCTCATCTTTGCTAATACCTGAAGTTTCTGGATTGCTATAAGGTACTGGGTTAACAGATGGTTTACCATAAGGGCCCTCTTGTTTACCAAAAGGACCTTGCCCAAAAGCATGATCCTTGACTAACGATTCATCACTCGCGTTCAGTTCCTTACCATATGGACTACTAGTAAGAGCACTATCTTGTTTGATATTAAATGTTGGAGATTGTGCTGGATTAGCTGGAGTAGCATACTTGTTAGTACTTGGCCCATATCTATTCGTGGATGGCCTTTTTGGATGGCCACCAGGGGCGTAAGGATTTTTAGGTTTAGTAATTGGTTTAGGAGGGCCTGATGGAGGTGCAGATGACTTTGGAGGTGCTAAATTTTCTTCTGCTGGTGATTTTGCAGGTTCTAATGCTTCACCTGAAGCAACTGGTGATGCATCTGACGGTTGTGCATTGTTTTGTTCCTGCACGTGCAATTGAGATTTTGGTTGAGCTGAAGGTGCTGAAGGTCCTAAGGAAGCATTAAATTCATTACTTGGTGGTTCATTCTTCTTTTCACCCTCATAATCATCTCTCGATTTGCTGAATTCAGGATAATCCATACTTATGTCACTATGCATAGATGGCGAATGATTATGGGCCCTAATTTGATCTTGATTAATGAAATTCTCTGTAGAAAGAATACTAGACACTGATGGTCTCTTATCACCGGAGTAATTGCTATTGTTGGTATAAGCTGATGGTTGTTGAGGAGTAGTTAAGTTAATTGGTTGAGATGTAAACGACAGATTAGAAGCACCAGCTTGGGAGTTTTGGTAGATTTTACGAGGCCCATATTTTCCGTTACGAACGCTCGCTGGTCCAGAACCTGAACCGACATGAGGCCCTGGAGGAGGTCCTGTGACACTTGGTGGACCAATGCTAGGTTGGCCACTACTTGGGAGACCACTAGGTGGACCTGAAGGAGGTCCTGAATGTGATAATGAAGTTGGAGCTTGAGCAACAGTACCCATATGTACTAATGGAGAAGTGGCCGCAGGTACTGAAGAAGGAACTCCTGGTGGTGCATACCCTGAAGAAGAAACTCCTGGTGGTGCATACCCTGAAGAAGAAACTCCTGGTGGTGCATACCCTGAAGAAGAAACTCCTGGTGGTGCATACCCTGAAGAAGGAATCCCTGGTGGTGGCACAATAGCTTGAGCACCGTGTGGATGAGGTGGAAGTTGTTCTAAACGTGGAGATGAAACACTTGAAGGCCCGTATTTATGAGGAGACAGAGCAAAAACAGACTCTGCTTTTACACCATTTTGAACTGAAGGTGAATATCTGGATACAGGGCCAGATACCAGATCTTTAGGTTGAGGAGATTGGTTAACCGTAAAGTCCAAAACAGAACCTACCCTTGATACAGAGGGACTAAACTTACTAAAAACACCAGTTTCCGCTTTTGAAACAGAAGGTGCCATATCCTCACCACCAATAAATTTGTCCAATTGCCCCCACATTTTATCCAAATTAACTTTACTAATTCTTGAACCAAACCAGCCAGATTCAGCACTTTCTCCATCGCTTACTCTGATCGCAAGTCTCTGTAATTCACTAAGACATTTGACATCAAAGAACGGATTATTACCAATACTTTTAACTGTATTACCCACAAAATCACAGTATTTTTGGGCAGAACTAAATGCCCCATAATCAGCAAGAAATTGAGCGTGTTTCAATTTCAATGGCAAAAGATGCAAGAACCCGTTACTTGGAGTATGCAAGTTTAAAATATACTCATAAACTTCGGAATATATTGGCGATGCAGTGAATGCTCCCACATAGGAAAAACCTTCATTTGGAGAAGCCGACACAGATAATTGAGTCCCTGAAATTATGTAGCATATTTCTGAACCTATAACATTACCAACTGTTTTTAAGTATTTACCAAATTCATGGAAGAACTCAAAAGATTGATGGGTATTAATAAGAACAATTGATACCAACTCTTGCCAATGTAAGGACATCCATTCACCTTCACTAGGAACGTCAATGAAATCTTGAATAGCACTCTTAGAATTACCACTGATGATCTTTAATAATACGGGCATAAGATGATGAACTTTGTTATTAGATTTTTGGTATGGGAAAGAAACTCTTGCATAATCGGAGGCAGCTTTGTGAAATCTCTCTAAACCTGAAGATGCCGATAATAATAAGCCAAAAGTCCAGTCACCTTTACTTATTGTGAAGCTTATAGCATCTTCAATTTTCCCGACTTGAATAAGCAGGAACACATGGTTTATACCAGCAGTATCTAATTTATAAGCATTTGGAGATACTCCCATTGGTGGGACTGAATCCGCTACATAGTTACTGTAATTCACACTAGGGTTTAAAATACTGCAAATCTCTTGATGCAAAGTTTTATTCTTGATGTCCCCATCATACTTGATAAGGGAAAAAAGAACCTTATTAATAAGAAGTTCGTCGGTAGTAACATTGTTTCCAGCAACACTCAAAAATTGAATATTGCTTTCTAACCATTTTTCAACTTCTTTCTTCTTATTTTTCGACTTACCTAAAGGTCCAGGGAAAGATGTGAATAATTCTTTATCATTCAACACTTCACCAACGTCTCTTACATGAATGGCACCAGTTCCAGATTGGAAATTACTGGTTATAGGAGCTGGCACTAGCATAGAAATTTGGTTAGTATTACTCCAGTTAAAAATAGGAAATTGTCTTTGCAATAAAGCTGTAGGATTTTGAACTTTACCAACTGATTGAGCATGTGCTCTTCCATAAAGACCAACCTTAGGATTGGAAATCCCTCTAGGTCTAACATGCGGTTGGCCATGAGGAAGTACACCATGAGGGTGAACTTGACCATGAGGAAGTACTTGCAGGACGTTTGGCGATGTCCCCGGTACCATTCCTGGTGGTGGAATAGGTCCAATTGGCATTGAAGGGGATGGTTGTTGATTAACAGAAGGTAATGCTGGAGCGTATGGATTAATTTCTTTACCTCTACCACCAATTAATGAATTTGTTCTAGAATGTCCTTTTTGACCACTTGGTGCATAAGGGCCAGAGTTTGGGACATATGGACTTGTTTGAGATGCCACGGATTTAAGGTTAGTATTAACAGGCACAGGTGAAGGATTTGAGATCTTCTTAGTTAATGCAGCCATAGCACCTTGGCCTGGAACATGCCCTTGGCCAGGCACAATTCCTTGACCTTGAGGGTTTTGATATATATTAGCAAATTGATTTTGATTAGGGGATTGTGGTTGGAATTGATTTTGTGGGTGGTTTGGTTGATATTGATTTTGAGATTGAGCATGCTGTGGCTGATATTGATTGGAAGCAGTATTAGTGGTCTGTGGATTAGATTGTCTAGCATAAGGATTAACAGGTGGATTATGTAACTTAGGCGATTGCTTCATAGGTTGCGGAACAATAACTTTAGCAGCACGGGGAGTCTTCTTAGCGACATCTGGCATAGCAATGGGTAATTCTTCAAAAAAAGACTTCTTGGGTGCTACTTTTGGGTTTAACGAGTTTGGAGACTTTGAAGCATTGGTACTTGCAGGAGCTGGAGTAGAATTGGAACTAATACTGCCTCCTGGAGTTGGAGCAGAATGAGCTGGCTTGCCACCTGGGGCAGAACTATCAGAATTTACCTTAGTTAAGCCAGGGATAGAACTTGTACTAGAATTTGGGAAGTTATGGCCAGGTGATTGGGTTTGAGGGCCATTTTTAGGGCCATATTTATGAGTTCTTGTAGCTGGTTTCGAAGGTTGAATGAAATTCACTGGGAAATCATAAGCATCGTTTTTCTTCTTAGATTGTTCAAGGTTCTTGGCAAACTCTTCTTTAGTTGCAACATTGCTTAAATGGTTTTGGTATTTAGTTGCATTAGAAGGTGTATACGAGTTAGCAGCTGGTTTAGAAACTGTATTTGGCACCGGCGGTGATTTAGTAGGTTCTGGTAATGCATCATCGTCTAATAAATTATCATCATCCAAAAAGGAGAAAGAATCTTTTTGATTCAGTGCAGGATCATTAAAGTCTGGTTCATCAGCTAAAAGATCATCATCTAAAAGATCATCATCAGCGAATAAGTCATCAAGGGATTTCTTAGAAACTTCTGCCACCGTTGGTTGTTCGGAAGGATTTCCAGAAGCTTGAGCAGCTGGCTGTTGTACACTTGGGAAATCTTCTGTTACAGTTACAGGCAGTTCTTCTACTTGAGCTTCAACTTCTGCAACTTGCACTTGTGGAACCTGTTCTACTGTTTGCGGAAGATCTATGTCAGGATGTTGAAACTCAGGTATTTGTGCTTCTGAGTTATCCACTGGTTGATTATCACTTAAATGGGCGAAAAATTCATCTTGTTGAATGGGTTGCTCAGTTGGGTGTTCCCATGGAAGTTGTTCATTTGATGCTTTTTGAGTTTGGTCCTCCCATGGAAGAGGTTCTGGTTTGACATCTGAGTCCCATGGAAGTTGGGAACCTTCTTTTTGAAAATTTGCATCGTATTCATCATTAGAAGCCGCTTCTGCTGGTGTTTCACTCATTGGGACTTCGACTTCCTCGGACCCTTCTGGTGCTGAATCTGCTTGATCCCAAGGTAAACGTTCTTCTGGTTGAGCTTGTTGAGTGGATGTAGATTCTTCCCAAGGTAAAGGAGCTTGTTTAGAAGTTTCTTGGGGAAGTCCTTGAGAAATTTGTTCAAGAGGCTCCTGTGCAGCATCTGGAGCTTGTTGAGGAACACCACTTTGTGGGGCCTCTGAATAACCATTCCAAGGAGCTCCTAAATCTTCCTGATTAGGAGTAAAAACGTCTTGTCTTGGATCAAAATCTAACCCCATTTCATTTCGTACCTCATTGGCTGATTTCTCTCCAATCAATGTTGGCAAATCAGTGTGTGGATTGTAATCAGTCACGTCTTGGTGAGCGTTGTCATCAGCTATATCATCCTTGACGTCAGTGTCTAATGGTTGCACAGGATTTTGTGATGGCTGTTGTTGATTCACATGAGTATTAGATTCACCATTTGTAGTAGAATCATGTTCATTTCCACTAATAGCAGCAGAATCATGATCATCACCGCTAATGGCGGCAGATTGTGAATCGGTGCCTGGTGTAACTAAGGGCTGATGATCCGATTCAAATTCCGACATTTAATGCTAATAAGTTAACAATTGTATAATTTACTTAATTAGGAAGTTACCAGAGTATTACTTGGGTCGTTACCTTATCAGTAAAGCAATAGTAAAGATATAGATCTAATGTTGGGTTTATTATGAAAGAACTTTTCCAAACACTGTCGCATTTAATTGGTAGTGGAGACACGACCCTATCACTATTTATAACCTGTAACATTTTATTACTATTAGATACATAAATTATCTCCTATTATACATTCTATACAAATTTAAAAAATAAGGCACACGAACCCTACGGTTAAAAAATATCATTTTCATATGGACAATTTAAACTACTATGTCCTTCTCTCTCACATAATCCACACCAGTTCTCTTTACCTTGACTTGGATCAAGTTCAACGTCTGGTTTGTAGATTGGTAATTCATCTATACTGTTACGTGTAAAAGAACCTTCTCTTGCTCTATCCAATTGTTGTTGTAATTTGGAATTTTCAGCTGCTAATCTCTGTAAGTTTTCTTCTTTGAAGTAAATTTCATTATTATGTAATCTTACCATTTCATCGAGGTTATCTTGTATTTCAGTTAATTCATCAATGGTTGGTCTTGATTCAATTTCTCTTTTCAATTGGTCGATTTCTTTTCTGAATGTCATTTCATTAATTGCTGCTGCATCATTAATATTTAAACTATCAAGTTCTTTGGCTAATGATTCTTGAAGTTTTCTTTCAAGTTCAACTATTATATGATCTTTTTCATTGAGAATATTTTGATGTTCTTCAATAAGTTTGAGGTTTTCTTCTTTGAAGGTGTCTTGTTTAAGGTTTTCATCAGATGATTCATTATTTTCGATTGATTTTTTATTTTCTAATTTCTTACTTTCTAATTCCTTAATGGTTTGCTTTTGGGAATTTACAACTCCCATGGTTTTATCCAATTGTTGTGTTAATGCTTTGATTTCTTGATCTTTAAATCCCAATTCTTCTTTTAAGAACATAAGATCATTTTCTTCGTCTTTACCTTTACCTTTATTCAGGCCACTACTCTTTAACTCTTCAATTTCTTTATAACTTCCTTCAAGCTTTTCATTCAATGCCTTGATTTCATCATGTAGAGTATTAATTTCAACATTTTTATCTTCCAACTTTTCAAATGAACGTTGTCTTTCGAGATCCCTCTTAAGTACTTCATTCTCTTGGATCAATGTTTCTTTTTCTTTTAATAAAGCTTGCTTTTCAAGGGTTATGGTTTCCTTTTCTTTAGCTAAAATTTCTACTTGAGTATCTGAATTATTTGGGAATTTATGTAACTCAACTAATTGTCTAGATAATGATTCAATTTCTTCTTGTTGTTCTTGAAGTTTGATTTGAAATTCTTCTACTTGTTTTTTTGATTCTTCAACTTGTTTTTGTGATTCCTCTACTTGTTTTTTTGATTCTGATAAATCTTTTCTTGAATCTTCCAATTCATTTTTTGAACCCTCTATTGTTTCTAAATGAACAACCTGCCCCTTATCTGATCTTTCAGCTTCCAGCTTCAAATCCTCAAATTTCACCTTTAAATCTTCATAATCTTCTCTAACATGTAAAAGCTCCCCTTTACTCTGTAAAGCCTCCTCGTACTTTACTCTTAATTCTTCATAATCATTATGTGTCAGCTCCGCTAGCCTCATTTGTAATTCCTTTATTTTTGATTCATAATATGTTTCGTTACCTTCATATGTATTTACCACAAGATCAAGATTTTGTCTCCAATCTTCTCTTGCAGTTTCAAATTCATTTTTTATCTTTGTGATCTTTTTATCCTTCTCTGTCAATTCACTTTCGTATTGTTTTAAGATGGGTTGGATCTCTTGAACAGTTTCTCGTAATTCATTTAGTATGGACATTTTACCACTCATTTCTTTCTCACTACGTTCGTATTTACTCCTTAAATCAAACAATTCTTGTTCTAAATAAGTTATATCACCAGATTCTTTATGTTTGGGAGTTTCCATGCTTAAACTTCTTGGATTAATTAAAGGACTTTTAGAATCTACACTAAAGGTTCTTCCGATCAATGGACTTTTAGATTCAATACTAAAACTCTTAGTACCCATTAAAGGACTTCTAGATTCCATACTAACGGTTCTTCCACTAATCAAAGTACTTCTGCCCGAATTTATTGATGATATACTTGACCTATCATCACGTAATTTATTAATAAACAACGGAGTATTCAAGGCCGGAGACCTACTATGTGGTAAGTTATTCAAAATAATATTTCCTGGAGACCTATCCATATCTATGGTTTCTAAAGGGGACCGGTTTAAAGGAGACCCTAAATCTATATCATTAATCATATCATACGTGTACTTCAATTGGGGGTTAACGGTCTTTAACCGTTCGAAAGGAATAAATAAACCACTTTGTGGCTGTTTGACATGAAAATATTGCCTTCCATCAACGTCTCCATTATTTTTACCCCTGGTTAAAGCAATGGGCCCTAATAATTCAAGCCCTGCAAAAACTCCATTCTTACCTTGAATTGTACCTTGATATCGTAATATCCCCTTACCTCGCGTACCGGGAACATTGACTTGTGTCCCTATATATTCTTCCATGACTTCCGATGTTCTTTTTGTGATTGAGTACTACCTGTAGTGACTTAATAGAACCTTCTTCACAAAGCATAAACAAATTCTCGTTTAACAAATCAAAATATTATGCGCTTCGTCTAAACATTACATAAGCTGGACCTTAAATTAAGGTTTCTATGGTAACGTTGGTTGTAAATCAGGGTTAGTCAAGTATAATTATATTGTTAAGTTGTATAATCAACAATTTAATTACTTCATTAGGTAATTTTTTTTTTAGTTTGAGGTTTATAAGTCTAAGGATGGATTAAGAATGATTGAGACATTTTTTAATCCAAGGGGTTTAATTAGTTACAGATAATTCGTATAAATTGACAAAACATTTGGGTCAATTTTACTAAAGATTTGGGTTAAATTCACTAAAGATCTAGGTTATATAATTGGGTACAATTGCCAATTCCATGATACCTGTGACGATTTTAAGTTATCTATCATTATTGGAATTTACACTACTGGCTTGCTAGTTACTGATTTAGTTACTGGGTCACGGGTCACTAGTAACAGGCTTATTAGTTACTGGCGTGGGAAATATCATTTAGGGCGTTTTGTGTTGGATAGTTATTGTATTTTTGGCCAATCAAAGCAGAGAAATCGTTTAATCAATAATTGATAAATTTGATTGTTTTATGATTTTGAGGAAGAGTATTGGTGGTATTTAACAATAGATTGTTTCATAATTCAAGGCTTATTCGATATTTTTGAGGCGTAGGAGGTTCTCCTCATATGATTTTGTGTTGATAACATTTGCTATTAGTTGACCAACTTTAATTTTTGACCACCTTTACTAGTATTTGGCTAGTGTTTGACTAGATTTGACTAGCACTTTACTGCCATAGCATTTTACTAGCACTTTACTGCCATTTGAGTAGCACTTTACTGCTATTTTACTAGCATGTTTATTACTAACTTGTTTCAGTTTAACTCTATATAATTAAGGTTTTATACAATACTCCTCTTAGTATACAATTCCCCATTCATTATGTGAACCTCACGACTCAAGTTCACTACTTGTCATACAATACACTCGCATACTCATCATACAATACACTCTCACAATACAATACATTCCCATAATACAATACACTACCCTGTTCAGAATATTACAAAATCCTACCCTACACAATCAAGAACCTACCCTACACAATCAAGAACCTACCCTACACAATCAAGAACCTACCCTACACAATCAAGAACCTACCCTACACAATCAAGAACCTACCCTACACAATCAAGAACCTACCCTACACAATCAAAAACCTACCCTACACAATCAAAAACTTAACCTACACAGTATTACAATACACTACTCATTATCTATTAAATAAACTACACTACTACACTCCTTCCTCTCCTAAATTACCAACCTTAATAAACCTAGGTGTGGTCTTTAAATTCTCTGACAACTCCCATTTCCTCATCATTCCATTAACTCCAATTATCTCCTTACTTCCTGGTTGTTGGTTAACTTCTTCAATTCTCTGTTTGATCACCTGTAACTCTCTATTCTTATCATAGATAGCCTCATTCACTTGATACAACACTTGTTTCAAATTATCTATAGAAAAATCAGGATTCATACGTGCCTTTAAAGGTATCATTTGTTTAACTAGCTTTTCCTTTAAATCATTAATATTCTTCAACTTACTACGCAATTTGTATTGCATCTGTTCATTCTTATAATCTAAAGGCCCTTCGGCTTTAATATTATTGGCTAAAATATCCAACTGTGTTAATGCTTTATCAATTTGATATTTAAGTACTTGATCTTTCTCTGTCAATTCTACTAATGCTGTAACCTTTTCGTCCCATTCCTTCAAACGACTTAATTCTTCTTCTATTTTCCTATCTTTGACTCGTTCAACTAATGCTGTTATAATATCTAATCTGGCAAGTTCAAGATCTTCAAATATATCTTCAGACACCCTACAGTGTTCTTGTAAATGATGTTTGAATATTAAAAGATTTTGCTCTAATAATATTTTATGCCCATAAGTATTATTAAGAACTTGTTTGATTTTATCTTTGATTTCATTACCTGTTGATTTGGGTGCTTTTTTCAATCCACTGAAATAATTAAATTTCACATCTTCAATTGGTGAGAGTTCTAAATCTGATTCTTGTTCGAATTCCTCTTCTGATTCTCCAGTTGTATCTAAGGTTAAATCTTGACTTGCTGGCTCTTTTTCATCTGTTTCTGGGAATTCACTTACTTCATCTTCTTCATCCCCTTCTCTATCAGTTTCACTTACTTCACTTTCTTCTGATAATTCATCTGTTTTGGTTTGTTCTTTTGTATTATCTAAAATTTCACCAAATCCTGAAAATCCAAATGAACTCTTGATATCTTTCTTTTCTTCTTTCTTCTCTTCTTTCTTGTCTTCTTTCTTTTCTACATTATCTTTTGGTGCATCTTTTTTGAAAATATCAAAAGGTGATGGTTCTTTCTTTTCAGTTCCAAATCCAAGACTGCCAAATCCAAAAGCTTCTTTGGTTTTAGTTTCTTTGGCTTTATTTCCAAAAAGAGAAGGAGTACTTCCGAATGGTGAACTTTCTTTATTGCTACCAAAAAGTGATGGTTTTTCTTCTTTCTCTTTACCCAAGCTTCCAAAAGGTGACGGTTTATCATTGCCCAAATTTCCAAAAGGTGATGATTTATCATTACTCAAATTTCCAAAAAGAGATGGACTCTTTTCTTTACCTAAGTTACCAAACGGTGATGGTTTCTCTTCCTTATCTACGCTTCCAAGAGGTGATGGTTTCTCTTCTTTGCTGATGCTGCCGAAAGGTGATGGTTTATCATCTTTACTCAAACTTCCGAAAGGAGATGCTTTATCCTCTTTGTTAACACTTTCGAACGGTGATGACTTGTTGTCTTTACCTAAGCTGGCAAATGGTGAAGGTTTCTCTTCTTTACCTAAGCTGGCAAATGGTGAAGGTTTCTCGTCTTTGTTAATGCTACCAAATGGTGATTCTTTCTTTTCTAAAGATGTGCCAAATGATGATTCTTTCTTTTCTACAGGTGTGCCAAATATACCAGGTACTGGTTTATCATCTTTCTTAGATGTGTTTTCTTCTTTTTTGACATCACCAAAAAGGGGCTTATTGACATCCGGTTTTTCTTCAGTTGAACTTCCAAATGGTGATGGTTTTTGATTTCCTAAACTTCCAAATGGTGATGGCTTATCCTTTTGATTTCCCAAATCTCCAAAAGGTGAAGACTTCTTATCTCCTAAATTACCAAAAGGTGAAGGCTTATCTTTTTGATTTCCTAAACCTCCAAAAGGTGAAGCTTTACTACCTAATTGTCCAAATGGAGAAGACTTATCAGATCCTAAGTTACCAAAAGGGGAAGACTTATCAGAGCCTACGTTACCAAAAGGTGATGATGTGGAATCACCAAAAGGCAGTTCTTTCTTATCTGACAACTTTGAGAAAGCATTATCATTAGCATAATTTCCGAATCCACTTCCTTGATTAGAAGATTTTCCAAAGGAAGAATTACTAGCTCCAGAACCACCGAATCCAGTACTTCCGAAACTTGGCTTACCGAAATTAGAGTTACCAAATCCTGTTGAGCCAAATCCTGTTGAGCCAAACCCTGTGGACCCAAAACCACCAGCAGATGCTCCTGTATTTCCTGTGGTTGTGTTTGAATTACCAAATCCAGATGCTCCAAATCCAGAAGAAGCAGTGGAACTAATTGAAGGTTTAGATCCAGATGTAGAAGACCCGAATCCAGAAGAAGCAAAAGCTGATTTTGGAGTAGGCTCTGATGAATTAGATATGATTTCATTAGAAGATGTATCCAAAGAATCAATAGCTCTCTGTAATGATACATCGCCACCTTTAACCTTTGCAACATCAAAAACCCACCATGACATTAAAACACCTTCATGGGTTAAACTCCAAATTTTTGGTAAATCCGATGCTTCCTCTAAATGATCGCTTAAACCATCAACTTTAACACCTTTTGATGATAAATCAATGGCTAAACCAAAAGGAGAAGCATCATCACCAGTATCATCATTTATTGGAAAAGTGGCCATTAAAGCATCATCCGCAGGCATTACTAAATTAACCTCATTTGTGATTTCTACTACATTGATATCTGTAGCAGTACCACCAGTAATAAAGATGAAATTTTCATTCGTCGCCCAGTTGTTTAATACCAGATAATAATAGTAATTAGATCTTTCCAAAGACCCAAAACTAGGGGCAATATTAACATCTTCTGACTCTTTAGATTCAGTATCAATTAATCTAGTTTCATATTGATCATCCTCTAAGTATGCTACAAATACTTTTTGTGGGGTGAATTCAATTATTGAAACTATATGGGCATCGTTATACTTTTCAAATTCTTTTAAAGGTTCGTTATTCTTATTTATGAGTTTTAATTCTCCACTAGTTTTACCTAAATAAAGGTTCTGACCATTTTGGGACCATGCTAATTCCTCTATATCATCTTGGACCTTTGTGTCATTGATATGAACCTCATTGTTACGTATAAATGCTATATCATCAGATTTAGGGTTTGGTTGAAAATTAGATACTGATTCTTGTATAGTGTTAACACTGAAGTCTTTCACGTCAATACTCAATAAAGAATCAGTTAATACTAATATTTTGGTTTCTGAATGATTGAAATATACTTGTCTAACATTAGATATATCAATGGTTTTGGCTTGGTTGTTGATTAAATCATTGAGGGTACCAAACTTAACACTATTGATATTTGAAGCGACAAAGACTCCGGTCTTATTCCCAATTGCTAACAAATTGATATTATATGGTAAGCTATTAAAATCACCAAAGTCATCAAAGAGTTTTATCCCAGATTCGGCAATAGAGAATCCGAAATCTTCAGACGTTACTTCATTCATGTTTGTACAATGCGAAATTCTCTTCTTCACATTAGAGGCAGGTAAATACATAGTAGGAAGATTTTTCAGGGAGGTATATGTATTTGAAAGTTTGAAATTATAGTAATTGAATGATAAGGAGTTGAATGAAATTATTTTGAAATTCATAGCACGTCTAGATCTTGATTTCGGTTTTTATAGTGCTTAGAGTAATCGAAAATTTCTAAAAATTACATTAGCTTAATCACAGAGTTCTCTTTATCATAATGACTTACTTGTACCTCTATATCACACAATAATTAACCCCATACCCCATATCTCCCTCACCCTAGTTTCCCCTAAATCATGGAAAAACATCATGCAAAAGCTCGAAAACTCGGAATAACTTTGAGAAAAAAAAATTTTCAAAAAATAATCATATGTTTGGATCCTCCTTTGTAAGAACGGACGGGCTGGCTACGTCTAGTCCACCATCACACTTTAAGGATAGTGCCAGAAATGCCATTTATCAAAGATTACCAATATCCAGTGGAGCTGCAAGTATACGATCAGCGCCCTCTTATCAACAATATCAACTGTTTAAATCCCTGAATTCGAGTATATTCAGTAAACGAACCGCCAGGTCTGCACCATCAATATATTCAAGCTCCACTGCTACCATACCTGAAGATGGTGAAATGATAACCATTACTGTAGAAGAATTGGTTAATGATATTCAACTTCACGAGACTTTTTATAAAGAACAATACGCCAAAGTCAATCAAGGCGTTGATACTGATAATTTCAAAATCTCCTTAGGGAGTGAATTAACATACCAAAATAACGAAGCATTACTAGATTGGAACTTAAATGTCACCAGATGTAAATTAATTTTAACACAAATGCCTATGGTGTCATCAATACCCGATTTTATATATTCAGATAATTCATTACCATTACTTATAGGGGATTTAGCCCAAAGTTGTCAAATTATCCTCATACAACCACATATATCAGACAAAGAACTAATTCATATATTTTGTAATTCCAATATTTATCAAGAACACAACCTTGATGCATCATTCAAGAAATCAGTAGCTGAAGTATCAGTAAAACAATCAAGATTATTACAAATCAATTCCTTAAATAAGAGTGACCCAATAACATCACATCAAACTGGATTAGAGTTTAAATATAAAGAAATAGCGATAAGGAATTATTTGATCAATTTAGCTGCTGCTGCTACCACGGCCTATGAATATAAGGTTAAATCGGATGAAATGAAAAAATTATTAAAAGCTAACGATAGGAAGGGGAAATTAAGTAAAGAAGATAAGAAAATTTTATGGGATCAAGTAAGACTGGATGTATTCAAAAGAGCTGGCTTAGAGGAATAATTCAATATATGATACCTATGATCTCTTTTTAGTGCGTATCTTAAGGGAAGGTGATCCAAGAGAGGTGGTGACAAATGTTACTTAAGGTTGGTAAATACTTTTAGATTATGGAATCAACCGATCACTCGAGTAATTATAAACCCGAATAAGAATATATTTGAAGGTTACAATGAGAATAAATACATATAAATGTAACATTAAAAATGAAATGTAACCTTTAAATATTCATACAAAATATAAATTATCAAGCGTTAGTTATTTATAGCCTTAAAAATATTGCCTTGGCATTATGTCAAAATTTAAGCCTTTACTAATTTTATTGGAACTGAACCTATCAAAAGTAGTACAACACAAATAGGATTCCGTAATATCATATCTGTATTTATATGCAGGTGTTATACAAACCAAAGTAAATTTGGTACTTGCATTGATAGACATAAAAACTGTCATAAGAGCTGTGCTCTACTCTCAAGTATCTCCTATCCCTAAGGATTCCATACCTTCAAGATATCCTTCATACAGTAAGATAGTCTTTATACGGTAAGATCTTTATACTGTAAGATATTACTACTCTTAAGTATCCCTTAGTACCTTATTATACATTAATGCTATATATCATCCTAAAACTTCTTTCTCATACCCTTAACTTTCTTATAATGATTCTTACCACCACTAATTTTCTGCTTTTGAATTTCTGCATACCTTCTCTTGAAATACCTTTGACTATCATTATCATGCAATACCTCATCGACTAATGTCTTACCTCTTTGGTTTTTATTTAATCTGGAATAAAATTCCGTATTCCCCTCTATAATTGTCCCCATATGGAAAAATTTAGGTATTTGCCATTTTTCTTTCTTATAATGTCTTTTAGGATCCAAAGCACTTCTATTCTTAATAATCAACATATCTCTCTTTATATCATCAGTCAATTCACGTTGCTTCATATTAAACCAATCTTTTCCAGAATCTTCTTCTTGACTTGGTTTAGCCTTGACTGTTATTGGATCATTAATCTTAACTACATCTTTAGCTTTACTTTGTTGTAATTTTAAATTGGCTTCAATTTTTGGTAAGTTCTTAACCCTAGCTTGTAATTTTTCAAAATCAGTTTGATCTTCCTCAGGTTCGACATCTTGTTTCAATTCATCAAATAATTCCTCCAAGGCCATCTGATTATAATCTTCAGGGATGGACTCGGTTGTGGAGATGATATCAGTTTCAGAGACTTCTTCAATAGGGTTCATTACTATTTAGTATATAATTTTTTTGAGATGAGTGCGAAATGAGTAGGTATCAATTTTGCACTAGGTCGAGATTGTAGGCCGAGATTGTAGGTCGATAGCACCAAGCTCTCGCGTTATAAGATAATTTGTCGCCCTATTCTTAACCCACCTTATTCTTACCTACCTAATTCTTAAGTATCTCTTCATCTAATTTATCCGTTTTTGATGGTAAACTCATCTGTATACTAGCATCTAAAAGTACTTGATTTACTAACCATAACTTCCTCTTTTCTTGAACTAATCCGGACAATTCCTTAGTAACTATCTTATTAATCTTATTACAACTTGCGAGTTTTCTACTTAATTCATCATGCTGTTTCTTAAGGTGATCTATATCAGCATTTTCAAGTATTTCATCATTATTCTCCGTGTTAACACTTTGATACCTCTTTAAAGCAATCTTATATTGATCACAATTCAACGGTATACGGTAAATAGAATTGATATCTTCATCATTAACAATGTTCAAAAAGTCCTTAGAAAACCACCAAGGAATTCTGAATTCATAATCCTGTTCAATCATATCAAAGAATTCAACTTCACTTATACTATCCTGATTGATAAAATTAGGTTCCATTCTTCCTTTCTTAACTCTATCTTTATTCAAGATAACTGCATCTTTCAATACATGTAAATCATGAACACCCTTAACATGTTTAGCCAACGCATCTGAACGTGTAAAATGCTTTTCACATTCAGGAATTGGACAGAAATATGGTTTTTCTCCTGTATGTGTTCTACAATGGGAAACCAATGCAAACTTAGATGGTTGTTCAATTCCATACCGCTGGCATCCTTGCCAATAACAAGCGTATTTGTTTTGTTGACTATTATTCAAATGTTCATTATTCACGTGGTTTACGAAACTTGAAAGGTTATTGACTTGTGGATGATTACATTCATTCCATTTACATATTAAATCAACACCGTCTTCCATTATGAATTGTCAAAATTAGTGAGGTGCGAATTGAGAATATACTATAAAGGGAAATTGGGATATATCAAGGAGTTGGATATCTGAAGGGTTAAAGGAGAGTATGTCTTTATAGATAACTAATATCTTTTAAATGACCCTCTTTTGAGTTGAAAACTCCCATTTTTACTAAATTTGAATACCCCTAAATTATGCTGATATTAGTGCGACATTGTCGCCCATAATAAATTCCACAATGTCTCTCTACGTCTACTACAAGTGCTTTCACGTCCTTCACACTACACTATTATATATATATCTATAAATACTAAATCATGCTAAAAGTTCATCTAATCTGGCAGCAGGATTAGTTTCAATGAAGTCTAATGATACTTTATGACCTAACAACTCTCTAATATTTGAAACATTATATTTAATCATAGTTGGTCTTTCTAATGATAAACCCCAACCTAAAACTCTTAAATTCTTTGGTAAGCCCATAGCTTCTAACATTTCAGGTCTGAACATACCGGAGTTTCCAATTTCAACCCATTTCTTAAGAGTCTTATGGTAGGCGAAAATTTCCATAGATGGTTCAGTATATGGGTTATAAGCAGCCTTGAATCTTAAACCAGTGACACCCATTTGACCAAAGAAATCTTCCATGAAACCAATTAAATCTCCTAAAGTAATATTATAACCAGCCATAACACCTTCAACTTGGTGGAATTCGGCTAAATGTGTAGCATCAACAGCTTCATTTCTGAAAACTCTATCAATGGAGAAATAACGAGCTGGTTTTGGATCTTCAGCTAATTTCTTTAACATAGCAGCACTAATAGCTGTAGTATGAGTTCTTAAAACCATTCTTAAACTTTCATCTAATTTCCATGGATATCTGTAACCAATGGAACCGTATTTACCTTCTTGATGGACTTGTTTAACGTTTTTTAAGTATTCCTTATCTTCAGGTTCTGCACCTTTAACTGGATCTTTTAAATAGAAAGTATCTTGTAAATCTCTAGCTGGATGTTGTTGAGGAACGAATAAAGTATCGAAATTCCAGAAACCTGTGTCGACGTATTGATTGGATGGCATTTCAACGAATCCCATACTGAAGAAAATTTGTCTGAATTCTTCTCTAACTTTACTTAATGGGTGTAAAGCTCCACTTTGTGGGTAAACCCCCTCGGAGTTGAAATTATATGGTTTGAACTTCAAATTTTCCCAGGTGTTATTTATAATCATATCACTTGTTACGTCGGTTTCTAAGTTGACAATTTCAACTGAGAACTTATCGGTTTTGGTGATTTTGTATCCTACGATTTTGGTCAAGGTTACTAATTTTCTTTTCTTTAATTCAGTTAATTCTTTCTTATCGTCTAAAGAACCGGTTTCTTTGATTTGCTTTAAGTTTTCAACAACACTATCCTTTGGTAAATCGGAAACTTTAGAAACTAATTTATCGTCAGCTTTAGTGATCCATCCGTTTTTGAAAGCTTTACCTTGACCTAACTTACCAACACTTCCTAATTTATTTACATCGGATAATTTTAACCCATCTACAGCTTTTATAACTTCTTCTAATAATCTTAATTCGTGAGATCCTTTAACTAAAAATTCTTCAGCTTCTTCCGTTAAATTCCAATGCTCTGTTTCAATCTTCGAGAAGTTGATTAATTCTTTGGACCATAATGATGTTAAATTAGAATGAAGAGAATTGGCATCTATGGCCCTTAATTCTTCACACTTTAAGGTGTTTTCCACCCCATTATATTTGTCAACGGCCTTTAAAATTTGTAATTGTAAATCTGCCATTACGTTAAGAGTCACAATAGGTTATGGTTCTGACAATTTTTTCATCAATAGTCGCGGTATTGTTTTAACTATGGCCAAGAGTTTATTTCATACTGGAAAATTATACGTTCCCTAATATTTGGTGTTTTTATCAATTGTTGACTATAAGAGATGAGTTAGAGATGAGCTAGAGATGAGCTATGGCAAAGAAATTGAGATACCATGCTTTATATGTCAAGGTTTTAAAAATGTCGTGGTTTAACCTTATAAACACATGTGCGATTGGCTGCAAAATAAATCATATAACCCCTCTAACTCCTTTTCAAAATCCACTGATCTCTTTACTAGCCACCGTAGAATTCAAGTAAAAATTTTAAGACACATATTCATTACTCTTACGACTATACATTTAAGCTATCAAGACATCATTTAACGATTTCAATGACTTCGATACAATACTAATACAAGCATCTTAATTAGTATGAATTACTAATAATGATAAAAAAACTTTTGATGAAATGTAGATGGAAAAAATATCATTTATCAATTGATCACAGATCAAATCATTTAAAAGACGTTGTCTTATCATTAATACTTTAGAATGATATACAATGCATGAAGGATACCAGGAATGCTAAATAGTTAGTAATTGACCTTAGAAACGTCTCTCGATAATACATACAATCCTAAAATTGTTAAAAGAATATTAATTAAAACAGCATTGGAACATCCAAGTTCTAAGAAGACACCTAACGGTGGTAAAATAAACGCAGCGATAATTTTAATAATATCAGAACAAGTAAAAGCCATTGTTAAAATTGATAATTAAATTAAGATTTAACGTGAGTTTGGGGATATTTATATTAAATATTCCTCAAGGAATTGCGTTTTCCTAGAGCAAACGAGTTGCTTGTCACATTGAGAAATGATCTGTTAAGCCAACAAGGCAATGATACCATGACAATCACGAGTCGATTGCGATTCTTGCTTGTTACACCATAGCTTGATTATAATAACATTGCTATTTTTAGAAAATCACTGTTGTCTATCAAAATCCCACCAGTATAAACTCATTCTAAGTTATTTTACAGCCACGCCATTTACTACGCCAATATTTTTATAGCAACAATATGAAATTCAGTCATGCCACGACTAACTTTGATCCGTCATCGATTTTTAAAGTGGCTTATTTCTTTAAACCCCTGATCTTTGTATTTTTCATCGTTAATGTGAAAAATCATCTTCAATTCTATTTATGCATGAACTGATGTTTTAACGAATTTCATTGCATATTTATTCTAGGACATAAGCCTGAGACATACTTTTTTACACATGAATTTTGCAACTTCTACTTTGCGCAATTATTATTACTTACTGTAAGCTGTCAGACATTTAGTAGTCAAACTTTAAAGCTAAATATAATTTGACCTTAAGGCACCATGACGTTCAATTTTTATTTTTTATAAAGTTTGCCTTTGCATGATGTAAGTAATTTATATGCTCGCAGCCGCATACAGATCTTTAAGGTACTTAGGCGCATGTCTGCGCTCTACACGAAGAATTTAAGTATTTTAGACGAGCGTTGGGAGATCAAGGCTAGACTTAAAGTCGTAGAACTTTAATTGAAGAAGATTAACTAGTATCTATTCTGGGTGATTTGTTCCTATCAAGTATACAGGTATACAAACTTTCTTTTAAAACCAAATACCTCTGCGTGCGTGGATCTACACTGGGTCGAAGATACCTACACTCTTCGTTACCTTGCTCGCACTCCATACTGCTATACATTCAATCTATGACTATTTAATTAAAAGTTAATTGGCTTATCAAAAGTAGCAAGACAAGCTTCTTTGAAAGCTTCAGAAAGAGTTGGATGAGCATGACATGTTCTAGCAACATCTTCTGGAGAAGCACCGTATTCTAAAGCTAAACCACCTTCACCGATCATTTCACCAGCATTTGGACCAATGATGTGAACACCTAAGATTCTTTGAGATTCAGTTTCAGCTAAGATCTTTACAAATCCATCAGTGTCATCATTAGTTTTAGCTCTGGAGTTGGCAATGAATGGGAATTTACCAACTTTATATTTGATACCTTGTTCCTTTAATTGTTCTTCAGATTGACCAACCCAAGCAACTTCTGGGTGAGTGTACATAACTGAAGGAATGTTACCATAGTTAACGTGACCGGAACCAGATTTAATGATTTCAGCAGCAGCAATACCTTCTTCTTCAGCCTTATGAGCTAACATAGGACCGAAAGTAACATCACCGATAACTTGAATATGTTCGTGTTTAGTTCTGAATTGGGAATCAATAACTAATCTACCTTTGTTATCAGCTTCTAAACCAATGGCTTCAAAGTTTAATCCTTTAGTGTATGGTCTTCTACCAATGGCAACTAATAAAACGTCACTTTCTAATTGTTCTTTTTCACCAGATTTTACGTTTTCAACTTCAATTTTAACGGTTTCACCTTCTCTGACAGCAGAGGTGACTTTAGTACCTAATTTAAAGTTGAAACCTTGTTTGGCTAAAGTTTTTTGAATAGATTTTGCAACTTCACCATCCATACCTGCACCTACGGCATTTTGAAATTCAATAACAGTAACTTCAGAACCTAATCTAGACCAGACTGAGGCCATTTCTAACCCAATGATACCACCACCAATGATTGATAATTTCTTTGGGATTTCTTGCAAGGCTAAAATACCGGTAGAACTGACAATTCTTTCTTCATCAATTTCAATACCTGGGAATGGAGTAACTTCTGAACCAGTAGCAACGATAATATTCTTAGCATTGATCTTGTAATCTTCAGCTCCATCAATTGGTTTAACATTTAAGTTATATTCATCGACGAATGAACCTTCACCTTTAAGGTAATCAACTTTGTTTTTCTTTAATAACATTTCAACACCCCCGGTTAAACCTTTAACGGCTTTATCTTTAGCTTTTTGTAAATTATCGATGTTTGGTTTAACTTCACCACTAATATCAATACCTCTTTGTTTAGCTTCATGAGTGATTTGGTGATACAAATGACTGTTGTTTAATAAAGCTTTAGAAGGAATACATCCAACATTAAGACAGGTACCACCTAATGAGCCTCTCTTTTCAATACAGGCAGTATTGAAACCTAATTGGGCTGCTTTGATGGCGGCAACGTACCCACCTGGTCCCCCACCAACAACGACGACATCGTAACTTTTGGTAGAGTTAAATCTAACAAATTGTCCGAATTTCAATTGGGATAATTTGATTTGTGATCTTAACATATTTGATTACTTAACCTAAAGTGATTATTGAAGATTTTTCAATTATTTATGGTTGGTGATTGTCCGAGCCTATTGAGATTTGGGAAATTCGGTACGGCCACTCCCGGGAATATATCCGGGTAATGACCTACCTGTCAATTGTTAATGGTGGGTGGGTGTTAAGGGAACTTTAGAAATGGTATACATAAAAGGGTCATGAAAATAGAGTCAGTGTCATTGATATTTTTTCAAAAAAGTAATTAGGTCATAAATTTACCAAATAATGATGAATCCCGGGCTTTATCGTTTGGTTTAAAGATGTTTGCGGAAGATGAGCATGTTTCATAGTTGGTGTACTGGTAAATTACTTTGGTGTACTGGTAGATAATCATGGTGTACGGATTTAGAAAAACAACAAATTCAAGTCATTTCATTACATAAGCGAAATCAACTTATTTTAAACTTTTAGGCACGGTGAGTTTTAGCCTAGACTTGACGCCATTGCAAAGTTTAAACACGAAGGAAGTTTCGGGGATTTATTATTAGACCATAATAAAAAACCTTATTTTTAGTTAACCCGGTGAATTGACATTTCGTTATTGGACTCCTGAGGCTATTTTTTCGAAAGGCTTTTGATCTATCAAAATCTTACTTCTGGTGACATTTCCCTGCACAGTGAAAAGATTTGAATGGACGTAGAATATTGTTTAACAATAAAATGATAAGAAATATTTATTAACGTACTTGCAGACGGCGTTGTAAAATGTTTCAGATTTATAATTGTAAGGCAAGGCTCGTATTTTCAGTAGTAGGGCAATCCCATGGATATCAAATTTTACGAGGGCCCTATAATTGCTAGTTTAGTAAAACCTACATGGTATGGCTTGAGTCGTGTGAATGATTGAAGTCGTGCTATGTAGGAGTAGAAGCGTTGGTGTTGTAATTAGAAGTCAATGGTTAGTTGTCGTTGGTTACAATAACAGGTGGTGAGGTAGCAAAGTGCGAAGATGCCTAAATCTCTATCGACATAACCAAGCAAAACAACTAGTGTTAAACCCCTCACAAATCTACGGAATGTTTAGTAAAATTATATGGCTTTTTCTAATGACTTTGACTCACTACGATATAAACTTTTGTGACATAAGCGTTTCCGGAACATCTTATTCTTGATGGGGTAAAAGAAACTATAATGGTATAGACAAGACACTAAAAAAAATAAAATTGACCCCTATAACTCCAAGGTGCCAATAAATTACAAGTTAGTGTATGAGCATAAAAAATATTATGATTGCCTCTACAGTTAAGATAATTTTTAAGATCCGAGAATTGTGGTGGGAATGGGCCTGCATAGGCCATAGATTGGTTTGTTAACATCGTTGTAGGCAATTTTTGCCTGAAAATATTAATTATAGGGTTCTTAATTAGTAGTGTCGGTAGTGTGATTAACGTGTATGTCCGGCTATCTCGCACACTTCCTACAACGAACCGTTTAATTACGTGCGACAATATTCCTAAATCGGGTTAAATTGGCATCACTGTTCATCGGACAAAAGTGGCTCTATCGTAATATGGTACCACCAGCTATCAATTGGTTACGTAGGGCCTAAGGCTTTGTAATTATTTGGACCGGGTGATTTTAAAATATATCTACATTGTTAGTATATAAGTTTCTTTAACTGTACTTAAGAACACTACAGAAGTTAGACCAATCTATCCGTTAAGCACAATCACCTAAATGTCAATTATCGCCCAGTTTGGTTAAACTTTCATAAAATGGAAAATATGTTCCCTCCTTCAGGAGTCAAAGGAAAATGTCGCACTTTTTCCTTACATGATGGAACCAGATTAGGATACTTAGAAATTCTATATAAATAACGTTGGATCTCTAAATTGGTATTTTCAAAAAGGTCAAATCCAACAATATTGTGATTTCTAACCTCTTCAACTTGCCTAAGCTTTTTTTATCTACGCCGTAACAACTAACAGTAGTTAAAACACTCAAAAAGAGCCTAACCAAAAAAAAGCCTTGGAAACTGAAATTCAACCTACGACATTGAAACAAAGACGATCGCTTGTGGTGAATATTGGAGTAGTATTTTTAAATAAAGGACTTTGCTGTTTTTTTATCGGACACCATAAGATTCAACAAAAAAAAAATTAAGGGAGTTACTAATAGTTTAAGGTGATAGGGAGTTTAGGGATACATCAATAGGGACACTGAAATTAAAGACGATACCACGTTAATAAACTCCATAACGAACGGACATCTATATAAAACGAAAAAAATATGAATATTCAATTAGCTGATTCATTAGAGGAATTTGATTTAAGATATATTGAAAGTTGTAAACAATGTTCACCAGATTGTAAATCAAGATCCAATTCCATTACTGCTAGAACTAACAAGTTGACATTATCGTCACCATTGTTGGAAAACCATGAACGGTTCCCAAGTATTTCCAGTACGGAAAAGGATTCGTTTGCTATTTTTAATGATAGAAAATTAAAACTTATTAATGATAATGATAGAACATGTAGAATTGAATTTAAAAGACCGCCATTAAAGCCGTCTTTGACCGACCCAAAATTAAAAACGGCGTTGCCTAATCAAATCAATTACAAGAATTTGGGTAACCCATTTTACAAGCCACCTACAAAACCCATAATAAATTCTGAATCCCCAACTAAAAAGAGAAAGATATCGTTCAACCAATCAGTTTCATCGTTTGAGTCTTTGTTGTCGCTACATTATAAAGATGAGTATACACATAACGAGAGCCACCGGGAGAGTGAAGATGAAGCTGAAGCTGAGAATAATAATGACTTATGATTATAGACTGTAAATTTACGTTTCGATGAACTCTTTTTTTGGCACTTTTTGCCACTACGGAGCCACATGTAAGGCATTTTTGAGGACTCTAGAGTTTTAAAAAT
Source organism: Yamadazyma lessepsii (assembly GCA_030563485.1). Taxonomy (NCBI): domain Eukaryota; kingdom Fungi; phylum Ascomycota; class Pichiomycetes; order Serinales; family Debaryomycetaceae; genus Yamadazyma; species Yamadazyma lessepsii. The sequence goes on along the minus strand of JAJMJG010000022.1, from coordinate 48,818 downwards.
CAGACAGTGATGTCTGTGAGGTTCTAGAAATTAGACATAGCTCTTGAGCCCTTAGAATTTTGACTTTGTTAGATTAGGGTTAGACCCTTCAGGTTTAGTGGCCGTGTATGATTTGTAATCTTTATCGAAGGTTAGCAACGGAGATAAGAGTATAACAATTGATTCTATTTATACACATGCTAAGTTTGATTGACCGAGTTTGAATTAGTTTTACCATTCCTATCATTTCATAACATTTCATAACACCTTAATGTTAACACCTTATTGAATAAAACCTAATACCTAACACCTTATTAAATTAATAACCCTAAATAATCACTCATTCTTCTTTCAAACCACTACTTTCAACATTCTGGTCCCCGATCAACGGTTCTAGTACTAATGGTAATAATTCAGCTGCATCCCCCTTAAATCCCCATACATTGTCTTCTTTTCCTTCTAGAATATCTTCATCTATATCAGTGTTGAAAATTGCAACCTTGCCTCCTTTGAATTTAACTCTATCAACATAACTATTCGCAGGATATACCGTCCCACTAGTACCAACTACCAATATTAGATCACAACCATTTTCAATGAAATTATCAATTTTATCCAATAATTGAATTGATAAACTTTCTCCAAACCACACTACCCCTGGTCTTAGTAATTCTTTACAAATTGGACAACTTGGTAGGTCTTCTTCACTTAATTGCTTGACTGGTGTAAACTGAGGACTGGTTTGAGGACTTTCATCAATCTTACGTTTCCTTGATTCGAACTCTTGCTCTGTATCTTTTAAACTATCACATAAAGGATGTCGATAATTATCGTGATCCACATAATTACATGTAAAATTCGTACATTTTAAATCAAATAACAGTCCATGAATTTCATATAGTTTATCCTTTGGTGTACCAGCACGTATTGATAACCCATCAACATTTTGGGTAATTGTTATGGATTCAAGGTCTTCAACTTTAGATAATTTGGCTAATGCTTCATGGCCCTTGTTTGGATTACTTTGAAGGGCATTATAACGTCTCCATGAATAAAATTGCCATACTAAGCCAGGATCTATATAAAACGCATCAGGAGTAGCTAAATCGATCATATTAAAATTTTTCCAAAGTCCTTGGGATCCTCTGAATGTGGGTAACCCTGATGCTACACCTAAACCAGCACCAACAAGGGCTACGATTCTTTTGGAGGTTTTTATGTGTTCTTGTAATTCATGTAGTGATTTATTCATGCGCGTACGAGAGATGGTGTAGAGCGTGAGTAATGTCTCCCCAGAACTTGTCAGTGAGCACTTGTCCCAGGCCGCGAGCACTGGTACCATATAAAACTAATAATATACATTAGATAAGTTATACAAGTCATATCTGTTCTCACATCTTCTAATACGTAATTCAAACACCAATAAAATACACTAAGCTTTAGTTTGCTTCTGTTTTAACTTCCAACTTAAATACCTACTGGAATGTCCAATTTCATATCCCTCATTATTACTAAACTTACTTGGTACACTTAATGGTGGTCCTCTATACCAAACAATATTATTATCAACTTTTTGACGTTTGAGCGATTCACTTATTAAACCCAATTGATTAGAATCTTCAACTTGATAACTAATAACACCCCCTTGTAATAACATTGAATAAGTTGATGTAGAAGAATGTGGTGTTGTTTGAGGAATGGTTGGTGTTGCAGGTCTCTTTTCCTTTTGTTTGAAAGGGCTAGCTACTTTATAAACATCAGGAGTATACTGATAAGTTGGTTGAGGTGCATAATTAGTAGGTGGTGCATTATAAGTAGGTGTAGTGCTACCATAACTTGAAAGTTGTGCAGCTTGTGGGTATCCTAAAGATTTAGATTGTGATACTGGGGTAAAAAGATAGGCCTTTCTGTTATTAATATGATCATCATTTTCTGGACTAGCTGTAATATTAGGACTTGTATAATATTGACCTAAATCATCTTCAGGGTCTACAGGTCTTAAATAAACTGATCCTACAATTGGTGGTGTAGTTTTATTTGGATCTTCTCTAACTGGAGGAATTTCCATATTTTCATGAGCTCCACTTGTTAATAAATTCTTAATAGGAGATTCATATTTAATCAATTTTCTTGGTTCACTTAATGGAATTACTGGAGGTTCTGGATGGTCTCTAATTTCATCCGGTAAACAAGCTCTCCAAGTTCTGATTCTATTGAAAACATGACTTGATTCATTATATCTAAATTCACAAATAAACCATGGACATCCTTCAGGTAAGAAACCATTTGGTAAGTCTCCTTTTTGGTATCTGGTTAAGAATAAAACAAAACAAGGTCCAAGGATTTCTGCAGCTAAATGATCACGATATTGACCCGTTTTACAAACTTCATTGATATAGAATAATCTATCAAATCTATGACTTGTTTGTTCGGGTCTATAATACCAACAAACATTAGTATATTGTACACCATCTTGAGTTGACCATAATCTGAAAACTTGACCAACAGTTGGTTTATCTTGATTAGTAGGGTTATTAATTAATACCCAGTCACCAACTTTAATATTATGACCATGGATATTGATTTCATCTAATGGGAATCTAACAACCCCATCACCACCAGGACCTGAAGAAGAAGCAATCACTTCAGTATCACTCTTAGCTAATTCAATTTCAATAATCTTTTTAGCTTCAACCTCAAATTGCATTAAATCTTGATATATTAAAGAATAAGGATCTTGCTGATAATAATTCTTATAAGTTTGAAAGAAATACTCCAAATCATTTAAACATTCATTAACATCTTTATACTTCTTTTGTCTTAACTTAGTTCTAATTTCTGCCAAACTCATAGGATCACGTATACTGGTATAAAAATCAGAATTAGCTTTATCAGGTAATTTATCAAATGGAGCCGAGATTGATCTTTCAGGATTCGTGGGATCTCTTAATTTCTTGAAATTCTTTAAAATCAATTTCAATCTGGTTTCAAAAGGTTTATCAACAGTTGGAGGTCTTCCACGTTTGATTCCAGTTTCATATTGTTGAGATCTGGATTTATGTTCATAATGTCTTGGTTGTGGAGTTAATGATGGTTCATCATATTCTTCTTCATAATCATCATCATTATCATATATTTCACCACTTAAATTTGAACTAACGAGCCCTCCTCCAACTGGTGGTGGAAGAACACTATCATCTTCAGGTAAAGGACCTAAATCTGGATATTCAATAGTTGCATGTTCAGGGATTCCTTTATCATTCTTTAATTTAGGTAATATGGTATTCTTTATAAAGTTTTCCAAAATAATAGCGTGTTTGTGGAAGATACTACTTCTCTCATTAAAGTATCTAGCATTCCAACTGATTTGAACTAAATCTTGAACGAATTCTTGAGGATTCTTATAAGTTAACTTCTTGGTTTTGGCTTTAAGGGAATGGAAGGACATAGGATAAAGAATGACTTTATAATAATCAGCTGACCCAGTTCTTGGTGGTAATTTACGGAATGTATCATAAACACTTCTACCACTTTCATCTGTTAAATTATCTGCTAGATCAGCAGCTGCTAATAATTTATTAGCTAATTTCTTACGTTCTCTTTCCATAGACTTTTCGTACAAGTAATTGTTTGGATCGCGAGAATTTTCAATTAGCTAGGTGTGTTCAAACCAATTTATTGAGGGAAAGTTTGATAGTTACGAAAATGGAGCTAAGGGTTTAAAACGAAGTTAAGGGTTTAGTTTAATGATATGTACACAAAAAGAATAAAGATACACAAAAACAAAATTTAATGTAAATTATTAGGTATTATACAGCGAATGACTTTTTAATATGGTACAAAGACTATGCAGAAGGGTCACCATAAATACCCCAATGTTGTTCTACATTTGATGGACCTGGATCTTTCCAGTAATCATTATAAGTAGTGAACATTAATACCTTATTACCTAAGGTTTGTCCTATACTTTTAACAGCAGATAATTGATTTTGTAATGATGGTACACATTTTCCATAAGTATCACCTTTTGTTGGCCAGCCAGATTCAGTAATCAAAATATCTTTACTACCACCACACGCAGACTTCAAGTTTGAGATTTGTTGTTCTAACCAAGGACCTGAATTTGATGGGTCTACACCACCATCCCAGAATGGGTGCGAATTAACTGCTAAGTAATCAGAATATTGACATAATGATGGGTTATTTACAACTGCCACTAATGTATCAACAGAAACCAAAGATCCTGAGAAATTAGGAACATTAGAGTTAAACCAACTTCTTGCAGTTTTCATAGCAGTACCAATATCTGATGCAGTAGCTTTACCAGCATTAACTAATTCATTACCAATTGAAACGGTATGAACAGCACTCCAACCTCTCTTTGATCCTTCAACTGCGGTTTTTAATGATCCTAAATCATTGGAAATCGATTGTGAATCAATGTTATAGATCCCTACAAAAAGCTTTTGTGATGAACTAATGGATGCTAAAACATTTTCAACTCCACTACAATCAACTCCATATAATCTAATGATTGCATAGTTTGATAAAATATTCATATCATGTGCAACTTGTGATGAACTCTTACATTGTCCACCATCTGTGTAAGGTGAATAAGCAATACCACCACTCATTTCGGAATATTTAACAATTTTAGAAATTGTTGCACTGTCTTCACCATTTGCGGTGAAATCGGAATCTGATCCAGTATCAGAACCAGAATCTGATGTAGATGGTGTTGATGATGAAACACTTGGACTATTGAAACCGGATGGGAAACTGTCAGCAGTAGCACCACCTGAAGTATCACCAGTTTCAGTAGAGATGGGGACTGCTGAAGATGAAGAATCATCATCACCACCAAAAAGACCACCAAAAAGACCATCTAAAATTCCTTTCAATCCTGATGATGAACTTGAAGTAGTTGCAGGTGCAGCAGCAACAGCAGGACTAGCAGCAGCAGTTTCAGCTGGTGTAGCAGCAGGACTAGCAGCAGGGGTATTAGCAGCAGCACTTGAACTAGAACTACCACCAAATAAATCACCAAAAAGGCCACTAAAAAACCCAGAAATTCCTGATCCAGAACTTCCAGTAGTGGAAGCAGGTGTAGCTGCTACGGAATTAGCAGCTGGAGCAGCAGCGGCAACAGGAGCAGCAGCAGCAGTGGCTACAGTTTCAGCAGGAGCAGGGTTTGCAGCAACAGTTGCAGGAGTATTTGCAGCCACTGCATTTGGAGTAGTACCAGCTAATCCATTGGTATAATCACTATAAGGCATATCGACAGTAGTCACCACAGTAGCATAAACAACAGCTCTTCTATCTTTTCTATCTTCAAGAGCATTTATACCACTAGCTAAAAGTGATAATAATAAGATATTATCTACTTTCATAATGAACGGTTTTTATAAAGGAAAGTCACTCACTTAACGAACCCTAAATTCTAAAAAGGTATACCCAAATAATTTACTCTATATAGGTGAAGTAGAAACCATCATTGGGAGTTGGCAACGTTTTATAAAACATCTAGAAAAGTGTCCCACACCCAAAACATGAAACGTCTTGAAAAATAAAAATTATACCTCATAAAAATTTCCTCTTTGGGAATAGTAATTGCCATCGGTTATGTAAACATTGAATCGAAAAAAACCTTAATAAGAAATACCTAAAAGGGCTTATTGTGTGGAGAGGTCATCATAATAACCTATTTGGGTTTAGAGTCAAAGCTCATAGTAAAACCTTACCCATTTAGGTAATTGACAAGATTTTACGATGTAAACGCTCATATAGAATTTGTAGTTATACCTTAGCAACGACGCACAAAGTTGTTTAGGGGATATCAATGAGTGCATTAATAGGTGACATAAAGAAGTCACTAATAGGTGACACTAATAGGGGATATTACTGTGTGGTTAATACGAATATAAAGAGTATCTTATAAATTACTAATTAATAATTAACAAGTGACATAAAAGTGACGTATATTGTTAAAAGAATATTCCCCGTCGGTTTACGCCCCATCTCAGCCTAAACTGAAAAATACCTTAGCACCCACTAGCAACATACTCGACCTAAGCCTAGTACCAACCAAAAATTTACCCTATCGAGAATATGTCAACGGAGGTGATTAACGGATTATGCATAATTCGGGAGAGGAGTTAGATTTACAGCGTCTATGATTTATTTGGTATATATACCTCCACTCTTGACTAAGCTTGTGCTAAACTTTGCTGAAGCTAAGCCAAGCTCTAGGTTGAGAGTTGACTGTTTAGGCAATTTTTTATAAACTTACAAGTAATTAATTTCTCTCAACTTAATCTTATTTTTCATTCCCCGGATATTTTATCCTCCCAGTCAAACCTTAATCAATCTTGGCTTATCTTAAAACCTTTAGTATATACCAAAAACATATAAACATAAATATTACTCCACCCCAAAATAACCATTTATCCTGTTTGGCTCTTCTTTCTATTGTTCTTATAGTACCTTGGCTTACACCAAGGGTAATCAACCCTTCTTCAAATTTGGAACCTAATTTTTGTAAAATTTCATTTTGTTCTACTATATCTTCAAATGCTTGTTGTCCCATTTCGAGTATATGATCCAATTGTTGAGATCCTCTTTGTAAACTGTTATGTTCATTATATAATCCTTCTTGGTATGACATATCAGAAGATTCTTGTTGATAATGTTGATGATTTGGTGACACGCCTGTAGTTTGGTCGTATGGATTCTCTGGTGTTGGATGTGCATGACGACGTCCCATTAATTCTTGTCTATTTGACTCCTGAAGAGTAACATCTCTTTGGGACTTCAATTCATCAAATTTTCTTGTGAAGTCACTATAATCCAGGTTGAATTTCTCTAATCTAGCTTCGTGTTTAGTGATGTTTTGGTCTTTCAAGTTTTGTTTAATAAGGTCATTATATTCTTTAATGGTTTTCTTGAAAGCACTCAATGAAGTACTAATGGAACCTTGAAGTGAAAGGGGAGACGTTGAGATGTTTTTTTCAAATGATATTAAATCTTTAGTGATTAACTGAGTTTGTTTAACTCCATGATTGTATAGTGAATTCATGATAATTTCTCGCGTTGCTGTGATTTGGTGTAGGTTAATTTGGTGGTGGTGCGTAGTTGTATGAATTGAGGCGGCGCCTGGGTGCGTAACTTAGGAACTACGATAAGATTGTTATATTAAGGAATTTATTATGTAAGAGCATTTTAATTGAGTAATATTAAGCTTAGTTGATTGAGAATGCTTACTTAAGTTATTTGGTTGTTTTTTAAGGCTTATAAGAGGGTGGTTTTGGGAAATGTTCTAGATTTTTTATTGTAGGGTATCTATCCTATGATAGAGAAGAGAAGAGAAGAGAAGAGGAGGGTAGATATATGTTAGATTTAAATCTAGAGTTATATAAGTAATAAATGTTCCTAATATATTACTACAACTACCCTATAAATTATTTTTGTACTCATACTTTAACTCTTAAATTACTCTGGTACTTCCTACCTGAGGTTTTAAAGTTACTCTGGGACTCTCAAGTTACTCTGGGACTCTAAAGTTACTCTGGGACCCTAAAGTTACTCTGGGACTCTAAAGTTACTCTGGGACTCTAAAGTTACTCCGGGACTCTAAAGTTACTCTGGGACTCTAAAGTTACTCTGGGACTCCTAAATTATTCTAGGGCTCCAAAGTTTTGGGGCATCAAAATGACTCTGTAAAATGGGTTACTCTAACTTCCTCTAGAATACCTAAACCACTCATACTCTAAATCAAAACTACCCAAAAAACCTAACAAACGCTAAAAATAATGCAAATGTACCTGATCCAACCCCAATTAACCATTGCATAACTTGTGTCTTCACTGATTTAATCTGCATTTGCATATTGGATATCTCTTCATCAATTCTTGTATAAGTATCCTCAATTTTCAGCTCATGGATAGAACTTTCTTCTCTAATTCTACCCTTTTCTAAATTCAAATCTAACCTTACACCTGCTTGATTTTTAGTCATTTCTTCTTTCAATCTATTTTTTAAATTGGTTAAATCTGTTCTTAAGTTCTCTGTTTCTTTCTTTAAGTTATTAAATTCTGATTTATCCATAGTTTGTAATTCTCCTTTCAATTTGGCAAAATCAACTTTTTGTTCATATGCTGTAGAAGATAATGTTTCTTTAGTTACTAAATTACGTGTTATAGAATAAATCCCATCATTGATTGCTTTATTGACAATATTTACTGCAGTTTCTGCCTGTTGTTGAGTAAACCCTCCATTTGTTTGTAAGGAGTCGACGAATTTCTTTGTATCAAATCGTGTAGATGTTGCTAATGTTCTTGGTGGGGTATACACTATATATGGGGAAAGGTTCAACATATTGGAACGAAGTCCTATATGAATAATATTACCACCTTTCGTGATCATAATAAGTTAGTGCGAATTATCCTCAGTTAGTGCGAATAATCCTCACCTCATTGCGAACTTAGTGTCATCTCGCGGAAACATTATGCTTAAAAGGTCACAACTATACCCTAAAGGGTTTCGCCTATATCAAGCAGGGTATCGTTATCAAGTACCTTATCATAGGGTGACGTTTAGATTATATTCTGATGATAAGAAGTATAGAACGATTGAAGAATTTAATCAGAAGAAAACTGAATATAACTTTAACCAACAATTTGATCATCTTGATAAGAGAACCGGTAAATTCAATACCAATGATATCCATGCTAAAGTTTTAGAAGCCTTAGAAGAAGAACAAAAAATTGATATAAATCAAGTATTAGAAAATGATCCAAGACTTCAAAATGTTGATAAAAACTCTCCGGAATATAAGGATTTATTGTATAAAATAAGTCAGGAGTTTAAAAGCAAACAAAAGACAGATACAAAGAAAGAGCAAAGAAATGACAGACTTAAAGCTATATTTGCAGGTCTTGGTATATTTGGAGCAATTATAGCCACTCATCAACTTTTATTCCATTGGCAATGGTATAAAACATGGGCATTCAAATCATGGTATAATATTGATGATGAAAAGGTAAAGCCTCAAGTAAATGCTAAAGATGTCGAATATCTTACACAGAAGGTAACTGAAATCATTGATAATAAATTTATCAATGGATTATTAAAATCTAATGAGAATCTTGGATTATATGTATTTGGAGAACAAAATGGACTGAAATTACCTACCAGAGTTCCTTTTTTTAATGATAAGGTTTTAAAAGATGTTAAAATCAGTAAGAATTTATTAGTAGTTGTTGATGATAAGGGAAAAGTTTATCAATACCATAAAAAATTAAAACAACCCGAAATAATATCATTACCATATAATGTTGATAAATGTGAAATAACCAATGATTATATTTACTTGTTAACTTCAAAAGGACAAGTTGCATATACACCAAGACTTGATAAAACCATTGATTTCGAATCTTCAAGGTCAAGGAATTGGTTAGGATTATCTAAAGACAACAATAGTAATATCATTAAATTCATTGATAATGATACTGAACTTTTACGTAGAGGTGAGAAAGTTCAAGATGTTAAAGCTGGGATTAATCATTTATTAATGTTAACTACAAATGGAAGAATATTTACTATGAAAACAAGTGAAGTAGGTGATAATTGTGGACAATTTGGATTACCACAATATGCACCAATTCATAGAACAATTGTTCCTATTAATAAACCATTTGAATTAACACTTCTTAACAATGAAGTTCAAGTAACTAAAGAAGGCAAATCATTAAGACCAAGGTTTTTCACTAGTATAGCTGCCGGTAGTTACCATAATGTAGTTAATGATTCTCAAGGTAATATATGGACATGGGGATTAAATTCTTATGGACAATGTGGATTAGATGTTAGTTACAAAACTAATGTTCAAGCAGTGCCTAGTAAGGTTTTAGATGTTGAAGATTATGCTGTTGTATGTCGTAAACAAATTCCTAAAGTTAAAGCTGAGAATTTTTCAGTTGAACAAGTATATGCTAATGAAGGCACATCATTCATTAAATTGAATTATAGAACTGAACAAAGTGTTCATGATATTTTATTGAGTTTTGGTAATGGAGTTAAAGGTCAATTAGGTACTAATAGGTTCTTACATGTTAGTCATAAACCACTGATTATCAAATCAGTTATATTGAACGAATACAATGAAACGACAAATAAAGTTGAAGATATTGGAATTGCAGATTTTAGTGTTGGTAGAAACCATTCATTTGTGAAATTGAATAATCAAGGAAATTTGAAAGATGTGTTAATCTTTGGTGATAATGAATATGGACAATTTGGTAATACTAAAGTAGTTAAAAGTGCTAAACCAACCTCTATACCAAAACTTATAGAACCAGTAGATTTTGAGGATTGCACTAAAGATAACAAAAAGACCATGTTTAAATACATTACCAAGAGACTTCATGATGTTGATAATAGATTACAATTAAATGATAAATTGAAATTGAAAGGATATGAAGTAGAACAAGTGATTCAAGCTACTGGTGATAGTTCAGTAATTTATTACAAAAGAAAATAAAAAAAAGATCAAATAAGTGTACATAGTTATTTATAAACATTCTATATAATTATACCTCCTAATTCAACTTATAATTTGAATAAATCGTTTAAGATTTTGATAGTATCAGCTGGAGATTCAACAGCATGACCAATAGTTCTTGGATCATTATAAATTTCATAATCATTACCACCTTTGTAAGATTTATCACCAAAGAAGTGAATGTTTTCAAAACCTTCAGATTCAACGTGTTGTAAACAATAAGTTTTATCCCATCCAGTTGGGAAAACATCAAATGAAATTTGACCACCAATAGAATAAGTTAATCCATAATCACTAAAGTTTTCCTTTAAAGCATTAACTAATTTTTCTCTAACGTGAGTCTTTTTATCAAAGATTTCAAATTCATTTCTTTCTTTAGTAGAAGCATTTCTACCAACTGGGGAAACGTTAATCATACCATTTCTGAATTCAATGAAAGTACCTCTTCTAACTGGGATATCAATATCAGATAAATATCTCAAAATGAATTTAACTAATTTGTTATATTTTTCATCACCTAACCAACCAATAAATGATTGTGATGCTAACTCATTACCTAATTTATAAGCAGTTAAACCATTTTCAGAGAAACAGTAATCAAAATCATCTAAAACAGTAGCACCTAATTGTTCAATTTGTTTACTTAAATCAGAACCACCAACGAATCCAATGACAACCTTCTTTCTTAACTTGACTAAGGTTTCTCTCATTTCATCAGAGACTTCTAATCTGGCTGGGGTTAAAGTACCATCGACATCGAATAAAACTAAAGTTTTTGGGTCTTCTTTATGGGAAAATGACATATTATTAAAGGGTATTAACTATGGGTATTAAGGCGGCTAACTTTGATAAATTATGCTCAAAGCCTTTGGAGACATTCCTCACTATTTATATATTTTGAAATTCGTCCAAAATTTTTAGGTGAATCGCGTCCATGCAGGAATAGTTAAACGTGTTAATAAGAGGATGTGTATGAGCAGATGAGGTAAAGGTATTGCGTGAAGGTAATGGTTAGGAGGGGATGAGGATATCACATTTCCGTAATTTGGCACTTAATATCAGGGGAATATACACGGAGTTTTTTCAATATTCACCGCACCGTTTCATTGCCTCATCGTAGAGAATTTTTCACCGACCGGACGTAAATCTAAAGCATTCGTAAACTCCATCGTAGTGATATAATTTGTAGGTGTAGATATTAAAGTGTGGATTATGAGATATTTATGTACTCGAGACTGTGGTTTGACTACAAATCACTTCACTACGTTAAGTTAAGCGTAACATCATTTCTAGAGTAATAATCAAAGTGAACCTTGAACTCTTCACTCAATAATACAATTTCTAGAGTAATAACGCAAATAAGTAAAGTATTTATTCAAGTAAGCCTACAAACTCATTTAAGCTTGGTATTGATAGTCTGGGAATTCTCTTAAGTTATCCTCTAATTTACCTTTCTTGGTTAAGAATTTAACGTAAGCACCATCATCTTTAACTTCACCATTTTGTTTTTTAGCAACATATTCATCTCTGTTTAAAGGAGTGAAACCCCATTTCTTAGAGATAATAATTCTTTGTTGACCTGGGAATTTATATCTAGCTCTTCTTAAACCTTCAATAGCAACATCTTTGTTGTTATCTCTAGTTCTAACTGACATTAAAATTTGACCAATATCAACTCTGGCAGCTAAACCGTGTGGTTTACCCCAAGCACCTCTCATACCTTGTTGTAATCTATCAGCACCGGCACATGACAACATCTTGTTGATTCTTAAAACGTGGAATGGGTGGACTCTGACTCTTAAATGGAATGAATCTCTACCAGAAATTTTGGTAATATATTTGTTAGCACAAATACGGGCGGCTTCTAAAGCTTCTGAGGATAATTGTTCTAATTCGTTAGAAACTAAATGAATACATAATGGGAATTCATCAACAGCAGCCTTCTTTCTACCTAAATCGTAGATTCTAATTTTAGCGTCTGGGACAGCTCTGTTAAATCTGGATTTTGGGAATGGTTTGTTTTTACAGTATCTGTAACATCTTGCTGGTCTTCTAGCCATTTTCTAATTGTTAGTATAATGATCAGGGGGCGAGAATTTGGTATTTATATAGAAATGTGTGAAAAAATTTTATTAGTAATCATTATCCCTTGTACGTGTAAGTACAAAAGTGCTGAAACTCGGGTAAATTCAATAAATGATGTATAAGACGTCTCTATGGTTTTCAACTATTAATATGGATAATGATTCTATGTTATATCTATATGTTTCCTTAATGATCTATTACATACGAATTACTTTGATTAATAATGAAGAAAAGTTTTTCTCACTCACAAGTGACAAAGAGTAATGACAGCCACACACGACCGTGGCATATTAAAGCGGTAGCGGTCACGCACATGTGTGATTTATAGAAATGCGGGTTTACACCCTAGCGACTCACATCTACAAATTTTCTCGCATCTCATCGCATAATCTTAACCATGGGGAGATATAGTGTGAAGAGATATAAGACCAAAAGAAGAACCAGGGATTTGGATTTAATATATGATGATCTCTCTTCTAAAGAATCCATCCACAAATTGAAGAACCAACCTTTAGATGAAACTAAACCAGGTTTAGGACAATATTATTGTATTGAATGTGCTAAATATTTCGAGACCCAAGTGGTGTTAGATAAGCATGTTGAACTGAAGATCCATAAACGTAGAGCTAAACAATTACGTCAAAGACCATACACAAATTTAGAAAGTGAAGCTGCATCCGGTGTTAATATGTTAAAATTTATGGAATCAGTAGATAAGTATAAACAATTGGAACAGTTTAAACAAGAGAATAAACAGGAGTTTAATGAATTGATTAATCAGAAGAATGCTGATTTAGATACTATTCTTGGTGTTAATGAGAATAATGATGATAAAGAAGTCAAGGAAATTAATGAAACTGATATGATTGAAGGATAAGGGTAAATAGAATATATATGCATTTCATGGTCACGTGAGTGATGTAGTTATTAATGATTTTTTCAGTATACAAGAATTAATTTTTTAAGTAAATTCATTTTCCAATGAATTCCTTTTATTTTATAATTAAAAAGTCTTTGAAAGTAACCTACCTTCCTCGTGTGTTTAGATTTAAAAATAAATTCATACTCCGACGCACCACGCTCCTCTTTTAACCTTATCGTAAAATTCGCATAATTGCCTCATGAGACTAAAAGTAAAAACTGCAAAAACTACAAAAGTTTTAAATATTAAAGATGAAATTACCTTTGAAGAATTCTTAGAAATATTAAACACTGACCCTCAATTGTTTGAAGATAATGAGCTGGCAAAGTATATAAAAGTAGGATTTCCTCCCAAAACTTTAAATTTCGATATAAATGACCAAGTCAAAGCTAAGATAAAGAATGGAGATCAATTGATATTAGAGAATGAGATAAAAGATTTAAAACAACAGAAAGGTCAATTAAAGGATAAGATTTCTTCTGATAAAACTTCTAAAATATCAGGTAAAGATACAAATGATAAAACGGACACAACGGATGATAATGAAATACCATCAGTATACATCCCGGAATTAAACAAATACTTAATATTAAGAAACATAAAAGATGATAATTCTTGTATGTTCAATGCCATAGTATATGCCTTGAAACAACACACAGTACCTGAATTAAGACAATTATGCAAAAATACAATTATTTCAGACCCCAATAAATACAATGACGCTATTTTAGGTAGAAGTAATGAAAAATACAGCGAATGGATCATTAAAAAAGATTCATGGGGTGGAGCAATTGAATTAGGAATATTAAGTGACTTATTAAATGTTAGAATCGATTGTATTGATGTGGAACTGGGTAATTTCATAACTTTTGAAAATGAATTATCTCCACCTAAAACGTTTATCAATCTCATATATTCTGGAGTACATTATGATATTCTCAGTTTAAATTCCAAATTAAGTATTTCCGAATCCGATAAAGTTAACGATATAAGTGTGTTTGACGTCGAACACATACCAACCATTAATTCTGCTTCCAGTAAACTTTGTAAGTATCTTCAGACCAAAAACTTCACCACTAATCTCACTACTTTTAGAGTTAGATGTTTAAGTTGCTATAAAATCTTTGTGGGAGAAAATGGTGCTAATGATCATGCTAATGCTACCGGACACTTTAGTTTTGGTGAAGTCAAATGATTATCCCCCAAACTAAACTTAAATAAGTATTTAATAATATAAAAACCATAGAAATTCTCTATCATTAACATATAGACAAAGTCGTGTCTTCCTCACCCACCATGAAAATGGACGCTGTCTCATCAAATTTTCATAGAGAGCTTTGCAGTTATATCAAAATGTCATTTAATACACAATTGTTTTGTATGTATAATTGATTATAAATAATACTGTCGACTAAAACACAGTACCCAAAAACCTTGCAATACTAACTAATAGGCCGTTTACCGAAATCCGTAGAATTAATACAGGATTATAAAACATTAGAATCATTCCCCAAACCAAATGCAGAATGTAGATCAGCACTTTATTCACCCAATGGGAAATATTTTGGATATACACAACCAAATGAAGTGGTGATTATTAGTACAGCCACTGGTCTGGTATTATTAAAAATCGAATTAAATGACGTTTTTGATATTGAATTTTCTCCAAATGGGACATATTTATGTTTATGGTGTAAACCAGTATTATTGAATAGAGAAAGTGGTGTATGGACTAAGAATGTTAAAATATTTAATATTGCCACCACTAAAATTGTTATGGAATGGGCTAATAAACATCAAAATGGGTGGAAACCTCAATTCACTTCCAATGAAAATTTTTTTGTTAAAGGTACTTTCACCAACAAGGAAATTGAATTTTATGATATAACTGATAGTTCACATTTAGAAGCTATTGGTGCTCCAAAATTTAAATTCAAAACTGAACAACCTTATCAAAGTTTTAAGATAAGTCCAGGGTTAAATCCTTCAATTGCTATTTTCTTACCGGAGAATTCTGGTAAGCCTGCAAATGTTTCGATTTATAACTTACCCAACTTTAATCAACCAGTATGTTCTAAAAATTTCTTTAAAGCTGAAAAATGTCAGTTAACATGGAATTCTTTAGGTACCGCTTTATTAGCTTTAGCATCTACTGATCATGATACAACCAATCAATCTTATTATGGAGAAACTAATTTATACTTACTAGGAATTGCTGGGGCTTATAATTCAAGAATAGATTTGAAAAAACCTGGTCCAATTCATGATATCACTTGGTCTCCAACTGCTAGAGAATTCTCAGTAATATATGGTTATATGCCCAGTGAAACCAGTTTCTTTGATGCTAGAGGTAATATGATTTATTCCTTACCAACTTTACCAAGAAACACTGTATTATATTCCCCTCATGGTAAATATATTTTAGTTGCCGGATTTGGGAATTTACAAGGTACTGTTGATATTTATGATAGACAAGATAAATTCAAAAAAGTCGTTAGTTTTGAAGCTGCTAATACCAGTGTTTGTCAGTGGTCACCTGATGGAAGATATATTTTAACTGCCACCACTGCACCAAGGTTAAGAGTCGATAATGGATTAAAAGTTTGGCATTATACTGGGAAATTAATTTATCATCAAGATTTTAAAGAATTATTTTCTATTAATTGGAGACCACAAAAAGTTGAAGAATTCCCTGCCATCAGAAACAACGAACCAATTCCTGAAAGTCATGATACAGCCAAAGCTCATTTATTAGCCAAACAACAAGCATCTAATAATGCTGCAAAAAAACCAAGTGGTGCATATAGACCACCGCATGCCAGAAATAGCGGTGCATCTAATGCTACCACCACATTATATCAAAGAGAAATGGCATCACAATTGAATAATAACTCTACGTCAGCACCTACTGCTAAAGTTGGTAATGGATTTGGTGGTAGAGTTAGATCAGTTGTTGGAGCACCACCACCAGTTGTAAAAGAATCTAAATCTGCGGCAAAAAACAGGAAAAAGAGAGAGGCTGCAAAAGCTGCCAAAGAAGATGCGTCGCCATCACCTGCCTCTTCACCAGCACCTGCAGCCAATTCTGCTGTCAACTCTGCAGTCAACGCAGTACCGGCTCCAGCACCTGCCCCAGCTTCATTACCTGCCCCAACTTCAGCATCTACACCTGCAGCACCATCATCAACTAACTCAACTAATGACTTAACCAATAAAATAAACAATTTAGAAATAGGATCAGTTGTTGGAGGTGTATCATCAATCGAAGATAAAAGAATTAGGTCATTATTGAAAAAATTAAGATCCATTGAAACATTAAAAATGAAACAAGCATACGGAGAGCCTTTAGAAGAGACCCAAATTTCTAAAATCAATAAGGAAGAAGAGATTAGAAAGGAATTAGAGTCTTTAGGTTGGAGTGAGTAAGCTCAATTATATAGAGGTTTCTTAATATATAGTATATGGATTCTTGTAATCAGTTTACAGGGTTAAGGTTGTAGAAAAAGGTAAAATTAACTAAAAATTAACTCTAAACCGTAAATAGCCTACCACGCCCATCCCAAAAGTCCAGGCTCAGGGGCTGGGTTAATCGGTTCATCGCTTTAGATCAATGTCGCGAAAATCCTAAACACAGGCAATTACTTTACTATTTATAGAAAAACTGCGCCTATTCTTACAGAGTATATTAACTTATGAATCTATCACAAGCACTTATAAACAAAAAAGTTATAATAACCAATAAATAAATAAACATCAGTTTAGATTGCTTATATAATATAATTACTAATTCTTAAAAAACCATTGTTAAAGCAAATATTTCGCTACACGTCAAATCAAAGCCTAAATCCTGTGTGTTGGTTACAAGCGCGTTTCTTAAAATCGTGTTTCTTTGATTCGTATCAAGGTAGAGCCTAGGTACCACCACGGAACGGGTGGGAAAAGAACCAAGAGAACGCCACGGAGTTATTACTAATTATCTCCATCAGTTACCTATGAACTAATTTCGTCTCATAACTTGTTTTAAAAAGGCATTTCCTCATATACTCGTATTTATTAAGTATCACCATAACCAGCATATTGTTTTGCTCACTTCTAATAACTTATCTTACTATATATCACCATAAACTAACTGTTTTAACATTTATGCATCTCATGCATGAATAAACATAGCATATCGCCAAATACGAAACAACCGAAGAATCACGGATCTAAAGTCTCCAAAACCCACACACTTCTCTAAAAGACACCAAAAAAGACGTACCTCATTTCAGTCTCGAAACCAATTTTGTTTTTTTTTCACTCTCAGAAATTTTCTTTTTTCTTTCCCTGTTTCCTTAAGGCTACTGAAGATTATTGATCAGTGTTATATAGCTAGTATTCTAGTGATTGATCTAATTAAGTGTATGTATAATTGTTTAATAGGCTACTAAGTTATCAAGTATTGTTTTTTCGGTGATTTCCTACACCATATATAACGAATTGTGGATGAATTACTTGAAAGTTTACTTAGAATAAAGGGTGCTTCAGAGTTGATTCCAAAAAATCGATAATTTTGTGGTCAAAATGTCAAAACTATGGTAATACGTTCTTCTTGTGTCATTAGTGTTCGTGTACGGTAATCATTATAGGTGTATTAATGTTGTATTTGTGGATTTCAATTAATCAATTAAAATTTGTGTTGATCTGGATCATATATATTATTAATCCCTTTTTTTTTCAAGTCACCTGACATCATATTAATACATCCACATTCATATAACACTCATTCATACTCATTACCAACCAATACCAGACAAAAACCCTTAGTCTTTATTGGTGATGTCTTTTAATGGGCGGTTACCTGTTGGCGTCTAAATACAACCCCAGTACACCAGAAAAAGAAACGTAGATACCAAGACGCGACATTTTCCTACATGAAATTTTCTTTTTAGGCACAATTTTCGACTTTTACAGCAACTTTGATTATCCCATAGTAAAATTTTCCCGATTCGTAACAGTAATTAAAATCCTTTACATAATCACATTTCCCAAAAAAATTTTATATCAAGGAAAGATTAAAATTTTTACAGATTTGTCCCTTTATCTAGAATTCTATTGAATAGTCCAAGTCAACTTTTTTAAGTTTTTTGAACTATTTGTTAGATAGATAACCCGATTTTTCAACTTTTGTGATTTATTTAATACATTCGTTACTCAAAAAAAAACCAAAAAAAAACCCTTTTTTTTCACTTGATTCAACTTAGTTATTCCTTTAGAAAGTAATACTAACAATTAAGATGTCGTATAACGATAATCATAATGAATATTATGATCCTAATCAACAAGGGGGTCATGATGGCTATTATCAACAACAACCATATGACATGGTAAATCAACAAGATTACTATGATCCAAACATGCAACACCAACAACCTTATGATATGGATGGCTATGAAGATGCTAATTATCAACAACAACCAGGTGGATACAACCAAGATCCTGAAGCTTTCAGTGATTTTAGTTATGGGGGTCAAACTCCAGGTACTCCAGGTTATGATCAATATGGAACTCAATACACTCCAAGTCAAATGAGTTATGGTGGTCAAAGATCAAGTGGTGCTTCTACTCCAATCTATGGTGGTAACTACGATCCAACTCAATTTCAAATGTCTTCTAACTTACCTTATCCAGCTTGGAGTGCTGATCCACAAGCTCCAATCAAAATTGAACACATTGAAGATATATTTATTGATTTAACTAATAAGTTTGGTTTCCAAAGAGATAGTATGAGAAATATGTTTGACTATTTCATGACTTTATTAGATTCTAGATCTTCAAGAATGTCTCCAGCTCAAGCTTTATTAAGTTTACATGCTGATTACATTGGTGGTGAAAATGCCAATTATAAAAAATGGTATTTTGCTTGTCAACAAGATTTAGATGATTCCATTGGTTTTGCCAATATGAGTATGGGTAAAATCGGAAGAAAAGCTAGAAAAGCTTCCAAAAAATCTAAAAAAGCTAGACAAGCTGTCGAAGAACATGGTGAAGATTTAGAAGCTTTAGCCAATGAATTAGAAGGTGATTATTCATTAGAAGCCGCTGAAGTCAGATGGAAAGCTAAAATGAATAACTTAACTCCTGAAGAAAGAGTTAGAGATGTATCATTATATTTATTATTATGGGGTGAAGCCAATCAAGTCAGATTTACTCCAGAATGTTTATGTTACATTTATAAAACTGCTTATGATTATTTATTATCACCACAATGTCAACAAAGACAAGAACCAGTTGCTGAAGGTGATTACTTAAACCGTGTTATCACTCCAATTTATAGATATATCAGATCCCAAGTTTACGAAATTTATGATGGAAGATTTGTTAAAAGAGAAAAAGATCATAATAAAGTTGTTGGGTATGATGATGTCAATCAATTATTCTGGTACCCCGAAGGTATTTCAAGAATCATCTTTGAAGATGGTACTAGATTAGTTGATATTCCTCAAGAAGAACGTTATTTAAGATTAGGTGAAGTCGAATGGAAGAGTGTCTTCTTTAAAACATATAAAGAAATCAGAACTTGGTTACATTTCATTACCAATTATAACCGTATCTGGATTCTTCATATTTGTGTTTACTGGATGTACTCTGCTTATAATGCTCCAACTTTCTATACTTTACATTATTTCCAAACTTTAAACAATCAACCTGTTCCTTCCTCAAGATGGGCTGCTGCTGCTATTGCTGGTCCAATTGCTTCGTTTATTCAAATTGTTGCAACACTTTCTGAATGGTTATTCGTTCCAAGAGAATGGAGTGGTGCTCAACATTTAACTCGTCGTTTGGTGTTCTTAATTATCATTTTCGTTGTCAATTTGGCTCCAGTTGTTTTTACCTTCTATTGGGCTGGTTTAGCTGCTAAATCAAAGGCAGCTTTGATTGTTTCTATAGTTGGTTTCTTCATTGCTTTAGCTACTATGGTATTCTTTGCTATTATGCCTTTAGGTGGTTTATTCACAAGTTATTTAAACAGAAGATCAAGAAAATATGTTTCTTCACAAACTTTTACCGCTTCTTTTGCTAAATTAAGAGGTTTAGATATGTGGTTATCATACTTTTTATGGTTCTTAGTTTTCTTAGCCAAATACTGTGAATCCTATTTCTTCTTGATTAGATCTATGATTGATCCTATTAGAATTTTATCCACCACTAAAATGAGATGTACTGGTGAAGTTTGGTATGGTAATGTTTTATGTTTACATCAACCAAAGATTGTTTTAGGTTTAATGTTCTTAGTTGATATGTTGTTATTCTTTTTAGATTCTTACATGTGGTACATTATCTGTAACTGTGTTTTCTCCATCGGTAGATCATTCTATCTTGGTATTTCCATTTTAACTCCATGGAGAAATATTTTCACCAGATTACCTAAGAGAATCTATTCTAAGATTTTAGCTACTACTGAAATGGAAATTAAATATAAACCGAAGGTTTTAATTTCCCAAATTTGGAATGCTATTGTTATTTCCATGTACAGAGAACATTTGTTAGCTATTGATCACGTTCAAAAATTATTGTATCATCAAGTTCCATCTGAAATTGAAGGTAAGAGAACTTTAAGAGCTCCAACTTTCTTCGTTAGTCAAGATGATAACAATTTCGAAACTGAATTCTTCCCAAGAAACTCCGAAGCCGAAAGAAGAATTTCTTTCTTTGCTCAATCTTTAGCCACTCCAATCTTAGAACCATTACCTGTCGATAACATGCCAACCTTCACTGTTTTCACTCCTCATTATTCCGAAAAGATTTTATTATCATTGAGAGAAATTATTAGAGAAGATGATCAATTCT
Source organism: Yamadazyma lessepsii (assembly GCA_030563485.1). Classification (NCBI taxonomy): domain Eukaryota; kingdom Fungi; phylum Ascomycota; class Pichiomycetes; order Serinales; family Debaryomycetaceae; genus Yamadazyma; species Yamadazyma lessepsii. The sequence goes on along the minus strand of JAJMJG010000022.1, from coordinate 27,444 downwards.
CCAGAGTTACTTTATTAGAATACTTGAAACAATTACATCCAGTTGAATGGGATTGTTTTGTCAAAGATACCAAAATTTTAGCTGAAGAAACCGCTGCTTATGAAAACGGTGATGATCCTGAAAAATTAAGTGAAGATGGATTGAAATCTAAAATTGATGATTTACCATTCTACTGTATTGGTTTCAAATCTGCTGCTCCTGAATATACTTTAAGAACTAGAATTTGGGCTTCTTTAAGATCTCAAACATTGTATAGAACTGTTTCCGGATTTATGAATTATGCTAGAGCTATTAAATTATTGTACAGAGTTGAAAACCCTGAATTAGTTCAATACTTTGGTGGTGATCCAGAAGGTTTAGAATTAGCTTTAGAAAAAATGGCCAGAAGAAAATTCAGATTTGTTGTTTCTATGCAAAGATTAGCTAAATTTAAAGAAGATGAACTGGAAAATGCTGAATTCTTATTAAGAGCTTACCCTGATTTACAAATTGCTTACTTAGATGAAGAACCTGCCTTGACTGAAGACGACGAACCAAGAGTATACTCATCTTTGATTGATGGTCATTGTGAGATGTTAGAAAATGGTAGAAGACGTCCTAAGTTTAGAATTCAATTATCTGGTAACCCAATTTTAGGTGATGGTAAATCTGATAATCAAAATCATGCTATTATTTTCCACAGAGGTGAATATATTCAATTAATTGATGCCAATCAAGATAACTATTTGGAAGAATGTTTGAAGATTAGATCTGTCTTAGCTGAATTCGAAGAATTGAATGTTGAACACGTTAACCCATATGCTCCTACTTTAAAGAACAAAGAAAAAGTTGTCGAATACCCTGTTGCCATCTTAGGTGCCAGAGAATATATTTTCTCCGAAAATTCTGGTGTTTTAGGTGATGTTGCTGCTGGTAAAGAACAAACTTTCGGTACCTTATTCGCTCGTACTTTAGCTCAAATTGGTGGTAAATTACATTATGGACATCCTGATTTCTTAAATGCTACTTTTATGTTAACCAGAGGAGGTGTTTCTAAAGCTCAAAAAGGTTTACATTTAAATGAAGATATTTATGCTGGTATGACTGCTATGTTAAGAGGTGGTAGAATCAAACATTGTGAATACTATCAATGTGGTAAGGGTAGAGATATGGGTTTTGGATCTATTTTGAATTTCACAACTAAAATTGGTGCTGGTATGGGTGAACAAATGTTGTCAAGAGAATATTATTATTTATCTACTCAATTACCATTAGATAGATTCTTATCTTTCTATTTCGGTCATCCAGGTTTCCATATCAATAACTTGTTTATTCAATTTTCCTTACAATGTTTCATGTTAGTATTGGCCAATTTGAATTCCTTAGCTCACGAATCCATCATTTGTGCTTATAACAGAAATTCTCCAATTACTGATGTTTTATATCCAATTGGTTGTTATAACTTTAGTCCTGTCATTGATTGGATCAGACGTTATACTTTATCCATTTTCATTGTTTTCTTCATCTCCTTTATTCCTTTGACTATTCAAGAATTGATTGAAAGAGGTGTTTGGAAAGCTGCTCAAAGATTTGCTAGACACATTATTTCATTATCTCCAATGTTTGAAGTTTTCGTTGCTCAAATCTATTCTACTTCCTTATTCACTGATTTAACAACTGGTGGTGCTAGATATATTTCCACTGGAAGAGGTTTTGCTACTTCCCGTATTCCATTTTCTATCTTGTACTCACGTTTTGCTGATTCTTCAATTTATATGGGAGCTAGATGTATGTTGATTATCTTATTCGGTTCAGTATCCCATTGGCAACCAGCCTTATTATGGTTCTGGGCTTCATTGTCCGCTTTAGTCTTTTCCCCATTCATTTTCAATCCTCATCAATTTGCTTGGGAAGATTATTTCATTGATTACCGTGATTTCATCAGATGGTTATCTAGAGGTAACACCAAATGGCACAGAAACTCATGGATTGGTTACATTCGTCTTTCAAGATCCAGAATTACTGGTTTCAAACGTAAGTTAACTGGTGATGCTTCTGAAAAGGCTGCTGGTGATGCTTCAAGAGCTCACAGATCTAACATTTTATTTGCTGATTTACTTCCAACTTTATTCTATACTGCTGCTTTGTATATTGCATTTACTTTCATTAATGCTCAAACTGGTGTCACTGATGATCCTCAAGAGGTTAATGCTACTTTAAGAGTCGTTATTTGTGCTTTAGCTCCAGTTGTCATTGATGCAGGTGCCTTAGGTGTTTGTCTTGGTTTAGCATGTTGTGCTGGTCCAATGTTAGGATTATGTTGTAAGAAAACTGGTGCTGTTTTAGCTGGTTTTGCTCATGGTGTTGCCGTTGTTGTTCACTTAGTATTCTTTATTGTTATGTGGGTCTTAGAAGGTTTCAACTTTGCAAGAATGTTGTTAGGTCTTATCACCATGATTTATATTCAAAGATTATTATTCAAATTCTTAACCATTTGTTTCTTAACTAGAGAATTCAAGAATGATAAAGCTAACACTGCTTTCTGGACTGGTAAATGGTATAATACTGGTATGGGATGGATGGCCTTCACCCAACCAGCCAGAGAATATTGTGCTAAGATTATTGAAATGTCAGAATTTGCTGGTGATTTCATTTTAGCTCATATTATCTTATTCTGTCAATTACCAATCACTTTAATTCCATTAGTTGATAGATGGCATTCAACTATGTTATTCTGGTTAAAACCATCAAGATTAATCAGACCACCAATTTATTCATTAAAACAAGCTAAATTAAGAAAGAGAATGGTTAGAAAATATGCTACCTTATACTTCCTTATTTTAGTTATTTTTGTTGCTTTAATTGCTGCCCCAGCTATTGCTTCAAAATTCGTTCCATCTGATATTGGTGATACTCTTGCTGGTGATAAGGGTGCTATTACTTATGGTTTATTCCAACCAAGAAAATCTGACAATAATGATACTAAGAATCCTTCTAAAGCTTATGCAAGTTCATGGTCTTTTGCAAGTTACAAGCCATCAAAAACTCAGGATTACACTTCAAAAGCTTAGGTTATAGATGTTTTGGATATGTTTGTTTTGTATATATTTGTTATAAATATATTGTTTTGATAAGTGAGCGAAGAGGCTGATGAGGCTTCAGTATTGACTCTTTATGATTGACTGTACTGTTGGGTACATTATCTATTTTGTTTTAAGTTTTATTTGGTATTTTAGCTCATAGAGTAAACAGTATGTTCTTAACAGCCGAGGTATTGAGCATTACTAAGAGATTGGATTTAGGGCTATAAGTTTATTTGCTCCTCCGACACGAATCATTATAACCAACCGCGCATTGACACATCGTCGCTCGTACCATGCCATCAATACGTCTTCATAATATTCCAGTTTCAACCAGAATTCTTCTTGGTTGTTTAACATTAATAACTACATTAATATTCTTAATCAAAGTAGGCCATTATAGATCAGTCACAGACCCAGAGTTAAAGTTCCATGACATTCAAGTACCTTATTTACAATTAATACCAAGGTATACCATATTTTATCCATGGGCAATTGTTACGGCCATATTTGCCGAAATCACCATATTTTCAGTATTAGTATCAACTAGTGTGTTGGTATTATCAAGTAGATACGTGGAAAGGTTTTGGGGCTTCAAAGAAGTCATACAATTTGTACTTATAGTTGGAAGTGTTACCAATTTGTGTACGGTGTTAATAACCATTATCTCCAATATAATAAGAAAGGATGGTTTAGGAATGGATAAACCATTAGGAGGAGGTATATCTTACTACTTTGGATTCTTAGTTGTACTTAAACAATTGATACCTGAACATAATATTGTATTATTCCAAGGTTTAATCAACTTTAGAGTTAAAAACTTACCATTTATATTCCTTGTGATTGTATTTTTATGGTCATTGATCATTTCTAGATCTTTGTATCCATTTGTACCATCACTTGAAAGTTTCCTTATTTCATTCACTTATTTAAGGTTTTATCAATCATTTGCACTTGATCCAATTTTACCATTATCAGTTGATGATTCCGGAACTATTGTTAGAGGTGATGCATCTGATGGGTTTAAATTAGTGGAATTCTTCCCTAATATTACTAAACCTTACTTGGGAGTTATTTTTGAAAAGTTTTATGAAATATCTGTTTTATTAGGAGTAATTACCCCATTTAACGATGAATCAATTGAACAGGGTAACCTTAGAGCCCAAAAGAGACTGGAACAAATTAATCAAACTCAAAAGAGTGTTGCCAATTCAGTAGCTGAGAGGAGGAGACAAGTAGCACTTCAAGTTATTGAAGAGAGAATTAGTAAGGAAACAAGGTAAAGGTTTGATACTTATGTATTAGTAATGTTTATAACGTTTATACACGTAATATACAAATTTGATTGATAATTATGAAATTGTGGTTATTCGATAGTATACCAAAGATCGCATACCTTCCATACCGCCCTACGTACTACCCTCACGGACCCAGCCGCACTCTTCAGCTCCTTCTAGGTATGGGTAGGTAAGTCGCACAGGTCGCGTTTCATCGTTCTTTACATTCTCACCAACAACTCGACATGCTAGGTGAAAAGTCTTTCAAGCCTAATAAAAATAAAGGGTTTTTACCACTTCCTGCAACCTTCAATCAAATAAATAATATACCTAGAAGGAATGTCGGTATTTGGGCTTTAATACTTATAGTATTGGTATTTTGGTTAAACCCTTTGGGGATATCGCTAAATCTATTCGATACTAGACACAACTCACAATATCCATTACCACATCCTTATACTAGTCCACATGTAATAACAACAAGCTCAAAATACATTTTCCCACCAGTAGAACACGCTCCATTATTGAATGAATTGGGTAAAAATAAATTAGTCAAAGAATCACGTATAAGAGATGCTCAACATCCTGAAATTGATGTTAGTCAAATCTTTTCTTTAAATATTTATGATGATATTGATCCTGCTGTTCAAGCAACCAAAGAGAAAGAAGAGAATTCCGCCCTGGACTTATCCAAGGCCAAAAATGCTTTTAAGAACCATGATAAGATTGTATATAGGCCAAAATTAAGTAAAAACTATCCAGAAACTGTAGTGGTAAGTGCTATAGATTTTGAAAAATACAGTTTACAAGGTTTAACTAATATAGTGCAAAATAGAATCGATTATGCTCATGAACATAATTATGGTGTTTATATACGTTGGTACCAAGAGTTCTTACCATGGGTGGACTCGTTTGCAAATTTCGCCAAGACTGAAAAACGTAAATGGATAAGAATTCATTGCTTAAGGGCTGCTATGTTTGCCTTCCCTGAAACCAAATGGTTTTGGTATATAGATGAAGATGGACTTATTATGGAAACTTCAATTAACTTGAAACAATACGTTTTAAGTGCGGAAGCCTTATCACCAATAATGTTAAGAGAACAACCTATCAACCCCCAAAATGGTATTATTAAAACTTACAAGACTTCCAAACCAAGTAACATTCGTTTAATAGTTACTCAATCAGATGATAAAATTGAAACTGACTCTTTTATTATTAGGAATGATGATGTAGGTAGATCAATGATTGAATTCTGGACAAGTGATTTATTCTTTGATTATCCAAACTTCCCATATGGGCCAGATTCTGCCCTTACTCATATCTTACAATGGCATCCATTTTTATTGAGTAAAACCGCCATTATACCTGCCAGAACTATCGCTGCTAAGCATAGTAAAGGTCAACTACCACAAGATGATCATCTTCATTATGTAAAAGGTGATTTTGCTGTTTCGTGGGCTGGTAGTAAGAGGCAAGAATGCGAGGCTACTTTAACTTATTATAATTCTTTACTTCATCCTGCTAAAGCTAAAGCTTAGCTTTGAAGGTTCAAGCGGACTTATAGAAATAAACACTTATCGTGTTAAAGAATTTGAATCTTATAATATAGAACTATACAGGAATAAATAATAAAGTGAACTTTTTAGTTACTTTCTAGCTATTAACATATTCTCAGATTAATCTGTTACTTACAGATGGACTGATGATTCAAAACCTATCTACACTCATTTGTCTTAACTTATCATAAATCATTGGATCCACATCAGGATCTTTACTTTTTCCTTTCAATCTCTTCAAATCTTTCCAGTAATTAATATGTTGATTCATCTTGATTACTGAACTTTCTTGATCCATATTTACTGTTGGTATAATCTCTCCAATTCGCAAGAATAAACAAAAATAGGCCAACTCCCTATACGATGAATGCTCACTATATGGTAATGAATATATACGTAAATTCTCTCGTTCATGATTTCCACCTTTCAATTTTCTGTTTTGGGGTAGAATATCATCTAAATAAGTGAACCCTGGAACATTTAAACAAATATCACAAATCTTGTTCAAAAATTGGTTTCTTGATACTTTACTTGGACTGGAATATTCTAATGCTTCAACATCTTTATCTCTCAGATATTCTTCAGAATAACTCCAACCTGTCGGTCTTAATGCTACACATTTTTCAAAATGATCAAAGTATTTGTTATACTTTACATAATTTCTAAACTCATCTATAGTGTAAATAATATCCATTGGGACTAAATGTATCACACACTCACAATCATCATCACCATATTCATTATCAGTAAGTACGGAGTCTAAGTATTCATCTCCAAATGATTTAACAACATTATATTGATAATCTCTACTTTTAATACTCAGTATAAATATCGGACATTTATCCATCTTCTTCAGTATTGCGATAGCTAACCTTTCTTTACCTATAACATAAGTTCCAATGGCTATTAAAAACTTCTTCTTTTGTTTGGTATTGATTTTTAAAAAATCAGTTATTCTTGATTGCTTATTAGCACCAAACCAAGTATTTAATAATGTTGTATCAAAGGGGTTACACAACTCTTGAAACATTGATGCTACTTGATCACACACATCTTCTTGTTTCGGGAAGTTATAATGGAATGTTAAGTATGTAGTATCTAAGTAGACTTTATCAAGTTTAGTGTCACCTTTTTTAACCAGGAATTTACTTAACAAAGGATGTTCCAACATAGGTTTGTTGACTCTAAAATCACCACAATGTAAATAAGTGATATTATCAGTATGAAAACCTATGGATTCAAAGAGAAAAATTGCCGAACCAGGGCAATGATTTGCAGTCATTAATGTGACATAAAGACCAGCACTTTTACTTTCTGATTCTATTACCTCTGACTCAATATATTCTCCACCCTCTTCCGTCTCTTCATATGATCTTACTAGATACCTTGTTTCTAATTTTAATGGTTTTATAAATCTAGGATCTATACCGATTTTTAAAGTCAAAAGTTTTGCAGTTATTTCAGTGGCATAAATAATTGGTTTATACCTCTCAGGGAAATCAAAATCTTCTATACACTCAAAAACTCTTTGATAACACCATTTCTTACTAATTCCCCCATAATGATCCAGATGGAAATGACTAAGGAAGTATTTGTCTATTTCGTCATGAGGAGAATAATTAAAAGCATCCATAGATACCTTATATTTTGCAACAGGGTTCATGGGGAACTCCATTATCTTAAGATCAGGGATAGGTTTTCTTTTAGACTTGAAACTCATATTTTTGGGTGGATTTATCTTTTTAACAGGACTTGGTAACAAGGGGTCTCTATTACGATACAGTGGTAATTTTACAAGGGAGGGAGTTTTTTCTTTAGTTAATTTAACAGGAGAAACAGTGAAATTAGCTGCCATCAGACATCCTTCAATGTGAGCCTTTATAAATTGTTCACTTAATTCTCCAAGGTATACTTTACAAATAGGACAGCATTGTTGACCATATTCTATTAATTCAATTGTGGTTTTGTCAATACTAATCTTGTTGTTACCTTTTTCCCTTTTGGGAGCATCACCAACTATTTTGAAACAATATTCAGATTCATCATGTGATTGGTAGTTTAAGTCGATATCATTAAGAGATTTATAATCATAATCAATATCCTCGTCATCAGTTGAAGCTAAATCAGAATCGGAGTCAAAGAATCGTAGAAGCGTTCTATCTGCTTCAGTTTCAATAGGACTTTCGGAGTCGGCCAGCGGATCGAAAGTTCCATGAGTGTTATCAATTTCAATTTTCATTGATTCTTCAATTTCCATTGATTCTTTAATTTCCATTGATTCTTCAATTTTCACCGTGTTTTGAAGATTGGAATCTTTAATAAAAGGTTCTTCATTTGTTAAGGCAGTTTCGATTTTCAAAGGATTATTTAATTTGAAAGGATCATTGGTTTTAACAAAATCTTTGACATTTAAAGGATCTTCTTTATCTGTAGGTTCTTCAATAACTTTCAGATCTGTAGTTAATCCTAAATCAAAAGGCATCAGATCATTAAGCTCTGGAAATGATTGCTTTAATTCTTCTATTTTTATTGACGTTCTTTTGTACTCATTCTCCTTAATACTAGTACCACGGTTTATATCATTTACATCGCCAACTACTCGACCTATAAACGGATCTAATGGCAATACAGGTTCAAATGTATCCTCTGGCACGAATAAACCATTTCCTAATGACATACGCTTTTCATCTATTTCCAACTCCTTTTTTATGCCTATTTTCTCATAATCATCTTCAGTATCAGAAGTAAGATCAATCACCCCTTCGAGCCGTATTTTCTTACGACTTTTATATTCAAATATGGATGATTGTTTCATATCAGATCATTGCTAATGACACCTTACGCGCATCAAATTTGAGATACGTTATAACGTTAGTATGGGACTCTTGAGTATCATCAAGAAACAAAAATTGAAAGATAAAGAACTAAGGATTCTTATTCTCGGCCTAGATAATGCTGGTAAGACCACTATAGTGAAATCAATTCTCAATGAAGATATAATGAAAATATCACCAACTGTAGGGTTCCAAATTAATACTGTGCTTTATAATGGATATAATCTAAATATATGGGATATTGGAGGTCAAAAAAGTTTAAGAACTTTTTGGGGCAATTACTTTACTAAAACTGATATAATCATATGGGTTATTGATGCATTGGCTTTAGATAGACTCAATGAATCGTACCAAGAATTAAGGGAAAAGGTGATTTTGCAAGATAGACTTATTGGTATCAAGTTATTAGTGTTGATTAATAAGATTGATTTAGTTGATGGAGATCTTGAAAATTTGAAGATTGAAGTTAGTGAAGTACTTAATCTTGATAAGGAATTACCACTGAAGGATAGTTGGGAGGTTTTGTTAGTTAGTGGGAAGACTAAGTATGGACTTAATGAGAGTTTAGATTGGTGTACGGGTGCTTTTGAGGGTAATCTGGAGATTAGTAATGATTTAGAGAGTAGTAATTTGAAAGGTTAAAGATTATTTAAGCAGCTAGATGCAGGTAATCAAGTAACTCAATGAGTTAATCAAGTAATTAAATGAGGGTAATTTTATTCAAGAATCCATTTGGCATAGGTATAGTATAAATTGTGCGGCGCAAGATAATTAACAGTACCAGTTTGAAATAAAAGTCGTGTATGTTTTAATTCACTAACAAGTATAGCAAATGATTAATTCAATTTAATAAGATCAGTTCATAGATTAAAATTAATCAAGATACATAGACAGTTCATAACCCATCACAGAAAGTTCTATCTTTGATTGAGTTGACGACGCGTGGTGTATGATGAATCTACTGTAATACCGTGTAGATCATACTTTATTACACGGTCTTAAACTTGAAGACAACTCGATTATACCGTGTGACAATACCCGAGTTATATCACGAATATTCAATTTACACGAGTGATAATATAATACACGTAATATATACATAATAATAGACGCATCACGAATGTCAATGAAAATCGATGGACATCTCTGACGAGCAATCAGGTACCGGGTTTATTTCACCTCATCACTCACGAATTGAACTGATCAATTGGTGTACACGTTATAAAGAATCAAACAATGAATCATCCATTTCTTGCTTAAAATATCTTATAGTATAAACTAAGTAATTTCCTTATCTATTGAAGGGTTGAACTACCTCAGGGAGAGAATGTAGAATTCATACATTCTAAAAATACCGGCTTAAATTCTTCACCGCGATAAAGAAATAGATGAGTTTCAGAATTCTAGATCGTTTAGACTGGGAATTTGATGCAGGTTTTTTAGAACCTTGAAGTTTCAAGTCTGTAGCCCTAGTTTTGTTTCTCCAGTCTACCCCTTATTCTATAACCAATTAAATAAGCATATAAGTAACAAATAAACCCACTCTACCAAGATATAAGGTCATCACGGTCATCTTACCCGGTTAAACAACTAACAATAACCGGTGTTAAGACGCAGACTCCGTCAACCCCAAGTAAAAACAACCCAGAGAAACCGGCCAAGATAAACATCAAAAATTATGCACTACGCAGGAACTCCATCACCGCAACACGCGTTTTATCGACCCTTCACAATCACGACGCGATAAATTAAATACGAATTCTTATTGTAGCTCCTGCAACACCAAAATCTAAAGAATTTAATAGGTTAAATTCTGAAACAGTTTAGAGGGTGCAGTATAACCAAAACAAAGATGCGTCAGCTGGTGGTTTTAGGCTGTAATTCTGTGCGCTTGCAGCAATGGTACACCATTTTTCAAAGTTTATTTTGGGTTAGATATAACTCCTGTATTTCCACCTTCAAACATCCCAACTAGATATTTTTTAGTATTCCATCCCTTACGACGACCCGTCTGATATATATATCCTAGAAATTAATTAGTTTTTCACTACTGTAATATTAAGTTAATTATGGCAGTAGGTCAGTATAGTCTGATACCAACAATTTCCACTACATTGGCAGATTCACCTTTAGACTTGATTAATAATTTATTAGCATTTGAAAATGATGAAAATAATAATTTAATTCAAATCTTAGGTATTGTGAAACCTAGTAAGTCTTCTCAAACTTCAATTACATCCTTAATTAGAGGTTTATTCACTAAGAATAAGAATATATTGAAACTTCTTCATCATCATAAAAAATCATTTGAAGCTTCAGTTAATAATAATGATGATAAGCAAGCATTCAAAGGTTTCATTAATGACTTTATATTATGGATTAATGATGATATTTTATTATTGTTTAATAAGTATAAACGTTGTTTAGAGAATGAGGAATATGATGATACTCATTTTAGTAAACCAATAATGCATCTTACCAATTATATTGATTTCATTGAATCTACTCTGTTAATTATTAGGAATCCTTATATTTTAGAACAATTGGATACCTTTAAAATGGGGTGTGTGGACATTATAGAGACATACCTTGAATTCATTGAGAACTCCAAATTGAATAATATCGTATTTAATAAAGTCCAATTATTTGGTGAGACAAATAATATTAGAAATTTCAGTGATAATGTTTGTAGTTATTTCAAAATAACTCAAATTGTAGAAAGATCTAGAACTTCAAAGTTAACTATTGATAATTCAAAACATCATCCTAGTATTGAACTTTTATTATTGAATTTAAATGGGGTTGCTTCTCAACAATATAATTCACTTGCAATTGTATCTGTTCCAAAAGATAACTCTTCAAGGTCTTTAATGTTCCCACCATTTAGAGTCAATGAATTATCTTTGACTTATAGTAAATCAAAATGTCAAATTATATTAAATTCTATTCATTTTGGTCAAAATAATGCTAATGTTCAAGATACTATTATCATCAATTGTCCTGATGAAGGTTTCTTAGCTAATTGGATCAAAAAGTTATCATTGATATTTCCTTTAGATAACCCTAATTCTCCAATTAATCAAAATTTCCTAATCAAGTTAAGTGAAAGTGATAATGATCTTAAAATGTCAGGTTTAGGTATTGAATTATCTGAGAGTAGTGAATCTGAACCTGAGAAACCTCAAGAAAAGCCAAAGAATGATTTTAAAGAATTAATTAGTTCTCCAACTTTGGAACCTGTTCCTCCAAGACAAGTAGTCGTTTCAAGCGCTTCTCTGCCAGATGCATCATCATTTGAAGGTTTCAATCAACCAAAGCTTCCATCATTTGATACTAATCATTCACCAGTTTCATCACTCAAATCTTTGGAATCTTATAATTCTAATTTGAAAGTTCAAAATATTCCTTCTGGGTTTGTAATTCAAGAACCGGTTGAAGAGAGACCTGTATCCTCAACTGCTGAAATTGAAACTAGTTCTATTGATGATAAGGAGAATATTGGTCCATTGAATAGACCAAGTGCTTTGAAATTGAATAATGAAGGTTACAGGAGTAATGGGTCTTTAGAGGTTAAACAAAATAAACCTGTTGATCCTAGACCGTTAGAAGTTAAATCTGAAATAAAATCTGAAATAAAATCTGAAGTTAAAGGAAATAAACCTAAAGAATCTCAACCTAAATCAACTAAAGAAACCCCTTCTAATACTGAAGTCTACCAATCAAAAAATATCTCAGCTCCAAATTTACCTTTAACTAAACCAAATACTGTCTATAAACTTTCAACAGGTTCAGAAATTAATATCTCCAATTTTGGTAAAAATTATAGTCCTTCATTTAGTATCCATAATGGATTAAATGAAATTGTTAAGAACAAAGAAAGACCAAAATCTAAATTCTTTGGTATTTTCAAGAAAAAGCCCCAAGCTGAAAATAAATCTGACCCTTTCAATTTGGACTACAAGTCAGAACCTTTTAAACCTGTCAATCCTAAAGATTTAAGGATTAACACCCAAATTCCTTTGGATTCTGATTCTGATACTATTCCATTATCTGCTGGTTCAGTTATGTCAGGAGGATCTACTATATCTCAAGAGAATAGTAATAGATCATTAGCTCAAAATCCTACCATGTCACAACAAAGTAGTGATAGATCATTAACTCAACATAATAATGGTTCTGGTACTGCATTTGCCTTACCATCATCAACCTCAACTTATTTCTTCAAACCATATGCTCAACAAAGTTCCAGTTCATTATCTGATCTTAATGAAGAAGCTCCTTTAAATATTCCTCAAAGTTTAAAAGATACTATTAATGATGATAATACTGTTGATTTTTATATTTCACCAACTGCTAAGAAATCCATGAAAGTTTCAAAATGGAAAGCTAAATATGGAAAATGGGAAATGTTAACTGTTAGTGAAAATATCTTCCTTAAATTAGTGGTCAATTATGAATTACGTTGTGGTTGGATGTTGGTTTTCAAAGAAGAATTTGATGAAGAATATAATGAAGTTATTGATAAACCAATCTTAATACTTGATCTTAATAATGAAACTGATATAACTCAATCATCAGCTTTAGATATTCAAATTGCCGCAAAGAATTCCGTTACTAATGAACTGATGCTTATAATGATTAGATGTTTTTCAAATGAATTAACTCAAGCAGTTGGTTCAAATATTAAGAATGTTAAAGGTGCTATAGTACCTAAAAGATTATTACAAAAGTCATCACAATCTTCATTGGGGAATTCAAGACAAACAATGAATTCTTCAGTAATGGATTTTCAAGTGGCAAACGCTAGTAAGTCATCTACTTCTACTAGTGTTTCTTCTTTAGGTAGTAAACAACCTGAAAAACAAGACAAATCACAACCTCAAACCCAACCTCAATCACAACTCACTAGAGATATTTCAATGGTATCAATAAGTTCAGAAGATATTAATAATGCCACAATCTTAAGTAATCCTGATAATACTAAATTATTATTGTTAAATGATATGACTATTAGATTACAAAAAAAAGTAGATAATAGTGATAGTGTTACTAGTCCGTCTTCATGGAAGATATTATCAATGTACTCATTATCTATTTATATCATATCTGACTTTTTTAGTGGTAAGAATTATTTCAACTTTCTTTTGACTAATAATAATGAAGATAGCACGGAGAAAGATTATAGTTGGGTTATTTGTGAAGAGGACAAATTTGATAGGATTCAAAAAATAGGTAAAGCAGGGTTATTAGTTAATGTCAGTAATGATGATTTGTTCATGATTGAATGTAAGGGAAAAAGGGAATTTAAGGAACTTTTCGAAGTGTTTTAATATGTATATAACGTAATTTCGTAATTAGTAATAAATGATAAATATGATAGTTTATGACTGTCTTCCTCTGTCTTTGTCTACTCACTGTCTTCTCACTGTCTTCTCGCAGTAATTTCACCGGGCTCCCACAGTAATTTCACTGGCTCTCGCAGTAATTTCACTGAGCTCTCGCAGTAATTTCACTGGCTCTCGCAGTAATTTCACTGAGCTCTCGCAGTAATTTCACTGTGCTCTCACAGTAATTTCACTGTGCTCTCACTGTGCTCTCGCACTTAAAACCGCAACACACCTGCCGCACGGTTGCAAAATAAAAACCACAAATACAATGTACTCATTTATATTATATTTATTATACTTATTAACATCAATAACCGCTGAACCACAAACAATCCCAACATTATCCACAAAAGGAAATAAATTTGTTGATTCTAATTGTTATCAATTCTACATCAAAGGTATAGCTTACCAAAGAATGAGAGAAGAAGGTGATACTTATAATGACTCCTTTGGTTATATCGACCCTTTAGCAAATTCAACCACTTGTTTGAGAGATTTACATTATCTTCAACAATTAAATGTTAATGTTGTAAGAGTTTATCAAATCGATCCTTCAAAAAATCATGACATTTGTATGAATGCTTTCGCTGCAAAAGGTATTTATGTCTTAGCGGATTTAGCTGAACCCTCAATGTCTATCAATAGAAATTCTCCTACTTGGGATGTAGAATTATTTGACAGGTATAAAGATGTTGTTGATTCTATGCAAAAATATAAAAATGTTCTTGGTTTCTTTGCAGGTAATGAAGTGACTAATTCTATGGCAACTGTTGATGCTTCACCATTTGTTAAAGCTTCCATTAGAGATATTAAAAGATATATTAAATCTAAAGGATATAGAAATATTCCAATTGGATATGCTTCTAACGATGACGCTGAAATTAGAAATAACATATTCAATTACTTTACTTGTGGTGAAGATGTATCAATTAAAGCTGATTTTTTCGGTTTAAATATGTATGAATGGTGTGGATATTCATCCTATTCAACTTCTGGTTATAGAGATAGAACTATTGATTTTAGTGGTTCTACAGTACCAATTTTCTTTAGTGAGTTTGGTTGTAATACAATGTCACCAAGACCATTTACTGAAATAGAAGCATTATATGGGTTAACAATGTCTAAAGTATGGTCAGGTGGGATAGCTTATGAATATTTCCAACATCTGAATGGTTATGGTGTAGTTAAAGAAGAGAAAAATGGTGATATCAAACCATTAGATGATTTTAATATTTTAAGCTCAAGATTTGATTTGAATACTCCAAAGAAAACCAAATTATCCCCAAATTCATTAAATACTACAACCCCAGTAAAATGTAAAATTCCAAAGGATTGGAAGACAACTGCAAAATTACCACCCACTCCTGATAGAGGTACTTGCGAATGTTTAGTATCAACATTTGCTTGTATATTAAAACCATCTAAAGATATTAACCAATATAATTTCTTGAATGAGCTATGTACTAAAGTGAATTGTGATGATATTAATAGTGATGGAAGTATCGGGGAATATGGAAAGTTTTCCTTCTGTAGTTTAAATCAAAAGATTTCATTTGCACTTAATAAGAATTATTTGAGTAATGGACAGAAAGATGAATTTTGTGATTTTGACAAAAGGGCTATCCTAGTTGCGAATAATGATAAATCTGATCTTTCAAGTATTAATTTACCTGATGGTAGGACATGTGAAGAGATATTGAAAGATCTTGAAAATCCTGAAAAGTTAACTCCAAGCAATTCTTATAAGGGTATGAGTGGTAGAGAGAGACATGGTTTTGATTTAAGGAATAGTACAAGTATTCAAAAATCCTCAGGTAGGTTAATTAAAGAGTTGATAGATTTACCAAAATTGTTAATGATTACTTTTGTAAGGATTTTCTTTTAAAAGTTTTCGTAAGAGTCTTGATTAAGAGAAACTTATTGGTTATGGTGAATATATATTTACAAAAGGTGATCTTATAGATTTTATGGATTTATAGATCTTCAGGGGAGTGTTTTATAGGGAACACCTCAAGAAGAAGGGAGATCTCTGGTGAATCCATCGAAAATCATTCTAATCTCTTAAATTTCCTAAGCTCCTAACCTTCACAACACCCTAATCCTTCTTTGGACCCCATTTAAGTCCTAAAAATCCATTCTCTTGGAATTTAGGTACATAATTCTTTGGTTGAAATTTAGGTTCAATTATATAAATCCTCTTATGTTTTGGAATATCTAATGCAATATAGGCAAATTCTGAACTCCAAAATGATGTATCAATTTGTTCTAATGCCACTGTACCATGTAAACCATTAGATGATTCTACATGAAATTTCATAACTAATCTATCTTGGCCATCTTTGTCTCTAGTTCTAACACTTTGTATAGGTCTATTTCTAACCCATTTACCTGCGGCAGTTTCTCCATATGCTTTCAATCGTTCACCAGCTTCAAATTTTAATGCCTTTTGTGCTTGTTCATTTTTTTCTACCAACTTAATAGCTTTATTGAATGTTTTAGTATCACCTGAAGGTAAGAATAATTCTGACAAGATTAAGTACACTACAAGTAATGCAACACCTGATGCTGCAATGACCAATAAAGTTGAAGCTGAAAATGTTAAAGCTCTTGATATTCTATTAAGTAATAATTTACCTTTAGCATTCTTATCTTTATTACCAGTTGGTGGAGGTGGAGGAGGAGGTGGTGGTGCTGTCTTGGTTGAATAAGTTCGAAGCGAATTAAGTAAGATACTTGACGATTTATATAAAGTTGGTGAGCTTTTAAGACTTGGGATAATTAAACTTTGTGAAACCAATGAGGACATTGGCCTTTGGAGTCCTAAAAGTTTAGAAGGATTCCTAAAGGAATGTTTTATAATTCTTGTAGTATTCATTAGGTTCTGTGACCACTCCGCACTGAAAAATTTTAACCACTTTAATACTTTAATTTAAAGCCTTTGTAAGGGTAGAGATGGAAATATTTCAAAATATTAGCTTTTTAGACTTTTATATGATAGATATAAGCAGTATATATATTCAAAAAATAAATATCGTTAAAAAATGAAGTAAATTGCCGTTAAAACCAAATTTTTCGTTTTGGCTCAAGCCACTATAACGCCCTAATACCGAAATGTATTCACAGAAGCCGGTCTAGTATAGTGGTCAGTACACATCGTTGTGGCCGATGAAACCCAGGTTCGATTCCTGGGACCGGCATTTCCCTTTTGTATCTCAAGGGGATACGCACTCACATTTTTTTTGCAAGATCATGGTAAGTGAACCAGTACATGCTACTGTAGAAACACTTAGATATTTCTATGACCAAGCATCGGATATAATAGGAAATCAATCTAATAAATTGAATCAAATTGACTTAGCTTCTTATAATCCTTTTAAAGATGTTGTACAAAAACCTGTATATAATTCTAATAGTACTGGTATTTCAGGGTTTATAAGGAATCATAAAGGACTGCTTACAATTTTAACCATTGGGTTAGGTGTAGGGGGTTTATGGTATTTTAAGCGACCAAGAAATACTAAAATAAAATCACAAGTCTTGAAACGGAGGGTGCCGAAATTATTAAATGGAGCTAGACAAGATGTGGTATTGGTAGTTGGATCACCAACCGAGCCATTAACAAGATTATTAGCATTAGATTTTGAAAGAAGAGGATTTATTGTTTATCTTACCATAATTGATGATAAAGATCTTAAATATACAGAATCAAATCCTATAACAGATGGAGTCAATTATTTGAACTTAACTAATAGTTATAGTTTCGAAAGTCAATTACAGAAATTCGAACAATTATTACAAATCCCAGTAGTACCATTCCCAGGAGCAGAAGCACATAATTTAAAATTGGTGAGTGTGGTATTTGCTCCTTGTTTATACTTTCCTATAGGACCACTAGAGAATATTTCTATTGCATCATGGAATAAACTATTAGAGAAATTATCAGTTTACTTAAAATTATTTTCATCAGGATTAATGGGTTTATTACGTAGTCAACAAAGTAAAACAATCTTAATAAGTCCTAGCATTACTAGTATACTAAAATTACCATACCATGGACCAGAAGCAATGTTTCAGAATAGTTTACAGAGTTTATTTACAACTTTCACTAGAGAAATTACTCAACATAAATTATCAGTGACTCAGATCAGATTAGGTAATATCTCAGTACTGGGTAATGTATCTACGAATTTGAAAACTTCCAGTATCATAAATTCTGAAATGAAAGGTTGGAATGATGATATCAAATCTTTATACCTGGATAATTTCACCAAATCACAATATAAAGCTAGTCCAATAAAATCTACTGGTAAAGGTACTAGTTTAAGAGATTTATATCATTTATTATTTGATTTGATCTATTCTAAGAGTATTAACCCATCTATTGTATATTGTGGTACAGGCGCTAGATCATATGATTATTTAGCAAGTATTTTACCACAATCATTTATACAATGGATTTTAACTTAGGAAGTTTGTATATAGTGGATATGATGATTTGTATATAACGATATGTATATAATATCAAAATGGTGTGTACTTACCATATTTGTTACTATTTTGAATTAGCCTCTAAATCTTTCATACTTAACTTTCGTGACTTATAGTGACTATGACAGTTCAAAAACAATTCGATCTCCAACCAAAATATTTTGGCAAGACATTTAGATCACATAGAAGGTTAAAGACGTATGCAACCAAATTTTGAAGTTTGCAAAGCCCATTTTTCAAATTGATACAGAGATTTTTTTAACTGTACTGAGCAAGAGTTAGAGTACAAGTGTATGACATCCCATTTACATGACTGTGGTTTATTCCTGGGATCAACTGTATTTGACTTACCCGTCAGTGACTCAGTATTGTACCTGTATATAAAAACGCTTACCCGGATTACACCTCTTCTCAAATTTTCACTACAAAAAAAACTTTACGTTCATGGCCAAAGAATTGTTTTCGAAGCTTACAAAAGACCTTCGGGTATTAACGCTTTGGGGAAAGTCTCCTGCCTAATATACGGAAACGTAGCGAATTAATCAATTCGTTTAATGATATTATCATTATCTTATTAATTTGGACGTTTGAAATGGCACTGAATTGGTTTTGTATAATACGACTTGAAATTCAGGTTTACTTTGTTCATTACTTCATATTCAATGTGATTGAGTTCTTATTGGTATATAATTGTAATTTCATTACAGTTTAGTCTAATCATTCGGCAACGGGAGTTGAATCCTAAACCATAGTTATGACAATTGATTATTATAATCAACCCAATGGAGCTTACTCTTGGTCCATGAACGTCCCTTTCTAAAAGCTTGCAAAGAATTTCAAAGCCTATTAGGTTATTTGGGATGTCAATGCATAGTCAAATATGCCAGGCTTATATTTAATATAATTAAGAGGTTACTGAGTTTTATGATGAAACATCAAGCAAACATAGAGTCAAGCTCTGAGATTAATTCATTGTCTGGAAAAATGGCAAGTTTTACATCCTGGACGAGATTTGCAATACTTCTGATACTTGAGAACCTTTTAATTGTATTAAGTGTATGTTTATGTAGTTACTCTATCTTTTAGTGTTCTTATTACTATTCTTATGTCCAGATAAATCTTCGGTGTACGGGTCAAAATCAGAGTGGGTGTACGCGTGAACATTAACCTAGTAACTAACTAACTAACCCAATGGGCCAATCTTTGTATTAACCTACGCTGTAAAAATCACTCCTACTACAAAAACATCATACTAAAAAAAAAGCATATTACAAAAAAATATCATCATAATAATATACATTAAAATACACATGACTTAGTCTACTTTCCAATGATTCGTTAAAGCATTACCATTTACATGATTTCCCTCATTACCTAACAATTCTAATAAATACAATAATAAAGTCGTACCCATATTCACCCAATTCCAGAATTGTAATGGATGTATAGGTAAATCAGTATTATTATTTGAAGAAGTAAATACCCCCCATAATTTCAAATGAGTAGCCAATTCACCATTATACAGCATCAATAAATGAGTGTATACTGGTATTATAATACAAGGAGAATAAGAATAAATTAATGTCACAATAGTGGAAGGTGGTTTATTTGATTGGAATGTTTTTTTAATTGATACTGAGCTTGGAGACCTAGAATGTCTAGGTTCGTTCTCTTTTTCATCTTCTTTACTATTACTAGTAACATGTGAGTTTGATGACGATAAATTTATCGAATTTATTGATGTTAAAGAACTATCCCTTGATCTCATTAAAGGAGGTGTTCTTGGTGGAGAATTTGATGGGTATAACGCCGAATGATATAACGCCGGTATGATTTTCGTGGCTGCAAAAAAAACTGTAATTCTATAGGAAAAATTGAACAATACCGGTAATGGTAATTTACGAACTGAAACTGTTAAAAAATCAAATAAAGTTTTAAAAGATCCTGGCAAATTTGCAGCAAGCGATGGTAAAATCGTTGATACTGTTTCAAATAATTGTGGTGATATATATGGTATCATCGGTATATCTATTGAGATTTTTGTATTGGTAAACATGTTATTAATTGCCTGACTAGCATTTTCACTTAATTGTGGGAAAGTTTCATAGATACAACGTACTATGTAAGCAAATAATAATGAGCTTTCAATAATAGAACCTTTACCACTTAAAATACCAAACGAACTCAAACCTACAGTTAAGGTTAATAATGAGCCTAATAAAGATGCACTTATAACATCAATTGTAATTGGCAACACATAGATTCTATATAAGAAATATAATGCACCAGTTATTGTTGAACCACTAAATACTAAAGAAATAATAAGCCAACTATCAGATTTATAAGTAGTTAACCAAGTTATTATTTGACCAATAGCTTGTATGGCTAATAACGAACAAAAGCCTTCAAAAATCGTAAAAATTGGAGTTGCATTGACAATGAAAAGTTTCCATATTTCCACAGATGTAAAACTTTGAAGTTTATTATTCTTATAGTATGACAAATATAAAGTTAAAATTGATGGAATAGTGATATATTGTAAGTAATAAAATATTGATACCCATCTAAAATACTTTGTTCTCTTACTTAACAATCTTAACGTCGTTAAAACAAAATACAAAGAAAAGATTGTGAATGAAAAAGTTAATCCACATTCTATACCTCCAACATCAAAGGCCATGGGTATAGATAATATTATAAGGATTAGATAAATCACTGATAATGCCAGTCTAGTGAACCGTATAAGTTGAATATTCATTGTCTAAAGTTCATAAACCTTGTCTGATGTAGATAAACTGAAGAATATTTGATGTAACGGTAGAAGTTGTTGAAACTTCACGTCTTCAATAATTATGTTAGACGAAGTATAAGGTCTTCTGACTAATGAGTGGTTTTATGAAATTAATGAGATTTCAATTTTTAAACACTCTTAAATAAATGCTTTTTCACGTGTATTGGATAGGGTTATTTCCTATTATTAATAATCCTGTGATGAACTTTTATAAATAAAAACCAAATAATTTAAGTGTGGTTCTTGTCCCCTTTTCTGAAAAACTTTTCTCACAAAAATAATAAAAGTTGGTGCACGGGTGAAATTTATTAAATTCAGGTGGATGGGTTTATTAGGGTATATACGGGCGTAATATTATGATATTAGGGCCAATATAAGGATAAAATGGATATTGGAAAAAATCTGGTGATGTATATTATTTATATTACAATTGAAATTGCTATGATCATACCAATAGATGAAATTTGATGGTCATGTAGTAAGTTAACTACTGAAAATTTTTATGAGTATCAACGGTAGTAGAAGTGGTGTTATTTTTAAGGAAAGTAAGTCGATTAATTGGCTTAACTTAAACGAGATATTAGTACAATTTTTAGAGGATATATGATGATAGTAAGAACATCTTTATAGGGGTCCAATAGATTAATAAGCCTAATGGTGGCTCTTATCTTTTGACAGAATTTCATTAGTTGCTTGAAACGTAATAGTAAGTGCTACAAATGTTTAAACTCACACGACACTTTGGGAGACATTGTCGTATTCTTTCACGACAAAGTAGTGTGAATTGAATGTCACTGAAGATAGTACAGTGAGTACAGTGAGAGTAGTGAGAAGAGTAGTGTACAAAACAGAAGAGAAACCGCGCAGAGAAGAGAAGACTTACATATCTAATATCCAAACCATTCATAAGAATCATCTACTGCATATATATAATTAATAACTTAATCTATAATTACCAATGTCTACATTCAAAAGAAAAAATGATGGTAAACATGGTAGAAAAGAAATGAGAAAAGTTGTAAGAACTTCTAGAAGAGATAATATTGAACACCATAATGAAACTGATGAAGAATCAGAAACTGAACAAGCACAATCCGATTCAGAACCAGAAATTAATGAAGACAAATCTCGTGCTTATAATGCATTATTAACCTTACTTGATACTGATAAAGAAGAATCTCGTCCTAAGAAGAGAAAAGTTCAAGAGACTGAAGAAATAGATCAAATTGAGGGTTTGAATTTAGAAGCTAGTGATAATGAAGATGATGAAAATGAAGAACTGGAGGAAATTGAAGACGAAATTGATTCAGATGATGAAAAAGATCCTTTTCAAGTTCATTTTAATCAAATGACTGATGAGTTTGTTGATAAACAAGATACTAATGAAAAATGGATAAATAAGTCTAAATCTACACAAGATGGATATACAAGTATATTCCAAGCTCCTTCTAATCCAATACCTACAAGTGATAATGTAAAACCAATAGATCAATTACAAATAAAAAAAAGAGTTTTCAATACAATAAAAGACGATTTAAATATCCAAGAAAGACTTCTTTTGAATTCAATGATTCAATATAAAGATATTAATTATCCTTATTATAATCATAAAAATCAAACTTACAGGAAACTATATGTCATACATGCATTAAATCATATTTATAAAACCAGAGATTCGATTTTAAAGAACAATGCCAAACTTTCTGATCATAATGAGAAGATCAAACAAGGTAAAGCAACCGGGGATCTAGAACTTCGTGATCAAGGATTTACTAGACCTAAAGTTCTTATATTATTACCAACAAGAGAAATGTGTTATGAAGTAATCAATCTTATATTACAACATTCTTCAACAGACCAACAAGAAAATAAAAAAAGGTTTACAGGACTGTTCCATTCCGAAGCATTTCCACCAGAATCCAAACCAGAAGATTTCAGATATTACTTTAAAGGTAATACCAATGATTATTTCACTATTGGACTTAAATTCACCAGAAAATCAGTCAAGTTATATTCTGCATTCTATTCCTCTGATATAATCCTTGCATCACCAATTGGATTATCGATGATTTTAGAAAATGAAGATAAGCGTAAAAGAGAATATGATTTCTTATCATCTATTGAAGTATTGGTGATTGATAATGCAAACCAAATAGAGATGCAAAATTGGGATCATATTACCACGATATTCAAGTATTTGAATAAAGTACCTAAACAATTCCATGATGCTGATTTTTCTAGAATTAGAATGTGGTCAATTAATGATCAAGCCAAGTACTTTACACAAAGATTAATTTTTTCTGAATACTCCACACCTAATATCAATAATGTATTGAATAAATCATTAAATTTAGCGGGAAGAATGAAATTCAAGAAAATCATTGATTCCAATAATTGTATAATGAATTCAGTTGGGTTAAGAATCAAACAAATCTTCCAGAGATTTGAGTCAGAATCTCCAGCCCAAGATCCTGATGCTAGATTTAAATTCTTTACTAACTCTGTATTGAATTCTTTATCGAATTCAGCTAGTTATGATGATGGCTTATTAATAATTATCCCATCTTATTTCGATTACGTTAGAGTGAAAGATTATATGAGGAAAGAAACCAAATTGAATTTTGCAGCAATTGATGAATATTCATCCCAATCAAAATTAACCAAGGCAAGACAAAACTTCCTTCAAGGTAAAATAAAAGTGTTGGTATACACTGAACGTTTACATTATTTCAGAAGATTTGAAATCAATGGAGCTAAGAGTATTTTATTATATGGAATACCTTCAAATCCTCTTTTTTATAAAGAGTACTTAAGGTTTATTGGGAAATCAGTTTTTAATAATTTAGTCGATATTAACTTATCTTTTGTTAAGATTATTTATTCTAAATGGGAAGCTGTTGCTTTAGAAAGAATTGTGGGTAAAGACAGAGCACCGGTATTATGTAATTCAATGAATCAAATGTATGAATTTAAGTGATTAATTTTATAGATGAATTTTAATAGAATGTATATAGAATAGATATAAAGATATAAGTAGTGACTTCATATTGTTTTTTATATTTGTTTGTTTGATTTTAAATTCATATGGTACATGTATTCTTGGTATTGCTATATTCTAACATCGTTAACTATGAAGATCCATAAGCTCGAATAACAAGAACAGGTCAAATACTCATCCCCTTTATGATTACGCTAATAAATTATTGAAAGCAACGACTAATAAACCAATTGAAACATAAGGACTTAATCTTTCACCAATTCTAGCAAACTTCCAGAAAACTCCAAGGATTCCTGTTTTATTTCTATCCAACACAGCAGGCCATGTAGCATGAATATAAGTACATGTACATATCAACAATAATATAACTTCAAGTAAAGAAGTGAAGTTGAATAATGCAGACTAGGAGTTAGTAGGAGTTGGGTAATATGTGTTTAGAGTACGTACCATCTTGGTGTGAATTTATACCGCGATTTCGCGATGTTATGTTACGGGTGAGTAAATGAATTATTCTTCAGGTGTTTAAGGTCTTTGTTTCCTTTATTGGTGGTAGATATAGTTGAATGAGAGATTTATTCAAAGAGGTTCTGGAGTTTATTATTTGTTTTTTTAGAGTAGACTTTAAATGACTTTAGAGAGTGATTTATTGCAAACTAGTCATAAGTCTGGTGTACGGGTGTTTGTTGATGTTATCATTCTATCAGAGAATAATAACCCGAATAAACTCAAGTTTAAACGGCAAGATGTACAAATTGTGATTGAATAACTTCAAAAGTCAGTTGAATCCACGCAACTCTCTACACACTAAACACTATTCAAGGAAACAAAAACACTCACGCAATTTCATAAATAGTTCCTTCAGTACTGCGAATAATCCATATACCATAAAACCTCCGATAACTCCCAATTTCATATCGTCACCCAGCCCATAAGAATACTAGCCCTCATTTATTCCAGTCCCACATAAAATTCAACCCCAACAACCCTTCTCTTCAAAACATGGCCTACATGTACAACCTCTTAAAACACACGACATATCGCATTAAAATCCAAATAACGTGGTAACTCACACTGTGGACTGGGAGTGAAACCGGCCCACCCAAAAAGTCGCAGCGCACTGATATCATCAGTGAACGTGGTTTTATTAAGCCTAAACACCCAAGCAATAAATACAACCAAACAAGTTTATTGTGATATTAAGTCACAATATTAACAACCTATATCGAGGTATTTAATATGGCTGAGTTTTCTGAAGATCCATTCCAAATGGATGAAGATTTATCCGTTTTTGAAGACAATCATTTGAAGGATGACATCACTCCAAGATACCCTGATATAAACCATCAAGCCCTTAAAGAAGCTCAAGAAAATATACGATCAAGGTTGGATGATATAAATCTTGATCCAAGCCCGAATATGGAACTTGATCAGAAATATGAAGAAGATGTAGATGATAAATTTGATGCCCAAGTTCATGAAGCTTTAAATAACGAATATACCAAGTATCATTTAAAGACCAAAGTCAAAGAACCTTTGACTCCACCAGAAAACTTTGCCCCTGTTATAAATAACATTTATAGATCTTCATTCCCACAAGCCATTAATTTTGAGTTCTTGAAACGTTTGAAATTAAAGTCTATATTATGTCTTATTCCTGAAGAATACCCTGAATTACATCAGGATTTTTTACAAGAACAAAATATCAAACTCTTCCAAATGGGAATGTCAGGGAATAAAGAACCATTTGTTGTGATATCACATGAATTAATCACTGAAGCTTTGAAAGTGGTGTTGAATCCTGAAAACCAACCGATATTAATTCATTGTAATAGAGGTAAACATAGAACAGGATGCTTGGTAGGAATCTTAAGAAGATTACAAAACTGGTCATTGACGATAATATTTGATGAATATAGAAAATTTGCGGCTCCAAAGGAAAGACCTATGGATCAGCAATATATTGAATTATATGATGAAACTGATATAATGGAATTTGCTACAAAGAATCAATTGATACCATTGAGTTGGGATTCACGTAAAGCGTAGTAGATTATATAGATAATGTAAGTAACGGATTTTGAATGTTTTATTTACTTATTCAAGTTTCAAGTACTTTCTTATTTGGCCAGAAAAATTTCTTACCATAAATTCCAGCATTACCTAAAGCTAAAATACTGAGAGCTAATGGACTCACTCTACCACCAAAAATACTCTTGATACTTGCTCTACCATTTACTATGAGATATAAAGTAGACCAAGCAAAAGTGAAACCAGCACCATTCTCTAAGTTATCATCATAAATCATATAACCACCAATTAAATGAGCTAAACCAAAAGTATAACATGAGGCTTTAGTTGGCTTACCGGTTGCTAAAGTTTTAGCAAACTTTGCAGAAGCACCTGAAGTTCCTGAAACATTGATGGGACCAGTAGTACTAAGACCTTTATATATCAATAAAGTTGAGAATAACCATGGGGGGAAGGGTGTATCAGTAACGGTATCAATTGAATTTAAATTAGATGTTAAGGTTGTCATTGAATTTCATCTTTATACCGCGAGGGTCCTTAATAGTAGGGCTAGATCTTGTGACAAATTTCTAGTAGTAGAACTATGCGCTTTCGCGGAGCCCGTAGCAAATGTATGGTATTAAAAATATCTTCTTAGGCCCAGCCTGTCACAAAATTCCCGTACTAAAAAATCACCTTATACCCAACTGCGACAAAAATAGAAACTACAAAAATAGAAACAAAATAACCAATACATAATACGTTTATTATCTAATATACAGAGACCATTAACCTATGATCTTTCACCTCTTAATCTTCTAGCTAATTGAATATCTTTCTTTTGGATAGTAACTCTCTTGGCGTGAATAGCACATAAATTAGTATCTTCGAATAAAGAAACTAAATAAGCTTCAACGGATTCTTGTAAAGCACCAATAGCTGAAGATTGGAATCTTAAATCAGTTTTGAAATCTTGAGCAATTTCTCTGACTAATCTTTGGAATGGTAATTTTCTGATTAATAATTCAGTAGATTTTTGGAATC
>JAJMJG010000021.1:0-205867 GCA_030563485.1 Yamadazyma lessepsii | reverse complement strand
CTTCACCAAGCGGTACTTCACCAAGCGGTACTTCACCAAGCGGTACTTCACCAAGTGGTACTTCACCAAATGGATCTGGTAACGGGTCTGGTAATGGATCTGGTAACGGATCAGGTAATGGATCTGGTAACGGGTCTGGTAACGGGTCTGGTAATGGATCTGGTAACGGATCAGGTAATGGATCTGGTAACGGGTCTGGTAACGGGTCTGGTAATGGATCTGGTAACGGATCAGGTAATGGATCTGGTAACGGGTCTGGTAACGGGTCTGATAATGGATCTGATAATGGATCTGATAATGGATCAGGTAATGGATCTGGTAACGGGTCTGGTAATGGATCTGGTAATGGATCTGATAATGGATCTGGTAATGGATCAGGTAATGGATCTGGTAACGGGTCTGATAATGGATCAGGTAATGGATCTCCAACTACAGATTCACCAGCAGCCACTACCACCTCAGAAACAGTTTCTGGATTCACCACAGTCACTAGCTCCAGCTCACCATCTTCTCCAGCTATTCCAGAACAAACAGGTGCAGCTTCAAGGTCTAGCTACTCATCATTATTCGTTATTCTTTTCTCCTTCTGGGGATTTTTCATGGTTTTTTAATAAATTTGGTATAAAAGGGGTCGTCTAATTTCTTACGTTACATAGAAAACGTTTATATTCATGTACTATATTAATAAATATTTGGATCTTTCATATCTTAGTAATACTTTAAGTCGCTCATCAATTGAGAACAGGACTCCTACACGTATTAGGCCCTGTCTTAATAACACTTACTAAGATAGCATAGCTACTCAATTTGATTGGATTATACCTATGCGTTAAGACAACATACTATGAATGATAGATGTTATGACACAAAGTCTATTTGTAGATCAGGTGAGAAATTTAGGTATCGTAAAATTTAGCGTAACTTTAAAATATAAATTTGAGACGTGGGGAATTTTTACAACACAGTTAAAACAATACTCGGGGTTATTCATTCAACATTATTTTACTAGCGATCTTATTTACTGTTATACAAACAAGGATGTAATGATTAAATTTAATATTCATTGATATAACTTGAAGAACAATCATTTCATAGGTTTCTAAAAACTGGCGTGCTTAAATTCCCCCGCCGCATCATCCCTGTCAATATCACCCGTATGATTATTTTTTCTTAGTAACCTAGGCTGAATTTTTGAATAAATAGCATAAAGTTTCTCCAGATGTCATTGTTTTATAAATTATTTAATATGTCCTTAACTAAAAGCTCAACAGAAAGTAAATCAGACCCTTGTAGGGATTATAATGATATACCATTCAAATATCCACCATTACATAAGGTACCTGGTTCTGCGGAAAAACTCACTAAAGAAACCCCCAAATTATTCCATCCTCTTAAGATTGGATCCTTAAGTATCCCTAATAGGATTGGAGTATCACCTATATCCCAATATGCTTCCAAGGATGGAAATGTTTCGGAGTATCATAAACTTTTTTATGGTAATTTGGCCCTTAGAAGTCCCGGGCTTATAGTGATTGAAAGCACGGCTGTTGTAAAAGATGGTAGAATTTCTCTTAGTGATCTTGGGATTTATAATGATGAACAAGCTGGAAAATTTAGAGAACTAGTTGATTTTGTACATGAAAATGGTAGCACAATTGGAGTTCAACTTAGTCATGGGGGTAGAAAAGCAGGAATACTTCCATATTATAAAACATTTGATAAACCGGACCCATCATTCGATATCAGTAATTTAGTTGGACCTTCAGCTATTGAATTTGGGAATGGTTATTTGAAAACACCTAGAGCTTTAACTGAAGAAGAAATCCATGAACTTGTAAAACAATTTGGTATAGCAGCTAAAAGGGCTGTTGAAATTTCAAAATTCGACTTTATTGAAATCCATGCGGCTCATGGGTTTTTAATTACACAATTCTTATCTAAAATTAGTAATAAAAGAACTGATAATTATGGTGGCTCGTTTGAAAACAGAATAAGGTTCTTATTAGAGATTTTTGATGAGATTAAAGCCAATGTTCCCGATGATTATCCGATCATTATAAGACATCATGGTTCAGATTTATATGATCAGGATCCTGATTCTTGGACAGTGGAAGATGCCACAAAATTAGCAGTATTATTAGCTAAGAAGGGTATATCATTGATTGATGTTTCATCAGGAGGAAATCACCCCAAGGCAGCGGGCAAACAAGGAGATTTTGGATTGAATCTTGATTTGGCGAAGAAGATCAAAATCGCAGTGAAAGAAGCTGTAGGAGATGATACTAAAGTTAGTACTGTTGGAAAATTACATGATCCTAAAAGAGTCAGTGAAATAATAGAGAATGGAGTTATTGATTTAGCATTTGTGGGAATGCCTTTCATTTTCAACCCAGGACTTGTTTTTCAATGGGCAAGAGTATTGGGTGTTAAGATTAATAATACCATTCCAATGTGGGTCAATAACCCCCCTACTAATTAAATTATTATATATAATTATGTATTCACGATAAAAGTTTTCATTTAATGACGTTTATTAAGTATATTATGATATCAAAATATCGAAACTCTATAATTACAACTTATGCTAATATTTCCTATACTCTACATGTTTTGGAGGTTTTATATCTATATCCAAAGGTTTCAAGCCAATCAATATCCTTTGTTTATTACTTAATGGTAAATCCAAACATTGATCGTTTTTAAACAACTTGCTTATTTTTAGTATTATATTAATTACAAAGCCAAATATTAAAAGTTGGGTTAGATAAGATATATCATATTTACGATTGATGATAGTATCGAACAATTTCACTCCTATTATATATATGACACTGTTCATTATACTTTTGATAACAAGTTCTTTATTTGTTTGTCTGGATAATGCTAGTTTCATATAAGGATTTATCCATTCGCCGGGCATTTCAGTTGGGGTATCAATTTCTGGTTTATTATCATCGAGACGATTTTTATACCCTAGACCAAATGAAGTTTTAGGTTTAGGTAAAGGTTTAATTCCAAATCTCAGGTCAACTGAGGTGGATACAGGTTTATAATAAATCGTTGGTTTTGAGGAAGTTTGGGTAAATAGATCAGGTTGATGATATTTCTTTAGCCTTGTTATTGAATTTATAGGCGTTAAATTCTGATTTAAATCAGTGTGTTTCGTTGACCTGGTTTCATTTACAAAAGATTTGCTCTTATTTACATGGATTTCCTCGATGGGTATTGGTTTATTGGGTAATTTCTTTAACGGTGTATAAAATTCATCACTCATGGTACTTTTGACACTTTAGCTTTTAACACTTTAGATTTTCGCGGTGTGGTGAGATGGCTCAACTCCCTCGCAGTAGATGACAGTTAATTTACCACGGCGCGCGCTTTGATTTTTCACTAAAAGATATGTCTTATACTAACAATTTATTTAACTTTACTCTAGATCAATTAGATCAATTAGAAGAAGATAAAGCTTTACACTTCGAAAAATTCAATTCTGATGTCGCTTGGGATTTAGGATCTTTTGCAAGGGATTTAACCAAACAACAACATCCTGGTAAAGGAGTTATCATTGATATTGCGTTAACTACAGGACATGTATTATTCCGTACTAGTTGTGCAAATGGTACTAATTTTGACAATGATCATTGGGTTAATAGAAAGAAGAATTTGGTTAATAGAACTGGTAAACTGAGTTTTTACAATGGACAAAAATTAAGAGGAAAAGGAGTAACTTTAGAAGAAGGATTGAATATTTCATCAACTGAATTTGCTAGTCATGGAGGTTGTGTACCAATTAAAATAAAGGGAAGTGACTTCCATATTGGTACTTTAACTATTTCAGGTTTAAAGCAAGATCAAGATCATTTATTAGCTATTGAAATCTTAAAAGCTTTTAATGCTAGAAAGTAGATTTATAGGTATATAGTTTTTCATATTAGTTTGATTTTTATTTCACCCAAAATACTTCTATTTTTATCTTAATCTCTCCGCAACATACTTCTATTTCTACCTCTTAATCTCAACCCAACATACTTCTCTTTCTACCTCTTAATCTAACATCTTCCAACCTATTTATTACATCTAAATATTTCTTTTCATGCTTATATGCCAATTTATACCCTTCTAACAACCATTTATTATAAATTTCAGAATATTCAGAATGTGTACTTTGAACTGCTCTTTCTAATACATAAATATCTACTGCCTTATCTTCTGCCATCAGACTATATGAGCTTAAACCAAAGTCAATTAAATGAGGTATGGACTTGACTAAAAGAATATTTGAGGTAGTTAAGTCTCCATGGATCATATCATGAATATGTAATTGACCAACTATTTTCCCTACGTTTGTTAAAATCTCTTTCACATGATCATCATCACATTTTTGCTGGCTTTTTTCAAGATACCATAAGTAATTCTTTATGGAACTTATTTCACCATTAGGTAAAGTTTCTCCCAAAAATTCCATCCAAATGATCCCATGATTATAATTAGCCATTATTACAGCCGGAGAATTTATGCCAACCTTTTGTAATTTAGTCATGAATTTAACTTCTCCAATAGTTCTGGATTTATTTAAAAACGCATCGATTTTGGGATGTCGATAAGCCTTAGATGGTCTATACTTTATGATCACTTTTTGTTTATTGGGAAGGAAAGGTTCACTACAGTAAGGATGTACTGAAGAAAAGACTATGGCTTCAGCCCCCTGGCTTATAACTTCAACATCGATTCCCGGTACTAACAGCTTAAAGGTTTTAATCAGTTTGTCAGTCATTACAGTATCGCAAATTCGAGCGTTAGAAAAAGTGTTAACCCCAGTAAGGATGTCAGCATATATAATCCCACCATACCTTTTGAATACCAGTCTAGGATCCCAATTACAACACGAGCTTGAAGAACATGATCCCACTTTAAGTGAAGCAAACCAAGTGTTTTTGGATTCGCCTTTGTTTGAGACTACCCCTGAAGTACCAGTTATCCCTCCAAACAAGTTCTCTTCGAATGCGGTGATTAATGAAATAATAAGGGAGAAATTGGTTTATAAATTAGGCATAATTGGTGTTTTAGGTACCAGTCCTAAACCTGCAGAGGAGTTTAGTGACGAGGAGCTATTCGAATTATTTGAAATTTTTAAACATCGATTACTAACTGAAGAAAAGGAAGAAAATGACGTAGATAAGAGGACTTCTTATGATAGTGAAAAGTTTGGTGAAGTTATTGTTAATGATACCAATCATCAAAATAAGTATCGTGAATATCTAACATACACTTTAAAACAATTATTATTAATATCAAAGTTAGAGGCAAATAGTCAAATCAATTCCAAACCGAGCTTTTTAAAATTTGATGATGATTCCTATTACCAATATAAATTGCCAAGTTCTTGGGTCAGTTTAATTCCTTCATCAATGTTAGGAATGATAAATCATCGCATGGAATTATCTACTAACCACGACGAAGGGTATTGTAATATAGAGCTTAAAACATTGGAGAATCCTACGAATATTGAAACTAAACCATTAGTTAATTCAAAGTATTTTAATTTTATTTCAAACCAATCAGTAACTTCATCGGTAGGAATTTTCTATTATGAAGCTGAAATAATTCAAAAATGTAGAGATTCTACTAATATGTTACCATTATTATCAATACAAGATCCTTCAATATCCATTAACCAATCTCCTCAATGCAGTGTTGGGGTTGTTAAGAGATATATTGATTATAAGAGTAAACCAAACAATACAACCACTACAAGTCAAAAAATTGATTTAGAAGAAGTTAAAAATGAGTTGGTTTTCAACCAAGACAATATCATCAATAGACCATTGAATCTGAGTATGGAAACATTACTTGATGCCAAACCTGGAGAATTCAAAGGAAGTTTTGCTATAGATTTGAGTGATTCTAATTTTTATAATTCTTCTAAATTCCAAGAACCACGGAATTCTTTATTAAGTATGAATAGAAGATTGGGGTCCTTAACTAGACAATTAGAAGAAAATGATGGAAAAGTTGATACTAACATAAACTTCACTACTTGTGTTGAGAATAACCCAGCATGTAAAGTTTTGAAATCTGATGTTATAGGATTTGGAATAAATTACATAGATAAGAGCTTATTCATAACATTGAATGGAGTTCTTATTAAAGTACTTAAAGAAGAATTAAAATCTTCCAATCCTACTAATGATGATTTATTTACTGAAGGTTCGGAAGTTTACCCTATGTTAGGATTTATACTTAATGATATTGATATCAAAAGTAATAGAGTTACAGAATTGAAATTGAAGACAAATTTTGGATTCAAAGATTTTAAATTTAATATCAATAATTATGTAACAGAATTCAAACAAAAGCTTAACCGTAACTTGAATGTAAATTTACTAAATTACCCGGATAATAAAATCATCCTTAATGATTTAATTAAAGATTATTTAAATACCGAAGGGTTTATTGAAACTTATAAGAATTTGAATAAGGATTTGAATGATTTAAATGGAATTTTAGGTTCTGAAGAAACTTATGAAAATTCAGTTATTGACAAGTCAGATGGTGTTAACCGTAATTTATTGAAAAGGTATTTCCAAGAGTACAAATTCGATGATATTTTCAGATTATTAGAACAATACTCCCCTGTTTTTAATGATGAAGAAGGCAAGAATATCTTATTTGAAATTAAATTGAATGGTCTTGTATACAAATTAAAGACCTATATCACCAAATTATTATCTACCGGGATACAAGACGAATATGAATACAAACAAACGTGGGAGATCATTGAAAGATTACAATCAGAATATAAATATGATCAAAATAAGTATAATAAGCTAAAATCAGTTGCTATTCTTTTATTAGTAAAGAATGAGAAGAGTCTTGATAATTTACCTAATCTTAAAGGTATAATGAGGAATTTAGATCAAACAATGGACGAAACGTTTTCGAAGGCAAATAGGAAGATTTTAAAGTATAAGAAATTTAAAGATGTTTCAAATTTAGAAAAATTGGTCAAAACCGTTTATTCTAATATTAATAAGTTGAATTTAAAATATGATGATAATAATTATCTGTTGATTAATTTTGAAAGGGATGAGTTAGAATTTTAGCATTAAGGAATAGGAATGATTAAGAGGTAATTAGTATATAAAGTAACAGGTTTACATATATATCAGCATTAATTGTATTATGCCATAAGTAATAACTCTGATAAAAACCAGTACACCAATACAAACAAACATCAATACGCCAGTACACCAATAACGGATACAAAAAAATTCAGATGCGAAATTTATAACCGAAGTGATTTGTGGGGGAGGTTATCAAAACTTCCAAACATGACAGACTTTGAAGAAGCATTTGAATTAGAGAAAATCGATGAAACACACTTTAGAAGTAAACAGCCCTTGAAATTGCCAATGCCAGGTGCAAGAGGAGTCTATGGAGGTCATACAATTGCTCAAACATTAAAAGTTGCAATTGAAAGTTCCCCATCGAATTACGTTCCACACTCATTTCATTCATTCTTCATAGCTCCGGGTAAAAGTACTCGTCCTATGGAATATGAAGTTTCAAAGATACAAGACGAAGGTGATATAATCAAAAGGTCAATCAGGGCCAGTCAAAAAGGTAGTATAAAATTCACAGCTTTAGTATCATTAATTAAGAAGGACTTGAAGTTTAGTCACCCTAATGTTCAATTACCACCACAGGAATTACAGTCGAAATATAAACCTGAAGATGTTAACCAATTACAACATACTACATACATTAGAAATGCTTATAGTGAAGAATTCATTGATCATAAATTAGTACCCGAAGAAAAGGATCAAGCACCAGCTGATAGATGGGTCAATGTTTGGAGTGGGATTGTTGAAACTAATTTCAAAGATAAAATGAATAATTTTGTAGGGTTAGCTGATTTAAGTGATTCAGTGTTTTTAACTACGTTGGCTAGAATTTTACATGCTCCTTGGAATCCAACAGAATCAAGATCTTTTGAAGAAGTTGACCTTGATAAAGATGCAAGAGTTTGGATGGAGATTTCTTTAAATGCTTTGCATGTTTTTCATTATAATGCCATGTCATTAGATCATCATCTTTATTTCCATACCTCAGATCCTAACGACTTTAATGTTGGAGAAGATTGGTTGAGTTTTAGTTATCAAGCTAGAAGGGTACTGAACAATAGAACTTTAGTTCGTGGATATTTCTATAACAAAAAAGGAAAATTAATTGCAACTGCTGCTCAAGAAGGATTAACTTTAGGATTCAAAGGGTTCGATACACTTCCTGAAGAAACTACTGGTAATAAAGATTTAAAAATTAAGTTGTAGTTTTTTATCAAAATAAGATTTTTTCTTTATTTTATAGTTAATAAAGACACGTGATATGATTTCTTCTCTTTAAAGTAAGGTTTTAGTATATATAGTTGGGCCCTTCCTTTACACTCTTTGAGTACTGGCTGGTGTCTCACCAGAATGTTCAAGACCGCACACCCACTTAATACAACGAGTATCGCGAACAGTGAAAATTTTCAAGGCATGTTAAAATCATTACCAAGTAGAGAAAGACTACTTGCCATAAAGAAGTTAACAGCTTCTATATTTGGTGAATCCTTCAACCCTAATAATACCAGAAACGGTTTAAAGATTTTAAGACAACCTTTAAAAGGTCCAGGACTTGTAAATTATTATGGTAAAAATGATTCGATGCCAACGTTCCAAGACTTTAAATCATGGTTTCCTGAATTAAAACTTGTTGATCCAAGAGAAGCTACTAGACTTAAGATGGTAGAAGATAGAAAGAAGAGAAATAAAGGTGCTCCAAAGAAAAAGACCAAGTAATGTAAGATGTAAATAGAAATGTAAATTAGAAGATATTATGGTTACTTAAATGATGGAACTAATGTAGAAGCATTAAATTTATTCATTTATTTAT
Organism: Yamadazyma lessepsii; assembly: GCA_030563485.1. NCBI lineage: Eukaryota > Fungi > Ascomycota > Pichiomycetes > Serinales > Debaryomycetaceae > Yamadazyma > Yamadazyma lessepsii. The sequence goes on along the minus strand of JAJMJG010000021.1, from coordinate 196,933 downwards.
TCTGTTATTTACCCTATTAATCTCCTTAATACCCTTATAGTACAAAAAGAGGTTGAAATCAATTCTTTCTCCTCTTACTTAAAAATGTATCTTCCTCTTCAAATGTCCTAACCTTTGATTTAATAGACTTCAAACTCCAGTCGCCATTTTCAACTAGAAGTTTCATCTCATTTCCATGTTTAGCAAAGGATCCCTTTTCTAAAACTATAATATTGAAACCAATTACAAATGAATGAGTTTCTGTGACAACATAGATATTATCAGAAACAATTATATTTTGAATCTTATCAGTATAAATGATATGTAGAGGCTTTAAGTTTTCGAAAACCATTAACACATTTTCAGATTGTAAGATTAAATATGATTCACTTGTGATCACTTTAGTTATTGGAGTAATAATACAAGGACCACCTTTGACATAAGCTAATCTTTCACCATCAAATCTTTGACGCCATACATTAGGGAAGTTAATAAATTTGTCATACTTGATTTTATAATCTTGAATTATAGTAAAATCTATGACATTAGTTACTCCTATTACTATAATTTTATCATCTATACTACATGCAAAATATTGTACGTTTTCACCCGAGCTTATATCAATTAAAGGGTCACCAATAGGAATGGATTGTTTGTTAAAATCTCTTCTATTAACCCCTAAAGAATTGAATACTTTCAAAGTAAATCCATATAAATTGTCATTACTATTGAAATAATAAAGCAAATCGTTACACCAATTGACTTCAAAATCATTGATATATGGTGAAGGTAATTTGAACCGGTAAATCAAATTACTAGTGGACCCCGTATTATAAAAATGATAAATTATAGGATAAGAATCATTGAATTTTGGTGACTTACTATGAAAAACTAATGACCAAATGTTCTTTTCAGGATTATAAATGGGACATTTGGAAATTGGTTTAGCTAATGTCCATAATATATGCGTACAGTCTAATGAATATAACTTCACTTGGAGATAACTTTTAGTGAATACTATTAATTGTTTACTATTGACATAAGCTCCTTCTTCAGTATTTGATAAAACTGGTTGAATCCAAAAGAAGTCTTCAACAGGTGTATCTTGGACTATAACCATTGGATCTAGGTCTTCTTCCTGTCGTATATCATAGATCATTATACGATTATTTAAGGTTAATGCGATCTTAGTAGATACATCAGTATTAATTGGTTCCCATCGTATTTTCAATACTTTATCCTCTGACACTTCATATGACCTTAATAACTTACGGGTGTTTGTGTCATATATTTTTAAAGTAAGAGACAGTAATATGGCTATATATAGGCCACAATCACTAACTAATCTCTTCATCTCGTATGTTTGTAAAAACGCGAATTAAAAGTAAACAAGGATATAATGGCCAGGAAGAAACAGAGTAGTCAGAAACAGAGCAGTCAGAAACAGAGTAGCCAAGACGAAGGAAACCTTGGTGGTAAACTCTTCGGAAGGAAGAATAAATTAGGGGGAGTGTTTCCTTCCAACAAGAGGAAATCAATGTTTGAAGAGGAAGATGATGGCTTTGTATTTAAAAGATCTCAAGATAAAACTGTCAGTACCCCAATTTCTAAATTGAACCAAGCAGTTAATGACCTTTATGATAGTGAAGAATTTGAAGCTGATTTAGGTAATAAACGTTTACTCAAAGCAGGAGTCAAATTATCTTCACCTATACGACCTAAATATGATCAAATCATTTATGATGATTCCCCAGATGAGTATGTGGAGCAAGTATCACATCACACTATCGAATTAGCTAATTCACCACCTAAGAAGAAGAAAAAGACTAATAAGATTAAAAATGATCGAAGGTCATCATATAACAATAGAGGCAAGAGAATTCTGTCTATCGGGAATGGATTTATAGGATTACCACATGAAGATGTCACACCAAAAGATTATTATAAATTATTGGATACGTCATTACCTGAGCCTCATAGAATGAAGCAATTACTTATATGGTGTATTAATAAAGTTAATCAACAAAAAGATACAAACGAAGATAAAACAGCCATTAACATAGCTAAGGTCATTAAAGAAGAATTATTACAAGATCTACGGGATGGAAAGATATCAACTAGTTGGTATAATAGAAGCAAAGATAATTCTGATGATGATAGTATAGTGACCAATAAAGAAATATTATTACCCAATAAGTTGAATATAACGACCAAAGAGAACATACAACATTTTAAAGAAGAATTGAATAAACTTAAAAGGGAGAAACTTGAATGGCAGAAACTTTTCAAGAAGTCAATTGAACCATTAAAGAAATTACATTTTGAAGAGAATGTTACTGATAAAGAGTTAGAGAAATATTGTAAGGAGAATAAGATTGAAGGTATAACTAATAATGAATTGATAGATAATATAACAGATCTGTATGAAGATATTCAATCGAAGTTTCTGGACAATTTGGAGTCATCAATTGATAAATTATATAATATAACACATAAATGGAAGAAGATTAATGAAGTGGTTGAGTTATATAAGACCAATAAATTAAATCCAATAATATCCGATTTCACAAAGAGTTATATAAATAAAAGTAAGATAGAAAATTTTCAAAATAGTGAATCTATTTGGCCAATACCTGAAAAAAGTTTGAATGTTATGGAATTGTTGAAGGGGATAAGTAGATTAGAATATGATCAAGAAAATGTTAAAGCTACAGAGTAGGTAGGCTGTGAAATGGTATGTAGGAGTTTAGTGCGTAGTGGTACTGGTGAAACGGTATGTGGTATGTGATGCTTTTACATAGTAGAACTGTTGGAATGAATTGGTATAATGCACTGGTTAAGTGTACTGGTGAAATGCACTTGTGAAATGGTTAGGTCCTCACAAAGCATGCAAGTAAACTGCAAGTAAGCCTGCAAGTCAACTGCAAGCAAACCTGCAAGTCAACTGCAAGGAAACCAATACATATACCTGCAAATAAAGCCTCAAAATAGACCTGCAAATAGACCTGCAAAAAATCTACAAATACAAGTTGCAGGAAATACCTGCAAAACAGGTTAAAACTGCGAAGGAGAATGTTGTATGAGTGAATTATAATTTTTATAAAAATTATGACGCCATTTGGTTAAAAACATGGTTATTTTTTATACTTTTTCAAAATTAAACTTTACACTTGAAGGGCTACCAATTATATTCAAAGGTATAAGAGGTAATATATACCATCGCTTCTAATTAATGAAACAGATTTTAGTATTTTTAGAAGTTTACTATAAATAAACAAAATACGTAAATATCTTAAGTATTGTAGGTACCAAAAGAGCAAACTATTTGGGATGATTCAATTCCAAGGAATGAATTTATGGAATGAATGCTACACTTAACGGTTAATCCCAAAAACAGCTTACACCCGCCTTAACAAGAAAACATAGTGGCGACATTTATATATCACATAGGGTATACTTTGAATTCAATCTTGTTTCTGTAAAATACGTAGTTGAAATCCGTGGTATTCGTTTAGAGTAAGAAGATAATTCGTATGATGAAGTCTTAAAAGTCGTCTCCACTCCCAAACTCAAAATGTCTGGTGTGAATTTAGGAGTGAAAGTTTCTATCAGTTAAAGAAATGGAATATCAATTTGTATTTGATGATGGGGATAACAAGTCGTCAATGAAAAGGGAGAGTAACGGTTATTTATATGTGCTAATTTCCTTTCGTTAAACTTATTGAAAAGTGACACCTTTGAGCAGCATTTGATATAATGCAAAATATATATTCAAACAATTTGAGAGTCATCATTACTTGATAACGAAGGAATGAAAACCCCATCTTCTGTTGCCGTGAATATCCCTAAGTAGCTATCATCTTGCTGAATATCTGCCCATGAATTATATATGGCCAAGGCACTATCATTAGCTATTCTTTGAAATACACTCATTGTGCTTGATGAGATAATTCTTCAACTCTAACTTATAGATCTATATACTTAGAAGTGAAGCGGAAACTACAAAATATTTAACTATTAAATTTTGGCCGAGATTTATCAAAGAGTAATGATGGTGCTGAGATAGAAATCACTCCAAATGTAGATTTAAGTATTGTAATCTCATTCGTCATAATGTTAGTTTAAAAAAGAGATTTTATCTATATCTTATCGTTAATTGCATACTGAATATTGTTAGTTACTAAGACCCGTACACCGAAGTTATATACCGCTTGAATATATACAAAATCCCAGTCAGCTCTCTATAAACTGCTTGTCTGACCACGTTGAAAGAAAACCTCTCCAAGTACTAATTGTGTGAATTGTGGTGGTGAATTTGGACTCTTCACGATATATTTCATTTCAGAATACGAATTCTTTTTGATGGTAGTTCATATTGATTTTTTTTTCCAATACGACTTTTCTACGAATTTTTGCATTGGGCGAGAATTCTTATCATTTTCTTTTACCATAGCGTAATTTCTTTAGACTAATAGCCATTTTTTTAAGTTACATAGAGACTTCTCTCATTTTATGTTAAGAATAATTCTTAGGATGGCAACGAAATTTTCAATTTTGCTCTGCCTATTTTTAAATTGAAGCAGTGAATTATTGAATTGTAAGTGACTTTTAGATTGTAAGGGAACGATATCCTGTTAATGTAGGTGCGGTTTTTAAGTGGGATTAAAAATAGCCATGCAATGCTAAATCATACCATGTTTAAATTTAAGGCATAGGGCATCTGACTACAAATCAAAGAATGGAAAATTATCGTCCAATACCGGGTTTATTGATGTGAATTTCATTTATTTAGGTTAATGTAGTTAGGGGTTCATGTGTTCGGGTTTATAGTTAGGATTTATAATTAGCTTTTATGTAATCGGGTTTATATATTTAGAGTTTATATTTTGCAAGGCTAAACGGATGCAACCAAGGTAAATTTCAGTTCGTAAAGTAAAACTTTAATACTCAAAGAAGATATGTGCTCTGGGTTCATGCTATTAAAATATTTATTAGTATTTTGAGCTTAACTCCGAAAATGAAGACGATCATTTTCTAGTATATTATAGTTAAATGAGTCCTTATAACCTGTAATATGTCAAAACCATTCTTATAAATTGATTATCTAGTATTATTGAAATAGAAATCATCTCAACCTATAAATTAATATTGCTTATTATCCTAATACACCAACATGAGATATACCAAATAAACCTACGAATAGTATCCATTAACGCATTATATGCCATCATGAATAATAGGGGTATCAAAAGTAACATTTTAGCATATGATAAAGTACCAGGTAATAGAATTTCAATATCCTTTTCATCTATTTCATTTGCTAATTGAAATACTCTCAACACCGAATCACTTGACACTGAATTGATTAAAAAGTCATATAATGGTGTATCGGTAATTTTGGTTCCATTCTTGGCTTCTAATAACATTTTCCCCATATCTACTACCATAATTGACTTTGTATCAATAGAAGTCGATTTTGGTTGACCCCCGTACAAAAACTTGAAATATAATAAAACTGCATCACCATATAACCCTCTATTTATTGCTTCATCTGCAAGAGCTGAAACTTTCATTAAATAATTGTAAGACGAAAATGACTTTGTGCAATAGAAACCACTTCCAGTAACACCATAATCATATAAACCACAACTTGTAATATTAATACAACCCTCACCTACACTACCATCATTTGGGTCAATTTCATTATAGACAATTTGCTTTACCGAGTTTTCATAGTCCAAGGTACAAATACCCAACCTGAACAAGAAGAAAATAAGGATGAATTTAAAATTCATTTGAAAGTCTTCTAATCTTCCAATGAGTATTTTATATTTGGGAAATGTTTCTTTTATAAGGACAACTCATATCTGTATGCATAATGTGTTAATGAGGAAGATGAGGATGTGATGAGTTGTTCAAAAGTTTTAGTTGATTTGTTAAGAAGCCTAAATGACTGGTAAGAATTTGGTGAGTCTTAATTAAATTTATTTAAATGGGCTATTTTGGTTATTGTGTTTAATACTTTATAAGTAGGTTTTATTATTTGAAGCAATGGTTAATTTTATGGTTACATTTATTGGCCCGTACACCAACTTACATTATCAATGACCCGTACACCAACTTAAGCTATGAATGACCTGTACACCATAATAATTTTGACTGAACTTAGTGACTTAAAAAGTACAAGTACAGGTACAAAAATAAAGTTAATCAATAATTTCACACAAAGTAAACACTAGAATAAAATTTCTTTTTAAATTTCTCTATTAGGAAAATGAGTTAAGTAATAGATTATTATTTAATTCTTATTTGTGATGATTAATATTAGCAAGTAGTTGGTCTGACTTAAGTTTAGTTCAAGTTTCAGTTATTTTAGAGAAAACCATACCAACATAGTTATGAATTCCAGGATATAAATAAATATTAACAATATTTTGAAAATTTCATCTAGAGGTTATATGACTTAACAAATCTCATAGATAAGAATAGGATTGATTAAAAAAAAAAGTAAATATTACAATTTCAAGATTTCAAAAATTGATATTTGATTTCTGATGTTGATGAATGTATAGTCAATTCAAGAAGTGATTAGATATTTTTAGCCTCTCCAACATTCATAATGAATCGTCTCAATGATACTTACATACTCAATGAGACTTAAATACATGATACTCAATGAGACTTCATACACACTCAATGGGACTTTAACTTCTTCTAAAAATTCTTAATACCATAAATAAGAATCAGAGAAGGTGAACATATACGTTTAATAAAAATCTAAACCCCCAAATTATAACCAATTATGAAATAAACTAATTCATCAAACCTTGCAAAATGTTTAGAAAAGGTAATTTGCGACTCCATCTCATACCTACTAACCATCAACTTCCCAAAAATTCAATCTCATACAACAAAAGGTAAAAAACTCGGCAATCAATAGATTTTCGTAAATTATTCAAACAAAATTCATAAAATAAATAAAATTCATTATAGCAATAATAAACAAATGACTCAAATCTCCTCATTCAATACCTAACAAATCTCATTTAGGAAAACCCATTACGCAACTCAGAAGTATCATAACCAAAAGTAACCAATTATTCATAGTTCAACATCAATTTGTTCCGAATTGATGATATTATTCCGACTTCCCCAATATTTTTCCGTAGTTATACCCCGGGAACAAATTGTAATTACAAATTATAACACCATAAACCATCAGTTGATTTAGTCGCATAGTGTTGTAAAACAATCAACTTCGTCATGTATTACCATTTCTAGTAAAGACGCATCTATAATAGATCAAAGAACTTTCCAATTACCCAATGAACGGTACCTGAATATGTATGATCTCTAAAATAACATACCAACTCTAATAACGCTATTTTTTACCACGAGACGTTGGCCTTGGCTGACACTAAATTCTCCGCAATTTCGCAATTGTAAGCGATGGGTTTGTACCCGTGATGTTTCCTTTTATAAACGTCTTGGGTATAAAATTCCACAAAAAGAATCATCAACTTCTACGCATAATGTTAACAATCTTTATAAGTAGTTTGGTATTTTTCCAATTCCTTAACTACGGGTTAACTAATCCTATACAATTTGAGACTTTTGATAACAATTCTTTAACGTTAGAATCGATACTGAATGATTATCAAAAAATCTTAGATCTTGTTAATAGCCGTGAAAATAAGAAATTATTTACCCAACTTACCAATGCCCAAGATGATTTCTATGATATTGCTTCAAATACTGTAGGTACAACTAAATTACATGGTAATCATTATCAAACGCAACCTTATGTTTCCAATGGATTTATCGGAAGTAGAATACCAAATATTGGTCATGGGTTTAGTTATGATGATGCTTCAGAGAATTCTGATGAACATCAAATCTCTAATGGTTGGCCTTTATTCAATAAAAGATACGCAGGGGCTTTCATTGCAGGATTCTATGATATTCAAGAAAGAACTAATGGTACTAATTTCCCTGAACTTTTAGAAAATGGTTATGAGAGTGTTATTTCAGCTGTACCTCAATGGACTACTTTACAATTGACTACTACCATTAATGGTACTGAGTATACTTTAGATCCTAATGAGAATTATGGTGATATTACTGATTATGTCCAAAGTTTATCATTGAATAATGGAATTGTTGAAACTGAATTTACCTGGTTGAATTCTTTTAGAATCAAATACACCATCTTAGCACATAGGGAATATGTCAATTTAGGTGTTGTTAAATTAGACGTTTATAATCTAAAAGAATCTCAAGATTTTACTGTTAAAGATGTCCTTGATTTTAGTACCAGTCAAAGATGTCAATTAATTGAAACTGGTGATGACGATGATGGGATTTATATCAATTTCCAACCTAATGAAATTGATTATGTTAATGCTACCATTTATTCGAATTTACATACAAATTTGATGAAAGATACTGAAAAATCTTCAACTACTAATTCTTCAACTCAACAAATCCACTTCAATCTTGAACAAAATTCTTATGCTTCATTCAGTAAATACGTTGGAATTGTTTCAACTGATGTTATTGATTCAGAGCCTTTGAAATTCGCTAAAGATGTAGCTTTGAAATATGATGCTAACACTAAGGATATTATTACTCAACATCGGGAAAGTTGGGATAAAACCCTTGAATCAACACCTTCAGTAACATTCCCAGATGACTTACTTTTAACTTTAACTAGTAGAGCATCAATTTTTCACTTGGCTGCAAATACTCGCCCTAATGCTCAAGGTGTTAGTGCGGCTCTCGCGGTAGGAGGACTTTCATCTGATTCTTATGCTGGGTTAGTATTTTGGGATTCTGATTTATGGATGTTAAATGGGCTTTTACCATTTGTACCTCATCATGCTAAAAGTATTGTAAATTATAGATTACACACTCATACACAAGCTATAGATAATCTTCCTGAAGGTTATGATGGTGCGGTTTATCCTTGGACCAGTGGACGTTTTGGTAATTGTACAGCTACAGGTCCTTGTATGGATTATGAATATCATATCAATATGGCAGTAGCATTTGCGGCTTGGCAAATTTATATCAGTGGTAATGGAGATGATGATTATTTACAACAAGTATCACCATTGATTTTAAATGCTGCTGAATTCATGTCTGATTATGTTAAATATAATGATACCCTCAAACAATATACTACACTGAATTTAACAGATCCTGATGAATATGCTAATCATGTTGATAATGGTGCTTATACTAACGCAGCCACTTCATTACTTATGAAATTTGCTATAGCTTTAGGTAATCATTTAAATATCCCAATTCCTTCGAATTTCACTAATATTGTTGATAATGTTCATCTTCCTAAATCAGAGGATGATATAACTTTAGAATATACTGGTATGAATTCTACTGTAGGAATTAAACAAGCTGATGTTATAATGATGACATATCCATTAGAAAATGAATTAATCACTAAAGAAGAAGCTATTTTAAATGCTAATTTCTATAGTGTTAAACAAGTTAGTTATGGACCAGCAATGACATTCCCAATCTTTTCAATTGTAGCTGCTAATTTGGCCCAAACTGGTTGTGCATCTCAATCCTTTTTACATAAAGCTGTACAACCATTCTTAAGAGCTCCATTTGCACAATTTCTGGAACAAAATAATGATGATTATTCAACTAATGGTGGTACAAACCCAGCATTCCCTTTCTTAACTGCTCATGGTGGATTCTTACAATCAATTTTACAAGGATTAACTGGCTTAAGATATGATTATGATATTGGCAAAGATGGTCAAATCAATAGGAAACTTAAATTAGATCCTGTAGAATTACCTTTATTACCTAATGGAGTAATTTTCAATGGTATTAAGTATTTCAATCAAACATTATCATTGACTGTAAATGAAGATAAATTGATTGTACAACATACTGGACCTTATGAAGATAATGAATCTCGGGCTGTCAATATTACTATTGGAGAAAGAAATGATAAGAAAGGAGACTATACATTGAAAGAAGGTGAATCATTAGAAATGCCAGTATATAAACCACAAAGAGCTCATAATAATTCACTTAGTGAATGTGGTTTAGCTACATTCATCAACATAACTGATGGAGTTTATGGAGATTCAACTTATCTGATAAACGATGGAGATAATTTCACTCATTGGCAACCACAATCAAATTCTACACCTGCTAAGCTTTTAGTTGATTTTAAGGAATATAAGAACATTAGTGGATGTGAAATTAATTGGGGTGATAGACCACCAACTTCTTGGTCTTTATCTAAGTTCAATTTGGAAAAGGATTGGGATACTGAACAATTATTAGCATCAATTAATTTTGATAATGATTTATACGAAAAGTATCGTTTCTTCAAGACTGATGAGGTAGTTGATGAGAATGATGCTTTCGTTAAAGTTGCAAATGAATCTGTTAGTATTACAGCACCATTTAATGCTACTGAATTTCTGGAGGTTCAATTACCATCGGATTTCAATACTACCGTTTATGAGTTCTCAGAAGAAGTATGGTCAAGATATTTATTATTAGAATTTAATGGAGTTCATGATGAAGTTGCAGATGATTTATTTACAACAGGAGGAGCTAAATTATATGAAGTTCTGTTTTATTAAAGATGGAAGTAGAGGGTGGTAGATGTAGAGGTAGACCTAGAAGTAGACCTAGAAGTAAACCTAAAAGTAAACCTAGAAACCTAGAAAGAAAATCAAAATAAAAATAAAAAAACTTGTAAGTAGTAATATATTGATTTTAAGTACTTATGTATTTAACTCTTTCTAACTTAAAGCTTCAGACATATTAATCAAACGTTTAACACCAGCATGCCAATTACCAACTTCATCAGGGAAACTTGATGCAAATGAAAGAACTAAAGTTCCAGCAGTTGGATAATCTTTTGAACCTAAAGCAGTAGCAATTTCATTTAATTGACCAATAGCTTCCTTAGATAATAAATCATCATTGTTCAAATGATCAAATAAAATGTTTAATCTTTTTTGCATATCTTCACCATGTTTGACATACTTTTCTGGGATATTAGGTTTTAATTGTTCATATACGGCTTCAAAAGTTTGATAGATTGGTAAAGCTTCTGAAGAAATATGAGATCTATCACCAGGAGGGAATTTCTTTGGTGGTGGTTGGGAAGCAGCTGGGGCCACACCTGGTACCGCGCCTGGTGCGGTTGGTGGTGGTGGATTTATAGGACCAGTTGGAGGAGGACCTGAAATTGGTGGACCTGAACTTGAAGCTCCTGAAATTGATGGTGGTGGTGCAATAAATGTAGATTTTGGTGGTGGGATACCTCCAGTTGGAACATTTCCACTAGGAATTCTTGATTGAGGTCCTGAATTTGGCGGTGGTGCATAAGGATTCTTTGGTGGAGTTTGTTGTAATCTTGGAGATGCTAATCTCAGATTACCAAATTGATTTGGAGTTTGTGGTCCTGGAGGTGGTGCAAATCCTGCACCAGGGTTACTGCTAGGTGGTGGTGCATAAGGATTTACTGGTGGTGTACTTTGTCCAGAAGGTGTAGCAACTGGAGGTGGTGCATAAGGATTAGTTGGTGGTGCAGTACTTTGACTTGGTGGTGGAGTATATGCATTAGCTACATTAGCTTGGGCACCATTTGGAACACCAGTTGATGGTGGTGGGGCATATGGATTATTAATTTGAGCACTTGGGGTAGCAGCTGGACGGATTTGAGGATTTGATGGACGTGGTGAAGAGGTAACTGAAGCTCTGGATGGTAAACGTGAAGGACCTTTTGGTGGTGCAATATTACCAGCTACAGATGGTGAAGTAAAGGAAGGATTTCTTGGACCAAGACCTGGTGCTGAAGGAACTGGTGTTTCACTTGGAGAATATGATGAAGCAGCAGCACGACGTGGAGCAGCTTTTGGTTTAAAGGTTTCAGGTAAATCATTCCAACCTTCAGTTTCTTCTTTATAAGTTGGTTTTTGTGGTGGTGCTTGAGGTGGTGCTGGAGTTACTTGAGGTTGAGGTTTCATATAAGGATTATGAGCTTGTTGGAGGTATGGGTTTGTTTTATAAGGATTATGAGGTTGGATTTGTGGTTGAATTGGAGCTGCAGTTGGTGGGATTCCAGAATTAAAACCAGCACTTGGAGGAACACCTGGTGTACCTAAACCATTAGGAGGAATACCACTAGGAGGGAAACCACCAGTTGCAGGAGTAAATTGAGAAGTTGGTGGGATGCTTGGTCTAAAAGCTGGTGCGATACTTTGAGATTGTTTAAAAACTGGTGAAGTAGCTGAAGGTCTTGAGCCATTTGCACCACCGTTAACTCCATTAATACCACCATTAACAAGTCCAGATTGTTGACCAGGTCTTGAATATTGATTTCTTGATTTAGAAGTAGTAGTAGCAGCAACAGGAACAGTTGGTTTAGAAAGTGCTTTACTAATACGTTCTTTATCAGTTTTAGAACCATCAAAATCATCAGGTAATAATTTCAAGAATTCATCAGCTAATTTGAAATGACCAAACCCTGCTAATAAGTTAGCATATTCAAGTAAAGCTTTACAAATTGGTTCAATTGAAGGACCTGATAAAGCACCAGTAATCTTTGATAAAGATCTGTAAGTGACAATCTTTTCAGCAAAGTTATTCAAAGCTTCAAATCTAGCATCAGATGGTGAAGAAATAGAAGAATTTGAACTTGATAACAAAGTTTTTTCAATTTCAGGTAATTCTTCAAACCAAAGAGAAGCAATTTTATCAATTGCACCTCCTGCTACATAACAAGCAATGGCATCATCTCTTTTACCAGCTTTTAAAACTCTATCACCCAATTCTGAAATTTTACTATCAAAATCAGAATCATCCTTAGAGAATGATGAGATACTATTAGCAATATCTTTCCAGTTTTCAACATCAGCATTAACAATGATATCAGTAACATTCTTGGTTGATGCATTATATAAAACTCTAGCGAATTCAGAATCTTTATTGGTATTAAAGAAAGCATTTCTAACTTTTTCTTTAATATGACTAGAACTTTCTAATGCTAATACAGAAGCTTCTAATAATTTGTCATTATCAAGACAAACTTCAACAGCTTCATTGATTTGATTATTAAGAAGGAGTTTAAGAAGTTTCTTATCAGTAGCAGAAGTTTCTTTAGTGAATAATTTGAAACTTCCTGTTGGTACATAAGAAGTAGAAGTTTTTGTTTCTTCATTACCACCTAATTTATCAAAGAAATCACCACCTTCAGGTTCATTTTCATCAGTTTTTTCCAGAGTTTCAATCTTTTCGGATTCTTCAGTGTTTTCTGATTTAGCTTTACCATTAACTTCTTTAGTTTCTTCCTTAATAGCATCTTTGAAAAGATCTTTCTTATCATTTGACAGTAATCTCTTTAAAACCTCCCAATCACTTTTATCAACATCATTAATAGGTTCTTTTAACCTAGTATCGATGATTTCAGTAAAATCATTAGTTTCAAATACTTTAGAAATGTTTTCTGAACCTTTAGAACCAGTTAAAACTTTCTTAACATCTACAACGGATTTCCCATCTTGAGTAGTAATAGAAACTAATTTTGAACCAAAACCAAAAGAAACATTACTTGGACGTTTTAACCATTTAGGAGCTTGTTTAACTTCAAAGATTGGTTGTTGAGTATCAGTAGTAGATATTTCATTCCAGAATTCATCATCATTACTGGTAGGTTTAGTAGCAACTGGTGGAGAAGTATCTTGTAAAGATTGAATAATAATTTTCCCATCAAAAGAAGCAGTTGCAAAAATATCAGGAGCATTAGGAGCAAATTTAGTTAAGAAAGCCCAATTGGCAGTAGTTGGATATTCTCCTAATTTCTTACCTTCAATTGGATTCCATAATAAAGTACTATTATCTTTACCACTAGATATTAATAATTCAGGATCATGTGTACACCAATCTAAAGATAAGACACCCTTTTTATGTCCTTGTAAGATTTTTTCAGGAGCATTGGAGTTACGTAAATCCCAAGTTAAAATTAATGGACATCCATCATTATCACTAGCAGTTATTAATTTAGTAGAAATTTTTGGATGCCATGCCACAAACGAAAAATTAGCTCTACCTAATTCACCGTTATATGATAAATGTAATACTTCTCTTTTTGATTTTAAATCCCAAATTGAGGTATAGCCACCATTACTAGTACTAGCTAAAATATGATCCACAGTATGATTCCAAGCTACACTAGTGATTTCATCCATTGGAGTCATAGCTTTACCAGGAACAGTAGGTTCATCAAAAGTTTTACAATCCCAAATGAAAATTTCACCTTTAGCACCACCTGATACTAAGATATGAGGTTGCTTAGGATTAAACGCTAATGATTTAACAGCGCCTGAATGTTTATCAGATTTATGAATGGAAGCTTTAGTTAAATCTTTGGACTTTATTAAGATTTCAGCATCCCAAAATTCAATAATACCATTTTCAAAAGCTCCAGCTAATACACCTCTTGGTTTACCGTCAAAAGGTTGAGACCAAGCTAATGAATAGAATCTGTTGTCAACTGGAGCAGAAAAAATTGGTTCATTGCTATTGGTAGCAGAAAATGTATCCCATAATTCTAAGGATGAAGAAGAATTGAAATTGATATCAACGGCTCCGGCAACTGTACCTGAGGCTAAGATAGGTAAGCAGTCATGACTCCAAGCAAATGTTGAAGTACTATTAATTTCTTCAAGTTTGACCATATTCTAGGATTTGAAATAGAATCTATAGAATGTTCTACAACAATTCTTTCAATAGATAATATTATTAACGTGTCACTGGGGTAAAACGTGATGTGACACAAATGTAAAATAAATCAAATCCGTTAAGCTTGTTGATTTCGGCCACCTCGTTCAGATTTTTCAGAAATGATCGCGTGTCGGATGTCGTAGAATACGCTATGGTGTGGTTAGAAAACCGTTAGATCTTTTTTAGACATTTATTGTTTGTGGATTAGACGTATAGAACTTATAGAAATTATAGCACATTATAGAACTCATAGGACATAATAGAACTTATAGAATCTTATAGAACCTTATAGAACATAACCAATCTTTAACATCCATTAAATCAAGTATGAACGTTTCAATAGCTCATAGAAATAATAAAAAGTTAATAACTTATCTCCTTCAATTCTTGAATCAAAAAGTTGCAAAACCTTCAATTAAAGCTTTCATTTATAGTTACTTGTATATAACATTACCTAAGATCATCAACCATATAAATTCGTCAATAAAGAAACGTGATTCAAAACCTTTACATAGGATTATTCAGGTATTAACAAATGCTTTCCATCCATTTAAGTTCCCTAGTTTCTGTGCAGCCTTAATTGCCATTATTAATATATTAGAACCTATTATATCGAAAAGGTTAACACCATCGAAAAACAGATCAATTAGGATTAATAATCCTTTGAAAAGGTTGTTTATATCAACATTTGTATCATCTTTTATAGGTGCTTCTATAACATTCCCAGGATTTCAAAACCATATCCTCGGTTATGGTAGATTTGCATCTTTAGATTTGACTTTATTAGTATTCAGTAGAGCTTTGGATACTGCTTTGTCATCGACATTAAGTAATGTATTACCTATGTTTTTACAACCTTTTGGCGATGGATTATTATTCGCCATTTCTAGTGGTTTAATTATGTACGCTTGGTTCTTTCATCCTACAAGATTACCTCCAGCTTATAGGAATTGGATAACTTCAGCTGCTAATATGGATAAGGAAATCATCCAAATATTAAATAATTTACATACTGGTGTTGATAAATATGGTCAAGAGTCAACTACTTTGGAACTGTATTGTAAAAGATATAATCAAGATCCAAAGAGAGGTAATTTGAAAGATGTCCAACCTATTGAGTGTGAATTAGTACATGCTTTCAAAACGTCTAGTTGTGAATTACATGCTTTATGGAGATTTAAACGAGGCTTTGAATTTGCGTTTAAATTATATGGAGGGTTAAACCTCATTATGTTATTAATCCCAAGACGTAATGTTCTGTTATTATTGCGTATAAAAAGAGCATTGATCCTGTCAATTAGATCCTCATGCTTCTTAGGAGGATTTATATCATTTTATTGGTATGCTGTTTGTTTAACAAGAAGAAGGTTAATGCCTAAATTATTCCCTAAAGTTCCTAACACCAGATGGGATAGAACTTTAGCACCAACTGCGGGTGCTATAGCTTGTGGATTCAGTGGGTTTATTGAAACTGCTCAACGTAGAAAAGAATTGGCTCTTTTTGTCTTACCTAGAGCTATTGGTACTTTAGTTCCACCTGATTCTTCTGAAAAAATTTTATTAATTGAAAGGTTAGTATTCTCTTTAAGTATGGCAGTATTAGTTGCTTATTGTAGACAAGATGCTAAGAAGGTTAGGGGGATATTTGGAAGGGGATTAAGTGCAGTTATTTCACTTGATTATTAATTTTTTTATAAGTGTTTGTATGGAGTCTCTAACGATAGTAAATAATCGTAAATATAAAAATATCTTACCATACGCTATGTCTTCCCTCTCATATGCTTAAATATTGAGGTCTCGCTTTACTTACCTCAGTACACTCCGCGACCCATACTAATCCTAATGGATACGTCAGAGGAATCTGATTATTCAGATATCGAAGATGATTATGATACGGCACATAAAATAAAGCCCGCCATTTCAAGTACATTCCGATCTCCAGGTGGTAGAAATCATGAAAAATTAATGGAAATCCTTTCAATTGAAGAAAAAGATGAGGAAGTCTTTTTAACGCTATTATGTTTATGTGATCCTAAAACCCAACCTTCAGAGAGTAATTATTATATTCTAAGTATACAATATCTTAGTGAATTACTAATAGGGGTTCAATATTGTAAAATTTTACCAGTAATTCAAAAATTTTCCATATTTTCTGATGCACCTATAGAGTCAATTAAATTCAAAATGTCACGTCAATTGTTCAATATTCTTCTCCATATTCTACCGTTATTGGGTATCACAGATGAAAAGAGTCTAGGGGAAATCACTTATGTGTTCAATCCCAATACATGGGAGGAAGAACTTCCAACTTGGGGACCAGGAGTTCAATTAAGTAAAGACCTCTTTAATTTGCGTACCACTTATTTCATGGCTTGTATATTACTTAATTGTCTTAATGAATTATTTAGTGATGAAAAGGGTCAGAAAAACTTAGCATTAAATCCATATACTGGCAAATTCACTGAGTTATGGAAAGCTTATACCGAGATGATTGAAATAGCATTAGATATCGATCAAGCTTTGGCAAAACGAGATATTGAAACTCCTCCTATATTGATTGAAATACTAAAAGGTACATCCATGGTAAGATATATGTTGGGATATATTCTTAATCAATCTCCCCAAAGCCGAAATGTCAAATATATTGTTGATTTACAGCAGAAGAGTTTACTAGATGTTTACTTACCTAATAATAGAAGTCATTATAATGGAGGTGCCTTGACCAAGATTATACATTTCTATGAATTCTATCAGGTTGTATTAGAGATGGGATCTGATTATAGCAATTTGGATATATTTGAAGAGAAATACCTGACATTTGACACCATTGATGAAGATATACGATATATCTTTGATTACGATGATGAATTACTGGAAGAAGAGGAAGACGAATTTGAAGATGCAGAGCATTTAGAAAATGAAGATGTTGGTAATGTAGCTAATGTAATGACTTTTAAAGCAAATCATGCTTTATTTAAAGATACACTGATACTTGGTGAACTTCATAGAAGAACTGTAAATTTAATAAGAGAATTTGCTAATGGAGAATTTTTTGATGAGTTCTTCGAAGAAGAAGAAAAAGATGAATGGAATGAGGGACCTCAAGGAGATAATTTAAAACTTGCACTGTGGTTTAAACAAGAAATACTTGTATCTTTGCAGGAGAAGATTCCTGAAAATTGTGCTTTTGATTTTTTAATTAGTTCTGATCAGCTTATTCAATTTATAAGTAATGTAGCTGAAGGGAAAAATGACTCTGAATCTAAACAAGTTATCTTACAGTATCTTATAAGTAGAATATCGGTTGCCAATTACGTACATAAAATATTTTTCTTACAAGATTCAACTATAGAAGATTTGACTGTTTATTTATTCCTGGAAGCCGATGAAAAGCAAGTTGAACAAATTATAAGTAAAAATTTGATTATACCTGTTTATTCTATAAAGAATTTTGAAATCTTATTTGTAACTAACCCAGAGTTTTGTAAGGTTCTATTTGTCGAATTATTATTAGTCAGTGGAAAAAGAAGACTCTTGATTTGGAAATTATGTCATGAGCTCAATTTATCTCATAATTTTATTGATTTTGTGTGCCAATTACTCATAGGATTCCCATTAGACCAATCTAGTTACAAGAACTCAAGAAGTGGAAAGATTTTAGAATTGAGGGATATAGAAAAGCTGATGTTATTGAATGAATTCATTGAGAGCAGTTTGAATTTCTTATCAGCAGCAGATGGTATTGATAACCAAGAAGGTTATGAATTAGTATTACCACAGTCTGTATGTAATAAGTTTGTACATTTGATATGTATGGTGATATCTAAATTGATTGCCGAAAAGGTGTTGAATTTTGAAGGAGAAGTAGAAGAAAGACCTAAGGAGGAATTAGATAATAAAGAAGATTCTAAAATCATAGCAATCCATTCAATTGTTGGATTTTTATTTCAATTCATTAGTAAAGTACCATTAGCTAGGAAATTATATTTTGAAGTATTGAATTTAATGAAATCTCATGATGGTAAAAAGAATATAGGAAAACCCATCAAAAAGAAGGAAAAAGTGAACCCAACTAATATAGTTGATCAAATACTCAAAATTCTCAAATGGAAAGTTGACCTTGAAGTCAGTGGACTGGCTTTAAAAATTAACGAAGAACCATTAAGTGTAATTACACAATTCATTGAGAATTTCCCTAAGATTTCTGATGATGCATTATTAATGTACACTATATTTGAGAGGTTTCCTAAATTAAAGGTAACTCATAATGATGATGGAAATGGTAATGTTATCAAACCTAAGAATCCTGATCAAGAGGAAAAAGAGGACAAGAAAAAGAAGGGAAAGAATAAGAAATCAAAAAAGAGAAAATAAAGAGTCAATAGCTTTCGTTGGTTATCAAAAACTTGGCATATGACACTTCCAACAAATCATATAAATAGCATAAGTGTGTATATAATAAAAGACATTATAACACCAACCAAATTGAAGTATTTCGCGTTCAAATTTGCAGCCAAAATCAGTTATTGATTAGAACAAATCTATCCCTTCCATGGATCCTCCCGAACACATAGACACATTTCCTTACTCCTCACCTTCAAATACGACCTACAGGGCTTATCAGCACGTGGAGTAAGCCTATTGGTTCTACTTTCTGTTGGCATGTCCGGATTTACTATATTGACACATATGTGCATATGCGCTTGTGCGACTATCAACTTTGACTGCAAAATACGGTGTCCTATAACCTTAAACCCTGGTTGTTATCAGTTATTTTCCTGATTATGCACTGTAAGGGTTTATGCGACAACAGGTATAAGAATTGAGTTATTTAGCCCCTTTAATGTCGACGTTTGCTCCAAAATTTGCCTATAAATATGGGTACAAATTTCCTACAATAACTCAATTACAATTCAACTATTAAAATGACAACTGAAAAAGTATCTTTCCTCCTCAATTGGCAAGCAACTCCTTACCACATTCCAATCTACCTTGCTCAACAAAAAGGTTTTTTCAAAAATGAAGGTGTTGATGTTTCAATCTTAGAACCTTCTAATCCTTCTGATGTTACAGAATTGATTGGATCTGGTAAAATTGATATGGGTCTTAAGGCAATGGTTCATACCCTTGCTGCCAAAGCTAGAGGTTTCCCAGTTACTTCAGTTGGTTCTTTATTAGATGAACCATTCACTGGTATTTTATATTTAGAAGGAAGTGGTATCACTCCAGACTTTACTTCTTTAAAAGGTAAGAAAATCGGATATGTTGGAGAATTCGGAAAGATTCAAGTCGACGAATTAACTAAACATTATGGTATGACTCCTTCTGATTATACCGCTGTCAGATGTGGTATGAATGTTGCTAAGTATATTATTGAAGGTAAGATTGATGCTGGTATTGGTATTGAATGTATTCAACAAGTTGAATTAGAAGAATACTTGAAAGAAAAAGGTAGACCAGCCACTGATGCAAAAATGCTTAGAATTGATCAATTGGCTGAATTAGGATGTTGTTGTTTCTGTACTATCCTTTACATTGCCAATGATAAATTTTTAGCTGAAAACCCAGAAAAGGTTAAGAAAATTATGACGGCTCTTAAGAAGGCTACCGATTATATGCTTGCCAACCCACAAGAAGCTTGGGCACTTTATTCTGATTTCAAACCTCAAATGGCATCTACTTTAAACACTAAGATGTTCTCTAGATGTTTTGCTTACTTTTCTGATTCTTTATTTAACGTCCATAGAGATTGGAGAAAAGTTAATGCTTATGGTAAGAGATTAGATATTTTACCTCAAGATTATAAGCCTAATTATTCTAATGCTTATCTTTCTTGGCCAGAACCTGAAGAAGTCGCCGATCCTCTTGAAGCTCAAAAATTAATCGGTGAACTTCAAGAAGAATGTAAAGCTTGTGGTGGTGGTTATAGAAGATTAGATGTTTCTCTGATCAAAGCTGCTGTTGTTTAAGCTTAAAAATAGGTAAAAAAAATATTATAAGTTAGATACTGAATATATGTCTTCCCTTCGAAAAAATCTCTCTTTTTTTCCATTGGCCAATCTCCTGCTTATAGATAGACATTCCACACCACCATGCCACGCATTGGACTATCAAAATTTTCTAATCTTGTTCACCACGCTTGTTCCCTATGCTCGTGCTAATTTGCAACCAATTGCCTCATTAAGCACCTCCGCGAAATTCACCACAATGTTCAACCGTAATATTATCAGATCCTTAAGTTCCTCAAGAATGGCAGCTAAACAACTCGAATCAGTAAGTATAATCGACAGTCTTTTGTTCAACTAGAACACGGGGTGTATTGAACCGATTGAACAGGTTACGGCCCAATTGGGCTGAATTCAACTTCAATTGAGTCAAATAATCGTGAGTCATACTAACATTTACAGGTCAGAACTACTAATGCTCCACCACCAGCAGCTTCCTATTCCCAAGCTATTAAAGTAAATGGTATGTAATATGTAACGCATAAGCCAAATAATTACTAACAATAGGGTTCATTTATGTCTCTGGTCAAATTCCTTACACCCCAGAAAACAAGCCATTAGAAGGTACTCCATCTATTGCTGAACAAGCTGAAAGAGTCATTGAAAACGTTAAGGGTGTCTTAGAAGCTTCTAACAGTTCTTTAGAGCATGTAGTTAAGAACACAGTTTTCTTAACTGATATGAAGACTCAATTTGCTGAATTCAACTCAGTTTACCTCAAATATTTCAACAAACACTTACCAGCTAGATCTTGTGTTGCAGTTAAAGAGTTACCTTTAGGAGTTGCCTTAGAAATGGAATCAGTTGCCATTGAAAAGGATGTTTCCAAGTTATAAGCTCCTAGTAATTGGTAAACTTCTAGCAAGGTGTAGATAAGTACTATATGAATTTTAGATAAGTCGCTTATACTTACGTTTTGGTTCCAATGTGTCGCTTAGAATTGCCTTTATAGCTTACATAGTTAAGACATATCAGTTTTACTAGGGTTAAACCCGAACCTCTTGAAAGCAGTCTCATTGTGTATCCCACGCAAACATTCTCATAAAGTAAATGTCTTTATGTCGTACAATCATCCCTCACTTCTCACAAACACTAACATTTTACAACACAAAAAATGTCGCACTTCCTTAGCTTGGAAAATCTTGAGAAAATTTTTAACTGAAAAATTTCTGAAAAGTTTTCTAGTACTCAATAATCATAATGGCTGGACGTGTTACTTTTAGAAGAAGAAATCCATGTATGTTTCCTTTCATAGTCTTTAATATGACTATATGTTTCTAAGTTTAATGTTTTGTATCACTGAAGTTTTGAAAGATTGAAAAAATCAAGAATCATTTACTAATTTATGGAGTAAGAAATGACTGAATCTCATCGACTATAATATTGAATGACTTATAAAGTAGTAGTGTAATAGGATATATGACATTATAGAGATCTTTTCCAAATCAAACCAATTTTGTCCATTCAAAAAACCCTTAGTATTACAAGACTTAAACTTAAACCTAACCCATGACACAAAATACTAACAATTATAGACAACACCAAATCTAACAAGATCAAGGTTGTTAAAACCCCAGGTGGTAAATTAATTGCTCACCACTTAAAAAAGATTGCCTCAAGACCAAAATGTGGTGACTGTGGTGAAAACTTAGCTGGTATCTCAACTTTAAGACCAAGAGAATACGCTCAAGTTTCTAAAACTCACAAAACTGTCCAAAGAGCTTACGGTGGATCAAGATGTGCTAACTGTGTTAAAGATAGAGTTGTCAGAGCTTTCTTAATTGAAGAACAAAAGATTGTTAAAAGAGTCTTAAAAGAACAACAAGATAAAGAAAAGAAAGCTGCCAAAAAGACCGGTAAAAAATAAGTTATCTCCATAATTTAATGTACTAAATCATCTTATATACATAAATATATTTTGTATTCATAGGAAATTATCTCTGTTTGATTCTTTAGCGTAATTTGGAGGTGTTTGAGCGATGTGTTGAATGAACGTAAAGTTTGAGCGATGCTTTGAATAAGTATAACTTTTAAGCGATGCACTTAAACTATATGATTTCAACTTAAACCACATTAGGAAGCTTAACTCAAACCTAATGTAGTGAGATTTAAATAAGCTAGAAACTTTACTTTGCAATGTGTGGTTAATTTACAGCCAGTAAAGCCTAATCGACCCCAGGATTCTATAAGCCTTTGAGGTGAGAACCTTATTTATAGGTTCGGGAAGTTAATTTACCTGGCAACCTGATATAAAATGAAGAAATCATTTACATTAGTTTGGTGAAGATTAGCCCCAGATAGTTTAACCATTGAACGGTATACCATTGAATAGCATGAATTATTTTAAACTGTATTGAGATTCGTTCACGGTAGAATAATTTACATTTCTCTATTAAATAGGAAAACTTCTATTAATTGAATATCAAATTATTCTAATTTGTAATTGGCTATAATTCAATAATGGAAATCTTAAGCTTTTCTCCGAACTATTGTAATCATATTTGAAAGCTATGGATCCCTTGAAGAATAACCTTAACAACCTGAAATTTATGAATTGATCCTGTAGAACTTAATTCACTAAGCTGAAATTTGAAAGTAACTCCTGTAGAACTTAATTCTTAAAGCTTTTCTCCTTTAAAATTTCCTTGGCTACTGACTCAAAAAGGAGGTATAGGAGTACGGCATACTTCGGCTGCAAAATAAATGAAGCAAAGACTGTCACAGGAAAACACTCGAATTTACCTAACCAGAGAAAGAAATCCTAAAGGAGACCAGGGTAGAGAATGAACCATTACTGTGATATTTGCTATTTGTTTGTTCAATTATAATAGTTTTATTTTGTTTGGTAAGCATTATATATAATTTTGTGGTAATAACACAAACCATTGGAAGAGACGGATTTAATGGCGGCAATTGATTATTAAGAGTTATTTATAGGTTTTAATTAGTAATATTGTTCTAAGTTGAATGTTAGTACAATTGTGAATCAATTAGATGTTTTATGAATGAATTTTACCGTAGAATTATAAGTATTTATGGGTGTATTGATGTGAGCATATCGATGTACTGATACAACGTTCAATCTATGAAGCTTGTTAAGAATCATAGTTTTGAAATTGAGAATTCTATGATATATTATATTGATTGAAGAGATATATAAATCACTTCATAGAACGAACCAAGACGTTGTAATATGAGTTTCTACATCTTTCAGGAAAAAAATGTACACTATGATAGTACTGTATGAAAGCTCAAAAGATCATAATAAAAACTAAGAAAATCTTAATCATAAATCATAAGAAATACTTCCTAAATTAAAACTAAATTGGTAAGAGCTTCCTAATAAAAGCCCCTCCTTACTCTTAGCTCATCATTAAGTAGATAATCGCCTCGAATTTCCTTGGTACCAAATAAGATCATATTTATAAGAGCATAACGCACCTTATAGTAACTAAACCAGTAATTATGATTAGTTGATGATTTACCATTCCATTACTTAATAAATGACATCATTACCAGTGTGCCTTTAAAAGGGTGTAATTACGGTGGGATGATTTTGTTGCTACCATATAGCCCTAGCTGTAAAAGGTAATGCCGCCTCTTATATACAGTACGAGTTCTTATCAGTAAGAAAAGGAATTTCAAATCCTTAGTCATAACAACTTGAATAAATACAGCAAGAATCATTGATTTCAGTAATAACTAAAATGGACGGACCTAGATTATCACATTTATTAAAAAACACTTATATTCCACCCCAAAGATCTGAGGTGGTTAAAACAGTACCATCATATCATCCATGCTTAGTTGTACATGATAAGCAAAGTGATTTAAAACCAAGGGATTGTGGATGTAGTGATGCGTACTGTATTAAGGATGTTAAATGGATTCCAAGACCTAAGTAAGTTTTAAGGGGGAATTAGTATTGAGTGGAGGTGAAGGGTTATATATTTGATGTGGTGGTTTTATACGTGGTGGTTTTTATTGTTAGGGATGAGATTTGCTGGTTAGATAAGGATTAAGGGTCAAGTATTGAAAGGTTTGATAAGGTTGTTGATTTGTGATTTATTTGATATATTTATATATTAATAATAGAAATAATAGAGAATGTTCATTCATTAATTAATGTTTATAGAATAATATATTTATTGAATTAGATGTGTTCTTTTAATGGTAAGTCAAGTTGCGTGGTAAAATGTACCTTTGTAGTTTCAAACTTATTATTTAAACCCTTTAATGATCTTTGATGTTCTTACATTGATACTAGAGAACTTTTTAGTTTGGTTAAGTTTTTTAAATGTCTTTGTGAATTTCATAGGGATTTCAATAAAAGTTTCAATTGCTGCAAAATTTATAAAATAATCAAAATTAAATATAAAATATAACAAAAATTTAAAAGAAGTAAAAACTCATGAAAACGATCAAATGATACACAAATAGAAAAACCCAAAGAAACACTAATACAAAAAGAATAAAAAATTAGAGAAAAATTCAACTCGATGA
This sequence comes from Yamadazyma lessepsii, assembly GCA_030563485.1. Lineage (NCBI taxonomy): Eukaryota > Fungi > Ascomycota > Pichiomycetes > Serinales > Debaryomycetaceae > Yamadazyma > Yamadazyma lessepsii. Next base: position 171,668 of record JAJMJG010000021.1, on the reverse strand, counting down.
TTATTCATCATCATAGTGTTATATTACACTGTCTATAAATGCTATTTGAATTATGTAGTGATTTGACTTACATATAAGTTTAGTTTGGCCATCGAGGCTTTAACCGGTAAATAATTTTAGCTTTAGTATGATTAAGTACTTATAACATTACAGAGTTGACTCTTGTTGAAATTAAACAAGGATTATTCATAGGACTTGCACTCATTTGTCAATAACTGATTTATCAAATCAATTACCTCCAGTCAGTGGTATTTGACCATCAAAATTATTATCAATCAATTGATTAGTTATTTGTTCCCTTTTCCAAAACCTTAATAATAAATCCCCATAATTTTGCAAATCTTCAACACTTATCATCAACTTAAAATCTAATAATAAAAGAAATTGTAATTCTAAATAATTGAGTTCTTCTAATGGTAATCCTCCAACTTTGGCATACCTTAGATTCTTATAAAAAATATCCGAAAAGAACTTCGACAGAATGGTTATCCCACTAATAATCAACCTATGAATATTATAAGAATCCATAACGAATAATTGTTCTTGATCATCCTTCTCTTTTTTCAAGTTATTAGCCTTTTTAGCAATCCTATCAAAGTATACTAAAAGTGATAAAAATACTTCATTTGTTACCGGACAATATTTTAATACTCTTGATAAATATGCATGTAATGAAATCCCCGGAACATTTGTACCATGGAAAGCTAATACATTAGCTAAATATTTATTTTTCATTTCATCTTCTTCATCCTCTTCCTCTTCTTCTGCTTCATTATCTTCACCACCTTCATCTTCCTTTCGTTTGAGTTTTTCCAGTTTTAATCTTTGTCTTAAAGCTATTGTGTTATCGAAGTGGTTGGGATGTAATTTATCATTAGCCTCGATGATTTTCGTTAACAAACACGATAACATTAAAATTAAATCATTCACAGGATAATCAATGATATTCAAATGATCATCGTCATCTTCGTTACTGGATTTAGAAGTGAGGTTATTAAAAAATTCTTGATATGTCATATAATGGTCAGGAACTACTTCATTCGGTATAGATGGGTTTTGGAAAGTTTGGGGATTAGGATTAATATTTTGAGGAGGAATAGGTTGATTTTGAAAGCTTTGATTTTGGAAACTTTGATTTTGGAAACTTTGATTATGTAAACTTTGGTTGTGTAAACTTTGATTGTGTAAACTCTGATTGTGTAAACTTTGATTTTGTAAACTTTGATTATGTAAACTCTGTGGTTGAATACCTTGAGGTGGGATACCTTGTGGCTGAATACCTATTGGTTGAGGATGAGCGTAACTATTTCTTTGAGGGACATTGTCTAAGTTAACATTGGTAGTAGGGAATGAATGTGAAGGATTAAACTGATTTAATTTATAACTATTATTTGATGAATAAGAAGATCCAATAATATTTGGTGTGTTATGGGTTGAAGGCAAATAATTCAATGAGTTTGTATGGGAGTTGGAGAATGAACTGAATTTATTGATTGATTGGGAATAGCTGGGTGGCTGATTTGGTAGTGACTGGATATTTAAATGATCTTGGAATTGCTGTTGATTAGGAAATGAATTATACGTTGAGTACGAGTTATCATTAGAAACAAACTGAGGCTCTTGTGATCGATTTTGATTATCTGAAGGTTGACCTTGTCTTTGGTTTTGTGGTTGTGTTGGGGTCTGTGGTTGACTTTGGTTTTGGTGTTGTTGTAGATTTTTCGTTAAATTTGATATTTTTGGTTTATCAAATGAATTACTTAAATTCATCTATTGTTGTTAGTAACGGAGTCTTTAGGTTTTGAGGTTAGGAATTATCGTCAAATGCCCACATTTATATGTGGACGATACTATCGATTAATAATATAAGTGTTGATTAATAACATACTATCAAAACGTTTTAACCTATTTGAACTTTGTACAATTTATATATAGGTGTGCTTGAGAATGTCCAGTTCAAAAGTGAGGATTTTTTCTGAGCAGTCCAACGGGGGATATCATTACGTTTAGTCGATTCTGATATGCTGAAGTTATACGATAATATGGGGGGTTAAAAGTTTCGGACTATAGAGGTGTAGTGGGTGTGAATAGAATTATATCTTTTTAGGATATTAAATATCGTAGGATATTAGTTTATGCTTAAAAAACGTTACCACGAGTTGATACCTCGATAATATAAAGTCTAGAGACGTCTTATTGTAAACGGAAAGATCCAACCCTCTCCCTAACCATGTCACTAAGGTGTTGAATTACGAAGTTTGACTATAAACCGGAAAAAGGCTTATATGAATAAGAAAAGTCAGGAACACCATTTCCTCTTTGGGATTTTATAGTGAAACAAATCACAGTGGGGTATTTTGTTGGATCGTATAAGTCCGATTGGATTATAGCCCGCAGTAGTTACACAACCACATCATCTATTGTTAAACCTCTAAGTAGATTCTATTATCCGACAACTAATAGACAATAAAGATCGATTAGTAAATCCCATAAATCATACCACTTGAAATACACAAATAAAAAGTGAGAAAATCATGTCGACTGCTTCCAAAGTAACGCTAGGATCATCTATTGTATTTGCCATAGGATCATTTGTATTTATCAACTTCTCTCAACAAGCTGAAAGAGCAAGTCTTAGAGAAGGTCCTATCAAAGATGCTAAAAGATTGGAGGAAAAACGTAAGAAATTAATGAAGAATGATTTGGAACATAGAGAACAAATGAAATTGAAAGAAGAGTACCAAAAGGTTCAACCTTTAACAGGAGAAATCATTACAGGGCCCGAAGAAGGTCAAGAACCGAAATAGGTATACTACTAGAGTTTCAACATGGACATATTACAATTAAAAACGAATGTAAATAGTGTAAATAGAGACAAATGTATGTGTTCTTGGAGACACCAAAAGGTGAAGAAAATAATTCCCTTGATGTACTATGATGCACTTTTATTATGATCCAAATGAACCGTGTTTCGCTTCAAACAACCCATCAAAACGATGGGTAAAAATAAGAAGATATTAGATAGTTGATTAATCTCGTCAAAACGATGCTTCAGATGGATGGTGAAGATTTTTCACTCGCGGTGGTTTTTAAGGCTGGTAGTTGCTTGAGCGATGATATTAGGGTTTGAATCTTAGGTATAGACTGCTAATTGTGAAGTTAATATTACCATTGACGCCACAAGAACCTTAAATCCTTCGATATTCCATAGCGAATAGAGTAAGAGTTACAAAGCTAATCCATCCCTCTATATATTAACCTTTTAAATTCCCATTATCATTCTCTTTAGACTTTATAGAACTTGTCCTACTTATTTGAATACTTTCTAAGTACCCATGTGACAAATCTTTATCTTCTGAACCATGTATAGGTGGCATTTCATCTTCATTTATAATACTATTCCTTCTAGAAATATCATTCATTATACTATTTCGTCTACTCGTTATTTCATTCATACCAACTAAAATACTTGCAGCTTCTAATAATTGAACTTGCTGATGTTTTGATATTAAAAGTTTCTTTGTAACATTCCATTCTGGTGTATGTTCCCATAGATGCTTAGCAAGTGAACTTATATGTTTATAACCTTTGCCACAAGCTTCACATTTTAATTCTTCTTTTAACCTACCAGTTTCCCCTTCACTAATTCTACGTACTACAAATTCTCTACTAAGTGTTGGAACACTTGAAGATATTATATCATACTCCGAATGTGGGTGTAAATGATCATGATGGTCATGATGGTCATGGTGTTCATGGTGTTCATGATGTTCATGATGTTCATGATGCTCCCGCTGACGATAATGTGGTTCATGATGACCTTGTGAATGACGCCTGAAGTTATTTATCTTGCCATGGGGAATCTTATGTTCATGATCGTGATGATATGAATGCGAGTGATTTGATGTCTGTGGACCATAATTGTAGTACGAATATGCATCAGATTGTGGATATTGATGTTTAATGGGTATGGTATAAGGTACAGCCGTTGTTGAGTTCCTTCTATTATAGTTATAATGACCGTGAGTCGTCATTATCAAAATTTTTTCAAATTTGCAATTTTTGTTATGTACAATAAGTTAATGATCTTAAAGTGTGGTGTGCTGGTAAGTTACCACAATTTCAATTATTAGTCGAAGATTCTATGATGGGAATTATTTATAAATTTAGCCACTATTTAAAGTGTTGTGGTGGGATAAAAAAACTGTATGGAGTAAAAATTTGTATGCCTGGAGTTAAAATTTTTTTGTGCAGAGATGAAGGTGAAAAGTAGTGCAAAAACCGTGTTTCAGAAAAAGTGTGGGATAACGAATGGCTTAAAAATTTTTGGGATTTAGTGGGTTAGGATCTTGACCATTGGACATAATTCATAATTAGCATTTTCATTAAATATCAAGGGATAAATGACTTGATAATGAAAAAGTTCGAAAAATCAAAAAGTCTCCTGATCTATCATATCTTGATCATGTTCTTCATAATCAGTGGTTTCAAACCCATCAGCAGTAGCAGTAATGATCAGTATAATTTCATTAGCTAGTTCCATTACTTCAACAGTTGCACCATCATTCACACTATTTTGAGTATTATTCACTAATATTTCTATTTGTCTTAATTTATTATAATAGAAGATTCTTTCAGCATCACTAGCTTCGTAAGATGTTTGACATTTTTCCAAATCCCCTGATAAGATTTTAACTTGATCAAAAGCATCAGCTAACTCTTTATTCAATTGAGTAAGCTTATTAGATGTAACAGGATTACTGACGATTCTTTTACCAGGTAAGACTGCTGGTTTTTGACCATTTTCAACAGCGATTGATCTAGAACTTACAGATCTAGTTGAACTAGGGGATTGTGAAACTCTTGAGCTTGGTGGAGTTTGTCCTAATCTCGAAACTGATCTCTTTTGTCGTCTACTAGTAGCATCATATTCACTATTTATATCTTTATTCTGCATCCAATATTTCCTAAACCATTGTAAAAGTTCCAAATTGTCTTGTAACTTACATTTGACCAATTTTTCCACGTCAATAGCTTTAGTAATCCCGTGTTTACTAAAGCTTTGTTGTAATATTTTCATGTTACTCCTGTAATCATAATCATTGGTTGTATTGAATTTAACTCGGGCCATTGGTATATCTCCATAGATGGAATCGAGTAGTTGACAATACACTGCACCTGTACCACAATCTTCTACTTTGGTATAGTTTAAATTAAGGGTGTTATTTATCCATTGTAATAACTCACTTCTTGATTCACCCACCATGTTTACGCGATTTTTCACTGGTGTGAGGTGTTTTGGTATGGGTATGGGAGCCTAGGTATGAGTATATTGAGGGGGAGAGGCGCTAGAGTTACCGCGAGATTTTGTACCATCTTTCGTTAAATTCCCACCACGTCATCACAAGGTTAAAAAAATATTCTATTATGAAACATTGCATAAAATCAATTTATAACTCTAAATCTATATTATCTAAGTCATCTACACTTAGGTGTCCCTTAACCGAATACATCAAAGTTATGTAAACCTAAATCATCTAAACCCAAACAGACGACAAACCAAATAAAATGAACAAATCAAACCAACTCAAACCAAATCAAACAACCATCCGAGTGTGATTAATTCTCCCATAAATCAAAATATAAATCCAATAAACATGAACTACTCCATGCTTGAGTAGGACTAGAATCATCACACAATTCTCCATCTTTATTAGTTAATTCAGTTAATCCAGCCCATGGACTTTCTTTAATCCATTTGATATGATATTGAATCTTGTCATTCAATTCAGTCAATAATTCAATGGTTGGCTCACTAGAAGCCGAAGCATAAACACTGAATTTAATATAAGCTCTTAAAAAATACCCTAAATTCCAACACCATTCTGGACCTTGATGATAATTTCTTCCTTTGGAAGTTGCAAAATCATCATTATCCAATGAATTGATATAGTATGGACGATAATTCCAATCACTAGGGTCAAGAGTTCTCATACCAATTGGTCCTCTAATAGTTTCATCTGCCAATTTAATTGCTTGATACCCTTTGTCTTGATCAAATAATTCAGGTGCTACTGTCATGGCAATTGCAAAGTTTGGTCTTAATTGATAATCTTCATACGGTTTACCACTTCTATATAAGTCTTTATAAATTCCTCTTCTATTAATGATTGATGAATCAACATCATAATCTTTATCTTCCTCTGGGTTCAATGGAACATAGAAACATCTTTCAAAATTGTCTTGTACTAAATTTTCCCAATCTTTGAAACTGATTTTACTACCATCATTCTTAGTAACTTCTTTATATCCAAAAGTTGGTCCCAATTTATTAACAAATCTTAATGCTGATTTTAATAAACCTTGAATTTCAACTGCTGCACCATCCCTTGGTGTACCAGGGAATCCTTTGTTTCCAGCCTTTTCACTTTCTCCCATTTTATCCATCCAGGTACCACAATTGAATTGTTGTCCTCCAAAGATTAACCCATTGCTCCAATCAACATTAACTTCAACATTAAATCCAACATCTTTCATTTGTGAATCCAAGTTAATTCCAGCATTGGCTTCTCTATATTTGATTCCTTTAGCATGTCTTGATAAAATCTCATAGATAATATCTCTAATGGAAGTTTCATAACTAAAAGCTCTTGGGTCATCTACTGTAACATAAGTATCATCCAATGGGAATCTTCTGGTGACTTTTTCATCTAAAATAGCTTCTCCATTTGGTACATGTTCAACATATTCTTGAATGGCTTGCACAAAGAACCAAGCAGCATCTCTAGCATTAAATCTAGGGTTTCTTCCAGCATCCAATAAGTTCGGAATCAATCCATGTTTCAAAGTTTTAGCAAACCCTAAAATATGATTCTTGGCATCTTCATATCTTTCAGGAACAATCAATAATCCTCTGAATGCAATAAATACATCTCTACCCCAACATCTCATGTAATCGTTAGAGAAATGTGGTAAACCTGCAGCCATACATCCAATTTGTTCATCTGGATATAAAGAAGTGTTTTTCATTTTACCTGTCATTTGAATGGATGTCAATGCTAAACTTTGAATGAAATTGGTTGAACCTTGAATTTGCTTACTTAATAATCTGAAACTTCTAAATCTACATGCTTGATAAGCAGTTCCAATTACTAAAGCAAAGAAGTGGGGCCTCAAGAAATATGGAGCTTTCCTAATAGCATCAATTCTTGATTCTAACCATTTTTTAAATCTATCTAACCCTGGTGATGAATATTTTTTTAATCTATTAACCACATAATCCAATGCCCATTCACCATCTCTTAAATGATTACTAAGAGGGTGAGCTAAAGCATTTTCCCAGATAATTCCTTTCAAAACAGAATTCCATCCTTCGAATCCGGCATATACCAAATTACCGTAACCTGGAATATTATAAGTTCCTTCTTGACCTCCACTGAAATCACGTTCTTCAAATTCACAACGGTACAATAAGGCATTCAAATCATATAAATCTAAATCTTGGGATTCTTCAATAGCACCTTGTTTGGCATAATTATCTAATTCAATATCGACACCTGGGATTTCAGTTGAAAATACTGCAATACTTCCTGGTATGAAAGTTTCATCAACTCTGATTATTGATTCGTTATTAACGAATTCAACATCAGGTAAATTTAATTCTTCTAATACCGTAGGAATGGAAGTTAAATGTTTATCATCATTTTCATATTCTCCATCTTTCTTGAGGGTATAAGCAAATTCTTTCTTTACTTTAGTACCACTTAAAACACAAGGTGATAAGATTTGATCTGGTTCATTACTACTGAATTTACTTCTTGCAATTAAGAACCATCCTTTAGCAGTTCTGGCATTATATCTTTGAATTGTGATATATTGACCCTCATGATGAATATACATTTCATGGTCTCTTAAAATATCTTCACTTTCTTCAGCAAGTAATTTTCTGATTTCATACAATTTGGCCTTAACTTCTCCAATTCCTTTACCATAAGTGTACTGTCTATGTTCGTTTACAACATCTAATAAACGAGGGTAACATTCATCATATCCAAAAACACTTCCTACAGCACTAGAACAGAATGCAACTAAAGCAGCATTTGGTAAGGTATCTTCAACCGTTCTCTTTTGATTAGGTGTCTCATTATCATGAGTACAATCCATGAATAAAGCATGAGGTGCTTGATTAGTTAAAACCTTAGGAAGTTCTAAAGTTCCAGATTTAGGCTCTTTTGTAGCTGGATAAGCATATTCATCTAATGGTAACCAAGTGAAAGAACCAATTGGTCTACCACCATGTTTATGAACTAATCTTGATAATTCCCCAACACTCCATGCTTGCATAGCTTCTCTAATTAAACTGTTGATACCTAATCTTTCAACAAAAATTTTATCCATTTCTTCCGATCCTGTGAATAATTCAGCGACTACATATAAGTCAGGGTTTATGTTTCTAGCAGCATCCAATAAACGTTCTCCTACATGTAAAGGAGTAGAATGACAATTATCAATTCTGAACCCATTGAATGTTTTAGCACATAATTCAGTATACTCAATCATTCTTTCCCATAAATAAGGAGAATCTTCAGGTCCTTTACCATATCTTAACTTAACACAATCACCCCAAATAATAACTTCTCTTCTTAAATAAGCTTTTGATTGGTTAGATGCAAAATCCACCAAAGGATTACCACCCCAAATCCAACCATTATTGGCTAAAGCCCATTCATTACTATTGGCATCAAATCTGGTGAAATATGGTTCAGCTAATGGATTTTTTTCATTGATTTCTCCTAATTGAGGTCCATTAGGATCCAATCTTAAATATTTGATTCTATTGAATAATTGCGTTTTGATAGAAGAAATATCATCATCATATTCAGCATATAAGTTCAAATTGATTTCATCAACAATTTGTGATGCTCTATTCTCAAGAACTTGGAAGTCAATATTACTAAGATCTTTATTGAATAAGGTGGAAAGTATTCCCAAAAACTTGTTAGTATCCAATTGATTAGCATATCTTCCTTCCAAAATAGTTGAGTCATGGATATTACAAGTCTTTAAAACGAATTGGGCCAATTCTTTTAAATTTGAAGTGTCTACAGAGCTCGGAATATCAATGGCATCAATGCATTTAGATTGGTTAAACCTTGAATCCAATCTAGTTAAAGTTTCTTGCTTATCAAAAACATAATATTGCCATAAATCTAAAGGTTTTAATACATGATCAGAAATCCCGTCACTAACCAATTTCAAATCCTCTTCGGACTTAAGCAAAGTTGGTAATCCCAATTTATTCAAATTATTGGAATAAACCAATAATTCCTTATCCAATTCAATGGCAGCCTTTAAATGTGGAGCAGTCTCTTGATTGTAACCACTCTCAGGATGGTCCCTAAGCCATGCGGAGTTATTGGCAGTATGGTTCCAAACAACATCAGTTAAAGACATCAAGTTGTATTTATCTAATAATTTACCAATAAAGTCAATTGCAAAGTCAGTGGACTCGAATAAATTTGGATCGAAGTTCAATTGATCATAAATGGAATAAGGGGAATCAGATTCACCTCTCTCTTGTAAAGGAGTAAAATGGATCATATTATACCCTTTCTTACTAATTTCATGGAAAACACCATCCCAGGCTGGTAATGGCCCAATCCATTTAGATACTAAGGATTCAAGGTTAATGGAATTGAAAGGAATAAATTTATCCTTGATACGTAAATGTGGAGGTACATTGAAATAAAATTCTTGGGTCTTACAATCCTTATTATCATTATCTTTATAATTGATATAATAACAGTAGGTTCCTGATCTATAAATGGGGATTTTTATGACGATATCCTTATCAAAGGCAGTTTCAATAGGAAACAGTTTAAAGTCATTTCTATCAAATTTTCCATGCTTGTCAGTGACATTCAGGTATACCACACCATTTCTGGATACTTTAGAAGCAGCATTCATCACCAAGGTTAATTCAAAAATTACATCTCCCTCTTTGTAGCCATCAGGTAATGGTACAGAAGGTAAAATTAATACACCATTTTCAACGGCGCTGTTATTGATTGGCTCACCAGTGTTGGATACTCTTAGTAAGATGGTATCAGACGTCATGTGATCACTTAATTACAACTGAATGGATTGAAAAAAAACAAGTGGGCGTTGGTGTAAATGTTGGACAGGGAGAATTTAGTGATTGCTAACCGGGCTTGAGAAGCTCGAAAATTTGGACCCTGTGCATTTGTGGACGAGACTACATTAAGAGAGGTGTTTGCATAACTAACGCAATAGGACGGGGAATAATTGGGGCAATTACGGAGAAAAATTAAAGTTATAAGGACTAAAATGGCTATTAACTAAAAATAACTCAATAAAATATTAAGAAAAAAAAGCTTCCCCACCAGGACTCGAACCTGGAATCTTGTGGTTTCCTTGTAGCAAATCGTAGCCACACGCCTTAACCATTGGGCCATGAGGAACGAAGCTTTCCCAGTTGAAGTGGGTATTTGGAATATGAGGGAGTAAGGTGGGGCGATTTTTTGGCCTAATTAAAGGTTTGAAGGTATTACAGGTAATAAGATCATTCAATTAGTTCATTTCAAGATACTGATTTTGTTTGAGGTTCATATTCAGTGAGTAATTTGCCTTTAAAGTTTCCTCACAATCACAACAAAATTCATACAGGTATATAGATATATAGTCCGATACAGATATGTACAAAAGAATCAAACAGAACAGAAATAACCTTTATAAGATGATCATATCATTTTATAGAATTCAATTTTGTTTCGAAAAAAAGTATTTATGGTAAAAACAAATTCAAGTCATTACACTTAGTTTAAGACCCCATCGCACTAAAATTATATCTCATTATTAAGATCGTATGCCATCATCAATATCCTCAACAGGTTCATCACGACCCAAGAATCATATTTGTGATTTCCCTGATTGTGATAAAGCATACTCAAAACCATCATTACTAGAACAACATAAGCGTTCACATACAGGTGAACGGCCATTTAAATGTACAATTGAAAATTGTGATAAGACCTTTCTTAGAAAGTCTCATTTACAAGCCCATGAACTTTCACATCAAACTTCAGATAGCAAACCATTTCATTGTTCAGTATGTGGAAAAGGAGTTAACACAGCCCAACATTTAAAAAGACATCAAATAACTCACGAAAAGTCATTTAAATGTACTTTTGAAGGATGCGATGAAGCTTTCTATAAACATCAGACTTTAAGACATCACATTCTTTCCGTTCATGAGAAGTCATTGAATTGTAAAATCTGTAATAAAACCTTTAATCGTCCTTATAGGTTAGCACAGCATAATTTAAAGTATCATAGTGAAACACCCACTTATCAGTGTGAAGAGAAAGGATGTTTCAAGAACTTCAAAACATGGTCTGCTTTACAATTACATATCAAAACTGACCATCCCAAAATAAAATGTCAAGTTTGTGGTAAAGGGTGTGTTGGTAAACAAGGTTTGATTTCCCATATGATTACACATGATGAGTCCAAAATTACTAAACTATGGTCTTGTGACTTTTGTTCAGGTAAATTTGTAAAGAAGTTGGAATTGATTAAACATTATAATGAATTTCATGATGGTAACTTACCTGAAGACCTTTTAAAGGTTGATGAACGTGATTTAATCGAACAGCAATTGAATCCTCTAAGAATGCAAGACCTTAAAGCGTTTGAACAAGAAGAAAATGTCAAAGAGGTACCTGATATTACTGACCAGTCAGTAAAGTCTTTACAATCTTTAAACTCTGCTTTGAGTGAAGGAAGTTCTATATTTGATATTTTACTGGCAGGGAAAAGGATTCCATGTCCTAAACCAAAATGTGATAGAACTTTTACCAGAGATTATGACTTACAAAGACATTTAAAATGGCATCAACAACATTTGGCTAGAGTTCTGGAATATTTGGCCTCTTTGGAGAAGGAAGAAAATTATGATGATAATGAAATGGAAATGAATCAATTGATAGATAATGAATTAAAATCTTTAGATAGTGTACATTAAATTTTTTTGCGGGGTTGTATAGGTATATGGTAGTATAAGCATATGGTTAAAATATATACATTAATATCTTTGACGTTTATCATTGGACCTTCCATTCTGTCCATCATACTTCCTCTTAGGTGGGTTTGATGGCGGTGGTAAAGGTGTATCTTTCTTCGAATTGGCCTGTGCTCTATTATCATAAGTTTGAGAATGACGTGGACGACTATCATTATTCAGGTAATAGTTTCCACGTCCACCATATTGTTGATTATATTGTCCATTATATTGATGTCTTCCTGATTGTTGATCTCTTGCTGTTGCTGATGGTGGATCCCTTCCTGCTTGTGGATCCCTTGTTGATTGTGGTTGTCTTGGTGCTTGTGGATCCTTTGCTGATTGTGGTTGTCTTGGCGCTTGTGGTGTTCTAGCTGATTGTGGTCTAGCTGATTGTGGTTGTCTTGGAGGTTGCCAGGAAGAAGATGGCTGTCTTGGAGCAGTTTGTCTTACTGTGGATTGAGGTGGAAATGGTACTCTTTCAGATCCTTGTGGTGGTAACGGTGAACGACTTTTAATTGGATTACGTGGTGGAACTTGAGGCCCTAATGGTGTTTTACTTCTCATTGATGGTGCTGGACCACTTGGTAAGTTATTTTTCGAGGGTGGACGTACCACATTAGTCTTCTTCTCATTTTTGTTCGAGTCTTTTTCAGTTTTTTCAGGTGCTTTCGTCTCTTTCTCATCAGTTTTGGACTCATTAGGCTTTTTAGATTCTTTAGAATCTTCCTTTTTGCCATTTGTTTCTTGCTTTGGTTCCTCAAGTGGTTTTGACTCTTCTACAATTTCCTTAGTTTCTTCAGAAATTTCTACAGCTTCTTTTTCATCATTTTCCTCCTTTTGTTCATTAGCCAATTCCTCAGTCTTATCCTCAATATTCTCCTCAACTGGTTCAGTATCTGATTTTCCTCCATCAACTTCCATATGATTCGATTCTTCTGCATTATCCTTGTCAGTTTCATCTTCATACTTGGAATAATAATCATATTTCTTTTTATCAATACCGCTGTCACGAGACGAAGGACGACCCGAGCTTGAGCCACCTTCATAGCTCAACTTCTTTGCTTGCTCAGCAGCCTTTTTAGCATCTTGTTTAGCCTTTTCTTCTTGTTCCCTTTTGGCTTTTTCTGCTTCTTTTTTAGCTTTTGCTTCTGCTTCTTTCTTCGCTTTTTCTTCTTCTTTCTTCAATTTAAGTGCCTCAACTTCTTCTTCGGGCAAATCAATGAAATCCCAGATATGAACCCAGGATTTTGATCTGGATTTCAAGTGACCAATTAAGGCATTGGAAGCTAACTTCAAATCTTCTCTATCTTCAGTAGCAATTATGTGTTGAACTAAATCTGACAATATCAAACAATGATCCTCAACTACCGGGTAAATGCTAATGATATTCTTCAAAAATGTTATAGCATTTCTTCTACACATATAATCAGTAGATTTTAAACTTTTACTCAAATCTTCGAGTAAAGCAGCATGGTATTCAAATAATAAAGTTTTGAAAGTTGAAAAATCTATCCCCAAATCAATGGAACCAAAAGCTTCTTCAGATCTCCATGAATAAAGTGTAGTCAAGATCTCAGCATAGAAAACTCCGAAATTCTCCGACTCTAAAGGTGTTGACGTAAAAAAAGAACCAAAAAATAACCCATTTTTAAGTAATTCATCTAAAGCTATTGTTAACAGAAAATTTTTGACTTTGTTAGTGAATAAACTGAATAAAAATTTGGCAGAATAAACTCCATCATATGAAGATATTAAAGCTCTTGGTAAAATACATGATTGTAAGAAACTTTGAATAGATCCTTGAGCTTCAAACCATAAACTTGATTCATTTATAAGTCTATTGGTAACATGAGTGTAACTGGTTTCATGGGCTTCTTTATTAACAGGTAAAGCATCTTTATAGCCTTTAGCTAATTCTAAAGCTTCACTTTTTTCATCAAAAGTTTGCTTAGAATCATAGCTCCTCTTGCTTTTGGAATAGGCTGTTTCTAGTCCAGGCAATGATTTATTGATTTTCTCCAATAATTCATCATAAAGTTGGGAGTTGAAACTGATATTGTATAAAGAAAACTGCCAGAAAAATGCATACAAATTTAAAGATAAAGAAGAATGAATTTTGAATTGATCCATTTCCTTATTAATGGCTGTACCCTCTATATCCAAGTATTTCCTCCAAATTTGAAATGCCCATTCGGGTGCTACTTTGTATTGATTACAAAGTACAGATATTGGGAGTAATTGGTTCTTTACTTGATCTTCAATAGCAAAGAATGATACCAATTCAATAAACAATTGAATAACTGTCACTAAATCGTCCTTTCTGCTTGCTAAAATTTTAAGATGAGTGTCTTCCTCACTATAAACAATCCTTTCTTCAGTTTGGCATAATAAAACTAAAAGTTCATTAATACTGTCCAACTCTATGAGATTCTTTACCAATATTGTACCTGATTTTATCCTGTCATATCTAGTATCGTTAATTGTAGTAAAAACTGATTTTTGTAATACTTCACCACTATTAAGTCTTGAAATTTGGTCCAAGGTAAGGTTAGAAATACTTTGAATACCTCCCATTGACATAAGGATTTCTTTCAAGACAATTAAACCAGTGGTATCACCAGAATGGAAGGATTTCAATAAATATTCAATCAATGTTTCAATATCAATAGAGTTAGGATACTTTTGACATATTTTACCAATAAATGATGCTAATGATTGAATCCATTGTCTTTCATATAAACCACTGGCTTGAATATTCGACCTACCACTAGTTAACCTAATCATAATAGCTAAAGCAATGACATCCCAACCATAATCATTGAAATATCTGGCAGTTTCTACAACTAATGTGTTCAAATTATCATAACTTTCAATTTGTTGGAGTATAGTCAAGAAACACGGTAAAGGGTTGGAAAAACTAATCTTTGCCAAACGTCTCATCATTGGTCTAACAGTTTCCTTAGAAAGTCTCTTTAATACATCTTTAGTAGATTTTTCAGCTTTTCCGTATGATATTTTAATTAAAGGATTATTTTTGGATATAACTTGATGAAGTTCACTATAAAGGTTAAACCTCGTTTCCTTTGGATAAAATGATAGAATTTTATAAGCTTTATCCACCACCAAACTGTTTTCTTCTATTAATGAAATGGCAGGGAAGATATAATTTCTGAAATAGACAAACCAACTTTCCTTAAGTGTTTCATCCTCATTGTTCTCCAAATCATTTATGGCTATATCACAGATCTTGGAAAATAATTGAGTATCTTTAGCAATATTTACATCTAAAAATTTGACCCAAGGTTTAGAGTATTCAAAAAACTCTGTTGTATTTGAGATGAGTGGAAGTTTCTTATCCCAGTCATCATAGAAATAAACAAATTGTTTTTGACTATAACTTTGAATGGTTGCCTTGAAACTTAAAAATGTAGTACACTCAAAATCATCATGAGCTACAATATTATTTCCTCTGGCAAATGCAACTTTCTTTGTAGTTTGCAATTGAATTAGCTCAGTTGGTGAAAAAGTCTGAAGGGAATCATATAATGGACTTATCATCTTGTTGAATAATCTGAAGATCAAAGTACGTGTTTCTTCATCAATCTTAGCCATTACAGGATATTCTATCAATATATAAATGGATGGCCAACACAATCCAACACTTAAGAAAACTCTTAACATTTGGAATTTTTGATTATAAGAGAATTTTGTTTCCAACAGAATCTCTTCTGTTTTTTTGGATGTACTTTTTTTAGCGTTAGTGTCCTCTTCGTCATCTAATAATGGAGCAGCTAATGCCAAAGCATTGGCACTAGATTTAAAAACTTGGTCATCCAAATCTTTTTTATAAATAGTATCAAATTTTTTCATTTCTTCATTATCTGGTTTTAAGAATTTGTAGATAGAACCAAAACTAAACATTCCTTCCTTAATTAAGATTGCTACTAGTAATTTTAAAGTTTCAGGTAAAGCTCTATCAGTAGGATAAACTATGAATTTATGGCCCACCAATTTACTTAATTCTAATGCACCTCCATCACCTAGTGTTTCAAGACTTGAATTATTAGATTCCTCACTTGGCCACCAACGAGACTTCTTTAAAAATGCTATTATGAAGTCCACATTTCCAACCAAATTATTAGCAAAAACATCAAGGATAACATCAAAAACCTTATTAGTATCTAAACCGTAATGTCCTATCAAATTTTCAACAATTTTCAAGCAGTATTGTACCTGATACGGCGTATCAGAATTTCTTAAAACATTATAAACCTCAACAATTAATCTTGAATAACCTTCATTTTCTTCAAGTAATAAATTGAATTTCTTCTGTGTGAACAAGAGATCCCTTTTTCTTGTATTGAATTGTTTTTTAGAAGATTCTTTGGGAACTATACCGAGATCTCCCAAAGTATCTAACGATATATGTTTTGCGATAGTTGATGGTTTAATAACCTTTTGAACATCATATAATTGTTTGATAAATATTCTTATACTTTCAGTTAATGGGAATACATTTATTACCTGACAAAATTTAATGGCGATTTCTTCACTTTTTATACACGAAGAAAGAAACGTTAGTATCGACGTAGCGTCAAGACCTTTTTCTTCATATACCAATAAAAGCTCAGTGAATATTGAACCGATGACTTCAGACCTTGCAACTCCGGAGGAATCAGGATTTTCAATTACTTGGATTAAGTTTTCAGTCCCTGTTCCGGAGAATTGTTCAACGACTTCCTTTGTTAGGTAGTTGTATTCCTCCATGATGTATCGCGAAATCTTGAGCGCTTGAAGAAGTTGAATATAAAGAAAAGCAGAGGGGGTAAGTTGAAACATGTGGTGACTTTTATTATCTTTGTATGATATATGGCGATATTAGAATAAGTTTAAAGTGATCAATGTATGAGAAATAAAAGAATAGAGCGGGAATCAAAGGAATAAGATGAGTAATTATATTTGAACATTGGGCGGCTAAAATCAATCAAAAACAACTGTAATAAACTAAGATGACACAAATTCCACAGATATCTCTCCAACACCATAAACAACACTATTATTATGTTCATCCTTTATATTTTCATGTTTTAATTTTTTATCAAAGACCCGGACTGAAAAACCAACATTGTTATCCACCTTAACAGTATATCCACCAATTTTAGGGATAACTTCAACACTTGTAGCTACTTGCCCTTTTGTATCATATAAACTAATAGTTTTGGACTCAGTAACATTATAAATGTTAACTAGGAAATCTTTTGTATAATCATATTCAGGATTTTGATGATCAGACTTTAAGTCTCCTGTTATAATTACACTGTTAGATCTTACTAGTAAGGGAATTGACTTGAAATCATGTTTTTCAGTTACCCAATCACCACTACCAAAAGATTCCCTAACAATACCGTCGAGAATACCATACCATTGACCGCCAGGTAAATAAAATGAAACATCACCTGGTGCATTAAAAACAGGAGCCACTAAAAGCGAATCTCCTAACATAAATTGGCTATCACAAGTCTGAGCCACCCTGTCTTCGGGGTATTCCAAAAGCATTGGTCTCATAACTGGCACTGCTGATTTATGAGCC
The DNA here is from genome assembly GCA_030563485.1 of Yamadazyma lessepsii. NCBI lineage: Eukaryota > Fungi > Ascomycota > Pichiomycetes > Serinales > Debaryomycetaceae > Yamadazyma > Yamadazyma lessepsii. The sequence continues at coordinate 153,996 of JAJMJG010000021.1, read as the reverse complement.
TCAATGGCTTTACTGAAAATATATGGCATTAACCATAATTTTATTTTTGTGAATTTTCTTAATACCACACTAGACTCATCATCAAAATTCCATGGTACCCTGTAAGAATGGGATCCATGTAATCTGGAATGAGAAGATAAAAGCCCAAAAGCACACCATCTTTTATAAACTGCAGGATCAGGACTACCTTCAAAACCTCCAATATCATGAGACCAGAATCCAAAGCCACATAAACTCAATGATAATCCACCTCTTAGGGTTTCAGCCATTGCTTCAAATGTTGATTCACAGTCACCTCCCCAATGAACTGGGAACTGTTGACTTCCTGCTGTTGCAGATCTAGCAAAAAGACAGGCCTCATTTTTGCCCAAGTTTTCTTCTAGAACTTCGAAAACACACTTATTGTATAAGTAAGTATAATAGTTGTGCATACCCACTGGATTTTTTTCGTTGTAATACTTTACATCTCTGGATGGAATACGTTCACCAAAATCAGTTTTGAAGTAGTCTACTCCCATATCAAGTAAAGTTTTTAATTTACTCTTGAACCAGTCATAAGCCTCAGGGTTCAGGAAGTCAACAATTCCCATTCCACCTTGCCATAAATCACATTGATAACTTGAATCAGAATTTGTTTTTATAAAGTATCCTTTTTGATCACACTCGTCAAACAACTCAGACTCTTGTCCAATGTAGGAATTGATCCACACACAAATTTTTATGTTAAATGTCTCCTTCAAATCATTCAACATCTTCTTTGCATCGGGGAAATATTTAGGATCAAATTTGAAATCACACCATTGAAAACCTCTCATCCAAAAACAATCAAAATGGAATGTATTCAATGGGATTTCTCTGTCCTTCATACCTTGGATAAAAGAACTTACAGTATCATAGTCATAATCTGTCAAAAAACTGGTGGTTAGCCATAAACCAAAACTCCAAACAGGTGGTAACGCTGGGAATCCAGTCAAGCCAGCATATTTAGTTAAGACATCTTTAGGAGTAGGTCCATATATGATATAAATTCTTACACCTTGTCCAGAAACAGTGATGTTTACCCGAGAAGTACGTTCTGATTGAACTTCGAAATTAACATTCAGAGTAGAATCAACGAATATTCCATAGCCTCTGCTGGATAAGTAGAAAGGAATATTTTTATAAGTAACTTCAGAAGAAGTTCCACCATCTTCATTCCACATTTCAACTCGTTGGCCATTTTTAACAAATGCACCATACCTCTCACCTAACCCATAAATGGTTTCACCCACAGATAAATGCAATTGGCAGGTCATATAATCAGTAGCCTTATTTCCTTGTACATAAGGTTTCTCATACCTTGAGTCTTCAACGTACCCAATTGATCTAAAACCTAATTTTGTCAAAAGGTGACCATTACCAAAGAAATCAATGCCAAAAGTTTTATCAGGGTTAACTTTGGCATTAATGTTTGATGATTCAATTGAAGTATCTGTAATATTTGCTTCAATGTTGTCATGATTCAATTCAAATCTCGGCTCTTTTGCATTTTTATACCATGACTTATTATGGTAGGTTTCTAACTTCAAAATATCAGCAGAAGGAGTACTCAATTTGGTTGTAATAATCGCATTATTTAAAGTATCACCTCTATGGTTAATTGGTCTGGTGCTGAATACGGAATATAATTCATTATCTTTAACTTCGCTTTTAATATTATCAGTAGCCCATAAAATCTTAACCCCTGCTTTCAATTCCCATCTACCTCTTGAAAATTTAGGATCACCATCAACATGACGGTCTAAGGAAAAATGTTCACTCATTTCAATTTGCAGCCGATTTGCAGCCAAACTGCAGATTATAAGTATCCTCCGCATTAACCCCCCACACTAAAAATATGATACTATTCCGGTAAATTTTCCTCAATTATCGTAAAGTTATAGTGGAGACTATAATAATAGGGTAAAGTTGCTTATAGAGGTGTGTGTTGTGGATGTAATGATAGCTCAGTTTGAACTATATCGCTTAACCTAATTTGTGAACGTTTTTTAGGTAATGTAAGATATTTTCAAGAAGATAATAAATTGAAAATTATTTAAGAATTAATAGTTTAAATCATTTGATCATATATTCCAAACTCCGCTTCTGAAAGATTAATTTATGTTATTTACACGCAGGTACACACATACAGTCAGCTTCAGAGTTCACAAGAATCAGCTGTTTAAAACTGCCTGACAGACATACCTGTGCCTACAACATAAAGAGCGACACAAATCAATAAACTCTAAAAAAAAAAGTAAAACTGCCATATGTATAACAAGACAAGTAATCATAATAAGGTACGTAAACTTGTAAGTACACACACTTGTACGCAAACTCTAAAGCTCATAGTTGGCCTAGAATCACCGTATAAATATAATTTAGGGCTTTTAGGAGTATCTGATGACTTAACGACTGAAATTAAACGAGTTTAATTTCACATGCTACTGTGTCATATGCCATATGTCATATGTGCATCTTTGTCGTGCCGCTAATGACGTTCCGAGTAGGGCGTGCGTGGCGCAAACGGGAGGCGCTACCTATCTTGTGTAATCAGTACTGATTACCTGTAACTCAATTACTATTTGCAATACTATTTAAAATATTAACCAGAATACTTTGATTAGAAGTGCTGGTACTATAATTTGGCCGTGACAGCTAGAAATGCCATGTTAGAGGCATATTGAAATCCCCATTCTATCTGGATCATTAATAAATATCTATTCTACATTAACTAATTAATTTTACTTATAAAGTCATGATTATAACCTGTAACTACAATATTGACATGTTTAAGAATACTTTCATTTATATCTTGAATTAAATCAAACAACAGTAATAGTAACATCATCAAATTCATAATGTAATATAAAAACGTATCAAACATTTCCACCACCGTTGACTCTATTAAATTGAGCGCATACTTAATATTATCCACCAACCCTGTTACAATATTGGTAACATATGAATAATAACTTCTGAACAACGTTAAAAAAAAATCAATGAATAGTATCATTTTTGAATTGGAAGAATTAAAGGATTTTTAGGAATTTTATACCTTGAAATTTTGAAATTCGGAAATCTTATGAAGATATCAGTTATTGATTATATAATAAAATGTAAACGACACTATTAAGTTTTTAAATCGTATGTTTGTGTCTAGAATCGTCCACTGCTTGGTTTAACATTTATGATAATAAATATATCAATAACAGAAGTAGGATTTCATGAGTTATTTATAGTGGAGTAAACTGGTATCATTTTTAGTAATTAGAAAAAATAAATAAACAGGTATTCTCCACATTTACAAAAATAGTGACATCTTGAAATTCCTTTTACATGGCAACTGAGCATGTCAAATATATAGGGATATGACGGAGTAACCGCTTGACTATAGGACAACAAACATGACGTATATTACTAATAGATGATGACAGTGTTTTTAGAGGGAAAATTAGGCAGGTCCGGCTTGACCTAAACATTTGAAGTATGGAAGATATTTAGCGAATATTTTTACAGGGCTTGATTTAACATGACCAATATTCTGTTAGTTTTGCGTTATCCTTTGTTCTCTAAAACCAGCAATATGTCATCTATTGTAAATACCATCCTATATAGTATTGTTATAAACAGCTTATGTCCGATCTTCATTTTATTGTTAATTATTCTTGGATAACCCCTAAATAACCCCGACTTTCACGCAACAAGACCGGAGTTTCAAACGGCTACACCGTATTTAGCAATTTTACATTATATGCCCTGAATAGAAAAGATCAAGGTAAATCACTCTGGGATATCAATTTCATAGGTTTGACGCACAGCAAGATTAAACTAATTGTATCTAAACATGCAAATTAATTAAGTTACTTGACTTTGTCTGGTTTGATGCACAGCTAGTTAAAAATATTCTTTGATGCACTACCTGGGAAAATATCACATTCATAAGCAAACTAGCGGGTTGCTCGTTTTCAAATGTCAGACCAACCAATTAATAAGAAATTAGAAAAGGAATTAGAAAACTTGGACGTTGAACCAATGGAAGAGGGAAAGCAAGACAAAGACCATCAAACTCAAGACAAAGTTGAGCAACCCCAAAAATCTGGGGATGATGATCCTCAACGTTTATTAGGCTTAATTGAAGAATTGAAAAATCAAGTCAATCCAAAACATGATAAGAATATTGATAAATATTTTGAGAATTCAATGAACTATATCAATGATATCTTTACTAAAATGAATGATTCTACTGATAAAGATAAAACCTCCTCGGAGATAGCTAAGGATATATCCGATAAGCTTGGTGGTTGGATAAATTCGCAGAAAGATAACCTTGAGAAAGATAACCACAGTAATGAATCCAAATAAATTATCTTTCGTTCTCAGTATATTAACATTTACTTCATTTGTGGTAAGTCAAGTTGTTTTTGATAAGAGTGATCAATTATATGACTATACCGTTGGAGATGATTCGCTTCTTGAATTCCATAAAAATATAGTCGAAATTCAATCCATCAATCCTAACGAATATGAAGTTGCAAAGTTCATCGAAAACTTCTTGACTAACCATGGATTGACTGTAGAATTACAACCAATTCCTAACTCCAATGCTTACAACGTATATAGTTATGTAAAATCAAGACACAATAAGATTCTTTTAACAAGTCATATCGATACTGTTCCACCTTTTTTACCATACCATGTTGAGGGTAGTAAAATTTATGGTAGAGGTAGCTGCGATGCCAAAGCTAGTGTTGCATCCCAAATATTCACTTACTTATCATTACTTAACTCAGGCAAAATCAAGGATGGTGATGTTGCATTGTTGTTTGTCGTTGGTGAAGAGGTTAGTGGTCTTGGTATGACTGTGGCTAATAACTTAAATACTACTTGGGATATAGGAATTTTTGGTGAACCAACTGAGTTAAAATTAGGTGTTGGCCATAAAGGTGGACTTATAGCTCATATTGAAGTTGATGGTAAAGCTGCCCATTCTGGATATCCAGAATTAGGAATTTCTGCCACAGAAATCTTAATCCCAATATTAAATGACTTTTTAAAAACTGAATACCCTGTTAATGATTTGCTCGGGCCAACCACTTTAAATATCGGTATGATTGGTGGTGGTGTTGCTTTTAATGTATTACCTGCTTACGCAGAAGCTAAATTACTCTTTAGAGTATCTGACGACATCAATGAATTAAAAGAATTGGTTGAAAGTAAATTGCAAGGAATTGAACATCTTAGGTATACTATTAATGCTGGTGCCCCACCACAATATTTGGACTATGAAGTCCCAGGATTTGAAAGTATTATCTTAGCTTATAATACTGATATTCCAAGATTACATAAAAATTTCTCTAAAAGATATTTGTATGGACCTGGTTCAATTCATGTTGCACATTCTGATCATGAGTTTGTGGAATCAAAGGATTTAGTTAATGCCATTGAAGGTTATAAAAAATTAATTTTGTATAGTCTTTAGTAGTATTTTAATATAGTTTATTAGTTGTTAGATCTTTTTCTGTGAATTTCACTATTTTTGGTTCAAAAATGATGTATCACTTTTCAAAAAAAAAAACTGAACAAAATTTCAAATATGTTTACATTTTTCTATATCTATTATAAGTGACTAAAGCTTATAACAGACTCAAACAATGTAGATTCTTTCTGGGCAATGTGTGAAGCAAAAGTACACTAATAGTAAGCTTGTCAAAAAATTGCCACTAAGGGTTAGAAAATTGTTATGAGTTGTTATTTAAATCATGACGTGTGAAGGCAACTATACTGATATTTATGGTACAAAGATTGAATTCACAGATCATTATCTAAATAACTACTTCAGCTAACGATTTTATTAGGGATGTTTGCACAGTGTGCTTATGTGGTAAGTAGAAAAGTTTTCCGCATCTCATCTCACTTATTTATAGTGTTTTACACCATCTTAAAATTCAATTGTACATAGCATGGAACCAGCATGGAAAAAAATTGGACTTAAAGTCCAGGATACCAATGACGATGAAATAAGGCATATCGAAACAACCGTTAAGGCTAAAAAAAGAAAACAACAGAATCAATCTAATGAGAAGAAACCACCAAAAAGAACAAAGATTCCTAAAGATCAGAGGCCACCACCACCAATTAAAGATCAATGGACTTATATCAAACAGTTTGTTGAAGATAAAGATAATTGGAAATTTAGTAAGCAAAAACAAAACTGGATTCTTAAGCATGTTTCAAGTGTACCAAAAGATTATCAAGCCTATCTTGTAGAATATATAAGTACGATACAAGGAGGTGGAAGACAAAGATTAATCGAAGAATATAAGAAAGTAATAGATAACTGGAATGGCCTGATGAAACAAGTGAATGAGAATATTGAAAAGAAGTTGGAGGCAAAGATAGAGAAGAGAGAAATTGAAGTTGAAGAACCAAAGTTTGAGTTTGAAAAAGAGTATATTGATTTGGTGAAGAGGATTTTGGAGACAATGGGAGAAGAAGTTACTTTAGAGGGGGAAGATGAGGGAAGTGATGAAGCTAAGGAGGATATTAAAGATGAAAGTGAAGAAGGTAAGGAGGATATTAAAGATGAAAGTGAAGAAGGCAAGGGAGATGATAGTGATAGTGACAGTGATAGTGTCAGTGATAGTGATAGTGGAAGTGATAGTGGTAGTGATAGTGACAGCGACAGTGATAGTGGAAGTGATGGTGGTAGTGATAGTGACAGCGACAGTGATAGTGACGGTGATGAAAGTTCTAGTAATGATGAATCAGCTTCTAATAAAACAACCAGTGACAGCGATGATAGCGAGAACGATAGCGAAGATACTGACAACAATAAGGCTAGCAATTCGCGAAACTTAGTTATAGATACCATCAATATAAAATGAATGAATTCAAACTTGTGATTGATAAAGCTCTTGATGTAGATCCCGATTTGCGTTTCATGGCATTGGAAGACTTTAAGAAACTCCTTAATAGATCCAATACCAATGAAGTTGAGAAGTTCATAAAGATTTTATTCAAATTATTACATGACTCAAATGCTGATGTGAAAAGTCAAACTATCAAGGTGTTTCCCCTTATTTTACCAGTAATTTCCGATAGAAAGATCTATGAAACAGTCGAAGCGGTTTTTGTGAACAGTATTAAAGATGATGGGGTTTCATTAATGGTGTTGAAATTAATTTTCAATTCCAATTTCCCTTTTTCCAAACCATTATCTAGATCAATAATCGAAAGATTATTACCAGAATTGGAATCCGGTGATAATATAAAGTTAGAAATATTAATTGAAGTTATCAAGAATTTCGGAAATGAGTTCAATATGAAGGAATTTGTGTCTATATCCAACTTCCTTATCAATTTATCATTCAAGTCTAATAAAAAGGCAGTTTATGCATTTGATTTGTTATTGAATCACGATGTTAAGATTTCTAGTGAACTCTTTGATAATTGGCTCATCAATATAAACTTAAACCTTGAAAACCTGGATGGTAGTTTCAAATATCAAAACAATAAATTGATGTTAATTTCCATCATAGTAAAGAATTTAACTAACTTGCATTATAAGTTGACCAATGTCGACGATATTGTATCAATTACCAATTCATTTTTATATCATGATATTGAAGATATTGATTATGACCAAATTTTGGAAGATAACTTGAATAAAGAGCTTTGTTTAGATATTTTGATTTCGTTGGTAGATTATTCTATACCTTTGGAGGAAGTCATCAATAAGTTCCTTAGTTATAACCCAATACCTATGGATGAAGATGAAGAATTTGATGAGGATATAGACTTTAGTGATGATGAAATGGAAGAAACGTTTGATGATGGGTCATGGAAATTGAGATTGAAGCTGATCATCCTAATTTATGAATTGAATGATAGAGGATTCTTATCGAAATTGATTGATATTATGAATGATAAGAATGATATTATCTTCAGACAAATCATTAATACCATAACTTTATTAATAAACCAGAGTGATGGAGAAATTGTCAAAAGTATAGAAACAAAGGTTTTAGGTACTTTAAGCAATGAAAATTTATTAGTTTATACACCTTTATTGGATAAAATAATTAGTGTGGGATTAACATTATCCAAAGAATTTATTGCTAGTCTTTTTAAGTTTTTGAATGGTAACCCAAAGAATTTTGAATTGATCGAAGTACTTAATTTAATCAACCGTATCGTATCTACAAGTAACGTTGATAGTATTAAGGATCAATTGATAGATAGGTTATGTGATGATTTACTTAAGAAGAATTCTAATATAATTTACTCAATCCTTAAGATCTTGAGTCAATTCAATGGTCAGAATGATAAAATACTCACTTCTTTATTAGAGAAGTTGAATGATACAAAGTTAGTCATAGATATAAAAATTCAATTAATTGACGCTTTGACCAATTATATCACTCATAATGTTATTGATGTGACTAAAGTTTTAACAATTTATGAAAATGAATTGAATGAAATAATGATTAAGCCAATCTTAGTGAACTTGAACAAATTGTTCAGTTCTGACAATGTAAATTATCAACAATTCTTGAGTCAAGAACAATTTAGTAAGAAAATTATCAATAAGACTAAAATCTTTTTAAATAGTACCAATAATTCAATTTACCATCTTGTGTTACAATTGTTCAGGAATATGAATTATAACATAGATACTAACGAGTTACTTGAATTCGGTAAGAAAATCGATGATATTAAAAGTATGAACTTAATATTTGAGAATTTGACGGCAGTTCAATTCGACGAAGCTTCTGTACTTCATTTGATTGATGTTTTGAATACTATTGAATATGACGATACTTTGGATATCGAACCATTGATTATCCATATCAGTAAACAGGGTAATTATTTCCTGTTATTCAGAGATAATTGTAATAATTTATTGGGGATTAAATGTCTTTCTATTGTAAGCATTGAATTGCAATTGTATGAGGAAATCGAAGAACACCAACGCCAATTGATTCAACTTATTGAAGGGAAACAATTAAATACGAAATTCTTAAGAATTCTCGAATACTTATCATTCATAAACTTGAAATATCCTCTTAAAATGAACTTGGAAGGTTTGATAGGAATACTTCATAGTGATGTAGACGAAAAGCTCAAGTATGAAATTGCAAAAAATTTAGGAAACCTTATAACATCAAAAGAGCTTATTGATCAATTTGATAATGAGATCTTAAAACCTTACCTTCTTACTACTATTCAATACTTTATGAAAAGTCACAAAGATCAAGGGTTTGAGATTAAAATATGGGATATTTTGTTAGATGAAGTCAATGTTGATAAGATCAAGAAAGAATTTCAATTAGTTGGGGAAATACTTTCTCTTTGTGCTCAATATGGGGAGCTTTTTAAACTAATTGATTTAGATAATCAATCTATTGGAATGATTTATACGTTATTAATTATGATCAATCATTTAATCAAGACTGCCAATGAGTCAGTTAGTAAGGAATTGGTATTCAAGTCACTCAAGTTTCAAGAGATTGTTAATATTGATACAAAAATCATTACCATCAAAAACCTTATCAACTTATTCCATAATTCTCCTCATATATTTGAGTCTAATCAAAAGTTGGTCACCGATGTAATTTTCAGTGAATTAAAGACTTATAAAGAGTTTCAAAAAATCATTCCTATGGGACCTTATAAATATATCATAGATGAAGGATTAGAAATCCGTAAGCTTGTATTTGAATTGATTTATTCTCTTGTTGATAATGAGTCAATCAAAATTGATTATGATATATTCATTACTAAGATTATTGAATGTGGATTAGTAGATAAAGAATTTGATATCATTCATTTATCCTATATAAACCTAGCTAAATTGTTTGAAATATATCCTGAGTTTTTGAACAACTTCAATAACTTACAATTATTAACAGGGAATTTGACAATCAATTTGAATAAGAAATTAAAGGGCAAACCAACTAATCAAGAGGTTGAAAATTTCAATGAGAACTTAAAGAGTTTGATTCAATTATCAGTACGTGTTAATGAATTGTTGATTAAGAATAATTGGGATTATAGTAATTGGAGAGTTTATTTTAATAGCATAAAGACATGAGAAGCTTCCAAAGAGGATTGAGTTATGATATGATTATAATACATATATTAGTAATTGACACACTTATTTCTTTATTTCACTGACTTCAGTTTTACCAATAGGTTCAACAGTTGGGATGGTAGATGTTTTACCTTCGGTTTTACCTTCGGTGTTGCTTTCAGTTTTACCTTCGGTATTGCCTTCAGTTTTACCTTCAGTTTTACCTACATTTCCTTCAGTTTTACCTTCAGTCTTGCCTTCGGTCTTTCCTTCGGTCTTACCAGCGTTTCCTTCGGTTTTACCCTCAGTCTTTCCTTCAGCCTTACCTTCAGTCTTACCCTCAGTCTTACCTTCAGTTTTACCTTCAGTTTTACCTTCAGTTTTACCTTCAGTTTTACCTTCAGTCTTACCCTCGGTCTTAGCACCACTGAAACCTTTAGCACCACCTAAACCCTCTTTAACCTCTTTATCTTTCTTAATTGATCCAAATTCACCTAACATTCTCTATATCGCGATGCAGAATTGCGTTGCGCACCGTATGATGACGTACCCAATGATACTTATCGACTTTGACGAGACTATAACAGAAACCGACACAATTTCTAAACTTCTTAGCATACCCAATTCAGACATAAAGCCGTCCCATTTTGTAGATATTTACCGCAAGGCGTTTGATAAGTATACATTCAAAAAAGTTACGTCACTTAATGATGAACTCCTATATCAAAAAGGATTGAAAGTAGTTGAACATTCTTCAATTGATGAATTACAAAGGAAAAAATATTTTAAAGGAGTCACTGTAAGTCAAATTCAACATGCTGCACAGTCAATTGAAGTCAAGCCGTTCTTTAGACAATTCTTACAGAAATGTACGGCTCTTAAAGTACCAGTTAAGGTATTAAGTGTTAATTGGACTTCACATCTTATAAGTTATGTAATTAAACACCCAATTGATATAATCAGTAATGAATTAGAATTCGAAGGTGACAAATGTACCGGAAATTTTACTCCTGTTGATATAAGAACAGGTTATGATAAGTATGAAATCATTAAACAATTAAAGACCAAAGATCGTATAATTTATATTGGTGATAGTAGGACTGATTTATTAGGGTTACTTGAGAGTGATGTTGGAATTGTGATTGATTCTGGAAGTTTATTGAATAAATTACCTTGGGATATAAAAGTTAGGGAGTTGAAGGAGTTTAAAGGTGGAGAGTCAGGGGTTTTATATAAGGGTAATTGGCAAGAGATTTTAGAGTTTTTGATCAAGACTTTTGATAAGTCGGTGTAAGGTAGTAGAGGAGATGCAACAAGTAGTAGGTTAATTACCAGGGTATGGAGAAATGGAAGTCGTAAGGAGACAGAAGAAAAGGAAGTACATAAGAAGAGACACAAACACGAAGTCATTATAGACAAAAATGAACGCATTATAAATACAAAAATGAACTCGTTATAGAAACAAAAGTGAAATCATAAGAGACACAAAAATGAACTCAATAGACACAAACAAATACTAAGTAACTAGACTTCAAAACAAATATTAAATAGATTCATATACTTATACGAATATATATAAAATAAAATAATAATATATTAATAATACATATGCGGGAACTTAATCTTATATAGCCAAACTACGGCACTAATGTCATGACTGGCGGTCCCACAGTAACTGATGAGTGAATGCCCGCTTAACGTCTCCAGTATTGTTGAGATGGTTGTTTTTGACTGCCAGGTGAAGCAATTGGTGGCTGCGGAATAGGAGGCTGTTGGCCCATTGGACCCATGAATGGTGGTGGCATTATATGATTTGGCATGAATTGTAATCCTGGGTTTACCATGAACTGTCCTGGTGGTAATTGACCCATTATATTTGGTGGCATTCCATTTGGAGGAACAGTTGGCATTATATGTTGTCCATTTTGATTAGGAGACTGTTGCATTGAAGGATGTTGATTTGGCGGGGTTTGCATTGGATAAACCACTTGATAAGGAGGATATTGATAATACGGTAAATGTTTAGGTGAGCCTTGTCCTGGATGGAGAGATTGAGTTGTTTGACGAGGAGTTTGCTGAGGAGTCTGTTGATTGGATGGAGGGATTGGTCCTTGACTAGAAGATGACTGGACAGGAGCTTGTGATGGTGGTACAGGAGGTTGTGATGGTACTGGTACTACAGGTACTGGCATTGATGCTTGTGGTGGTCCTGATATAGTTGGAGGAGGAGGAAGACCTGTAAGTGGCTGTGGTGGCTGTGGGAAATCTTTTGGTTCATCCTTTAAATCATTTTCAATTCTTTCTTCCAATTCAGAGTTGAATAAGGAAGTGAAGAAGAATATTGGTAATTCAATTGGATTTCTTGCATCTAAAGTTTGACTATTTTTGTTAAAATTTTTAAGAAAATTTGATCGTTCAGATAATGCATTAAAATTTTTTAAATCATTTAAATTTTCAAAACAATTTGCTGATCTTTGACATGCATCACTTGCATCCATTAATTGATTATCACAACGTTCGTAAACGCAACTCAAACCATCCCAAGCTAAAGCCGAGCCAATAGATATTTCATCATGCAATCTTAACGCTTGGGAATATGCGGATAATGAATCAGGCAATTGATTCAATTTGAGGTATAAATTACCAATTAGCAACCAAATAATGGAAATTTTGGAATTTTTCTTTAAACAAAGTTCTAAACAGTCAAAACTATTTTTAAAGTTATTTAAATTAAAATAATTTAATCCTAATAAAAACCATGGTAAATAATCTTTGGCCGCTTGATTATAATTGATCAAATTATTTAAAATATTTATGGAATGTTGATTTTCATTTTTAATAAGTAAATTGAATGCATTTAATAATAATAAATCATATTCGTTGTTGAGAATCAATATGGATTGTTCGGAATAAAAAAATGCTTCGTCAATCATTGGTTTATTTAAATATGTCAAGATTAAGTTATAATATAATTTATTATAATAATCGTAATTGAATGGTAAATTTAAACCATTATTAAATAATTCAATGGCTTTTGTAAATGCTGATTCGTCGTTGGTGGAAACAATTTTGTTTAAATAATATTTCCCCAAGTCCAAAAAAATTTCGAATTTTAACGAATTGGGTGGATTTAAACTTAAAGAATAATTAATTGATTTTAAATATTCACTTTCATTATTTAATTTTAATAATATTACACTATTTAAAAACCAATAATCCGCCACTTGATTGTTTAAGCTAAGGCATTTTTCGATAAAATTTAGTGCCTTAGGTACTTCGCCTATCTCATAAAAAAGGTTAGCCATAACATAGGTTAACTGATGACTTTTATCCAATTGTAATTGGGTTGCAGACTCTTCAATTAATTTTATTAGCTTATTAATTTCTTTATAATCTTTTAATTTCCGAAGGGTTTTACTGACCTCTACAACCAATGGTTCGTATAATCGATATTTAAGTGCGTTGGTTAAACATTGCTTTGCAAGTTGATACCGATTGAGTTCGTTAGATAACGTTCCTAGCTTGTACCAAGTTTCACAAACCGATTCAATGGTTTCATCATTCATTCTTGACTTTAATTGACTATAAGGGGGTTCCTGTTTGAATATATTCTTCGGTTTGACTATGGTTATATGAAAATCTGACCCTATATCTATTACTTATGTTATTTACTTTCTGTGCTTTTGAATTGGTCCCTAATGCCTACTGTATGCCCACTTTATGTACTATGCGGGATTAATCAACTATTTTGCTGCAAGTATATTCTATAGTGTATATTAAACCTTCAACAAAGTTCCACAATTTGCTATTTCAACACTGCCCGTTTAGAACTTGACACACTCCAATAACTTAAAAAAACCTGCCAACTAATTACAAACTTGGTTCTCAGAAATTTCCACTTGAAAAAATATAAAAAATAAAATTAATACTGAAAACTAAAAAAAGAAAAATTGTTTTTTCTTTTCTTTTTTTTTTTTTTCCTCTTCAGACATTCATATGGAGAATATTCCGTGTTAGATTAAATAAGTCCTACAATGCGCCGAAATGTCAATTGAAAAATTTATTACCCCTATATCAATATGGCATTCTATATATGATTCGATAGTGGGCAATCTGTGGTCTTTAGAGAATAGCTGTTAAATCCACATGAAGTATTTGAAAAAATATCATTAAATTTAGTGAACACCCCCGCAGCAACGCACCTAACCTAGCGCCACGTAGAAGCGAACATGAGCCCGGATTATGTAACAGATTGATTGACCCTGAACAGCCTAATTGGCAACACGCTTGCAATGGGGGGAAACCACTTTTGCTAATTCCGTTATAGTGAAAGAAAAATTCTACAAAAAGGTAAGCGTAAGAGATTTTAGTCAACAATGCTACATTAAGCGAGGGCGCGCCAAGCAAGTGTAAAGGGCATAGATCAATGATCTACAGAATGTAAAGACATACTTAATTAAATGTATCAACTCTAATTATCACTTCCATACCGAAGCCGTACTGTAAAAAATTTTATAAAACGTTAATCAAGTTTCAAAAATGTTAAAGCTTATATAAATATAAATGATGGATAGTAGGTTTAAGAGAACATATTTGCGGAGGTTATTTCCATTCTCCTTTATTTCTTGTAAATATTGGTCTGTTATATAAGCCTGTTTTGGGTTTTATTCACCTTTCTAACTTGCATTGCATAAAACCTGACAAAAGTCTGGCCGCATTATTCAAATGGAATTTCGGCATGGAATAAAAATTACGATAGGAAACGATTTTAGGCCAATAAGAGTAAGAAAAATTTCCTGAAGCAATAAAAATCCGATCAAACATTCGCTTAGAATGTATTAATATTTAAAATATTTCAAAATTCGAATTTTTTTGAAAATACGTTTTATTTTCATGGCATGTAAAATAAAATAAAGAGGGGCAAGTACGAAATCTAAAAGTTAGCGCGCAATTCCCTTACATAAAAATCTTAAATGCCGTATTGGTAAATTCCATGATTTGCAAGTTTCCGGACCAAAAACCCTTAAGGAGAAAAGAGCGGTTTTCTGCCGCGTTATGTCGATCAATTAGTGACATGTTAAATACCCCTAGATTAGCAATCTCGCATATGTACATTCGACGAAGTCACCAGTGTAACTAAAGCCTACGCATCGGTTACGAACCAGATTTACGACTTTGGAGAAGTGTCGCAGTCGCATTGAGATGAGCGCACAAAATCAAAAAGGTGTATAGTAATGTTCTCCTTAAGGTTTAATGGGAGTACTTCGTTTAGGTTTGCAACGTCTTTAAGGCGATACTCATCAATAGTAAATAACTTAATAAAGACATGTTCCAGTTGTGGGATTACATTACAATCAACTAACCGACAGCTACCAGGGTTTTTCATCAAAGCATCTCCCAAACCATATAACAAGCATGAAGATCAAATATATCTGAAGTTTATAAATGATTTACTGGAAGAGGATAAAGCTCTTTTGAATGCAGAACAGGTGGAACAAACGGTGAAACACGAAGGCAAACATACCCATAATGAAGAAGATGAATGTGTTAGATGTAGAGACATAAAGTATAGATCAAAATTTAATTCAGAACCTATAATAGCCCCAGAAATTGAAGAATACAAACGAAATGCTATATATCTTGTTAGTTCCATGGAATTTCCATTAAATTTGAATAAAAAAATCCTTAGTATGAATCCAATTGTATTAATAACCAAGTGTGATTTAATAAATCGTACATACGAGACATTCGTCAAGTTTCCATTTTATAAAGAATATCTTGTGAAGAATTACGGAATTGACCCAGAGAAGATCTTTTATGTTAGTTCGCATAAGAATTGGGGTATTGATGCTGTGAGTAATTATTTAAGTGATCATCCTAATACTTATTATCTTCTAGGTGATGTGAACAGTGGGAAATCATCATTTATTTCTAGGTTAATGTTCTACAAGAATCAGGATTTTAGGATCAAATTCGATAAATGGGCACAAAAGAATGGTCCTGGTATTAGTAACTTACCTGGGTTCACAAGAGGGGAGTTAAATTATGATGTAGGTTCTACGAAAATTGTTGATTTACCAGGTTTAAATCAAATGAATTTACCTCATTTTGAAAGATTTAAGAATGCCTTCAAATTACCAAGTCTTTATAAAAAAGGCCTCTACAATTCTAAATACGAAAGTATAAATGGTCCATCATTCTTGTCATTTTCTGGAGTGTTTTATATAAAATTTCCAAAGGGAATTTATCAGTATAAAAACTTAACAAACATTAAACCTTTAAAAATCAGGTTTGATAAACTTGAAGAATTGGAAGGTAATGAATTGGATAAATCTCTTGTGGATAAGTTTTTGATCCCACCAACCACAGAACGTAAGAAATTTTATATTCCACCATTTTATGGTAAAATAGATTTGGTTGTAAAGAACTTTGGGTTCATAGAAATTACACCAACTGGACTGAAATATTCTAATGAATTGATTGAGGTTTATTTGCCTTCAACAATTGAGTTGCCAATGATTATACGTAAGCCTCTAGTAACTTATACACATAAGATTTTGAGTGGTAAAGATTCTAAAGGTAATCCTTTGAGACCAGAGAATAAATGGAAATCTTCTAAGGTTATTCAGCATTATAGGGGAGGTATTATCAGTAGCAATCTTATTCCTGAAATGGGAGGACCATATAATTCAGTTAAGAAGATCACAGGAAAGGATTATAACCCACAAACGACAATCACTAAAGAAAATAATACCAAATATTGGGATAACTCTTAAAGCCTGGCAATTAATTAAGTTCTGGACCGTCTATAGATCTGCAGAATTTTCGTATAGTCAAAGCCTGTATACTGCCCGGGAGCTCCAGTCAGTATTAAAAATAGTCTAACCGATCCGAATTCTACTTGATCTGGCAAATCATTCCATATTATACAACAACTAGTGTCGTATCTGTACATATTTTAATGCATGTCAATTGAACTGAAATTTATCGGTTATATATTTAAAAGATTTTAAGCTTTAATCATAAAAAAGTAACTTTTTCTGCATTTCTTACATGAAATAAATTTTGCACAATTGCCTCTTTTGCATATTTCGGAACTTCCCAGTGCGCTGAAAAAATTCTCATGCTTAAATACGAAAAGAAAAAATGTATAGGTACATTATGTAAGACACAAAAAATTCCGCTTCATGTCAACCAAACAAATCTAATATCTACGTTTATATTACCTAAATAAGCAATAGTGATGATCTTCTCTGTGAATTGGAGGACACTCAAGCAGGCGAACACTTATTATTATGCAATCATCGAACGATCTATTATATACACAGGAGTTTTTTTTTTCCCGATACCATTAAACTTTACCCTAGCATTCCGGTCCAATTCCTGGCCATCGGGATTGCATTCCAGTACATAATCGTACACTAAGAATTCCGTTACTAAAGATAAGACATTTGCAATTTTAACCAGGATAGCTTGTTGTAATAATACAATTATTAGAACAATGACTACGGCTTTCTTAACTTGCATGGTATTTGTAAATAAACTCCTAATAAAGCAGGATAAACATTTATTATGCAAGGGTTATGTATATTTTTAGCTCGTTTAAGAATTCGAAACGCATTAAAATAATTTCACTACGTCAATTGCCACACTGCTCAACATTTCGGGCTATGCCAAAAGAGTCTAAACCTGCATTTTAGTTGTAGGTTATGAATAGATCTTTTTTAAACGGTATTTGATCAGATTCAATCTACGACATAGGAAGAGTCAATGTCTTATTAACAATTAATTTAATTAAGGTATAAGATGTCAAACATTCTTCATGCAAGATGTGTTGAAAATTTTTTTAATTCCTTCACTTACATATAAATGCCACTGGAATAGTGAGACATTGCTGATCTATGATCGACCATATGTAAATTGACCAAATCAATCATAATTAGACTCCTTCTATGCTTAAATATTGATGTACGCTCTATTACGATGTTTTCAGGATGAATGACGCACCTTTGTGACTAGGATATAATACTCAGTTCAGCCTTTTCGTAGTTTCGCTCTGACATATTTCCATTATCGCCAGGATAGAATTGTGAATGGGGTATTATGGAAATCGCAAGTATTGATATTTTAATTTCCATATCAAGATATTTTTTTTATAGCAAATTGCCATTTAAGAAAGTCTTATATTTAACATAATTTGAATTTAAAGGACTAGAAAAAATCATTATCGCTGTATTGTTAGGGCGAATATGGTTGAAATTTTGTCGCAATTCAAAGAAACCAAATGAGTACAACTGAAGTAAATTATTTCATTTTACTATTGAAATAATTGCCTAAGCATATGGTTAAATTTATACTGGTAACTGAAAGAAAATCCGAGTGGTACTTTTATGGAAGAAATGTGCTACAAAAGCGAGTAAAAGGCATTCGACCTAATTAAAAAGATAGCTAATGGTAAAGGTAGAAAAAATTGTCAATGGTACTATTGATGACACAAGCAAGTTGTTAAAGGAAGATCAAAGTCTAAAGTCCCTGGTTATTAATTTACTGACTAATTGAAATTGCCTGCCAACGACATTGAAGCTGAACATGGAGATCTAGTTTTCAGAAATTTGGCGTTCAGAAATCTGGCGAACAGTCATGGGAACTTCTAAATAATTGAATTCTCTCATGAATCAATTCAATACAATTTTCAGTAGATTTCTTGAAAGAAAGGGAGCTGTATCAAAATTATTCTCTTAACTACGATATTGGAAGTATGCCACCGCGATACAACCAGGTCCGAGAATTTCTTTACTACCGTATAAGATAGCGACTTTTCTAAACAGTATCAGTGATATTGGGTTCTATGAAAAGCTTATTTTTAAACTAGGAGATACAGATATCATAGAACTTTCTTTACTATACTTCTTTTTATATACGATTTATGATATGATTCAATCCAAAATAGGCATTTTGTCATAATAGATTATGAGATTTATTAATGTACTCTCTATGAGTATATTGAGATATCCCTTTTAGGAAGGTGTTTTTGTTGAAACTACTGTAGCCAAAAATATCTCGAATCTAAACATCTCAACGAAGGTCTAGGGTGCGATCCTTCCGCAAGGTACAAGACACGAAAATTTCGCGTTAAGCAATACATTGAATTGTTTAATATCAATATAGTATACAACGTAATTCTGGTTGACAACCATAACACCGGAACAATTAATCAATAATTATTTCTACCAAAATAGAAGTATTTCACCAAGTAAAAAACTGTTTGTTCGTCTAACACGTATTTTTTTGAAAGGGCCATTGTTTACAATTTTTCCGCATTTTCAACACAAATAATTTACCTTTAAAGAGTAATATTTTTTTTTAACGAAGAACACCATGAATGACAAGAGAAAACCTTTGAGTCAATCATTATCGATTAATAACTTGCATTCGAGAATTTCGTCCCTTAAGAAATCTACTTCATCAAGCAATTTTAATTCATTTACATCGAGTTTGAGGTCGATCAAATCCAACTCCTCCTTAAATTCAATTGCCAATTCAAAACAAATATCCAGTCCAATCAGCAATACTGGTAGTACTAATAGCACGACAAGCACATCTGCGATAAATACGACAGGGACCATAAGTTCAGGTACAAGGAGTGATCGTAAACAGGCATCTAAGGGGGAAGAAAAACAGGAATTCAAACTTGAAACCAAGGAAGAAAACCCTATAAAACAAGCTGAAACAAATAAAGACGAAAAACTTCAGATCAAAGCAAATAAGACTGCCAATAGAAACAAACGATTATCAATGATTTATTATGACAAAAAATTACCTGACAGGCCAATAATATTTGAAGATGAGTTCATACTTGCTGAAGTTGCCAGAGAAGAGGAGTCCAGGGACCTAGATAGCCCTTTTACCCCATTGTCTGATCAACTTGATAATAATTCCATCAACTTACAATCCATTGACGTGGAGTTAACGCCCAATACTACAATTGACTATGATATATCCATCGATTCTAAAAAGAGAATACTGAACTTCAATGTTTGCGAATTTATAAATATCATCAATTTTGATACAAAAAATGAACCAGTGATAGATGAATTAGAGTATTTAAGAGACTTTAATATTGAAGATGAATATGTTGCTAAGCTAGTAGAGAACACATTAGTATTCGGGTACAAAAAGCCGACGAAAAACATACTAGATGATGATAATTATTTTGATGATGATGATGAAATTGCATTAGAAGAGCTTTAAAGAACCCTGGTTGGTTTATTAGCCTCCTAAGTTTATTGATTTAATAGCAGATACTCTCAAAGGAGTGGATATATGGAATACAGTAGAAACATAGTTATAGAATCATTCCAAGTAAGGTGCCACAGTATGTCAACGCGCCCGATCCACGAATCAAACTACCGCGAAGTATCGCCAGACATAGTTGTAAAATAGCGTAAAACATGTTTCGTTCACTTTTCTTTAAACGTAGTGTTCTTGTAACATCTTTAGTAAGTAGTGCGTATCTATCTTACCTATATGGACAACGAAGTGTTGCCATTCCTCAAATTATAGAGTCTAAAAGCTCAACAATTCCCTTATCTAAGATCATATCACCTAAATATTGTGATAAGGAAGAACTCCAAACTGCAATTAATAAAATACGCCAATTTCTTCGGTCTGATCAAATTAAAGCTGATATTGTTACTATAGCATACCATACTAGAAATGAGTTCACTCCTCATGAACCTTTAGCGGATGAAATACCAAAAGTAGTAATTTTTCCAGAATCTACTGAACAAGTTAGTCAAGTATTAAAAATCTTGAATGAATATAAAGTTCCAGTTGTTCCATATGGAGGAGGTACATCCCTTGAAGGACATTTCTTTTCTACTAGGAAGGGAGCAGTTTTGGACACTTCTAGAATGAACTCTATAGTGCAAGTGAATAAAGACGATTTGGATGTTCAAGTACAACCAGGGGTCAATTGGGTCAAATTAAATCAGGAATTATCAAAGGATGGGTTAATGATTGGTTCTGATTGTGGACCTGATGGTTTAATTGGTGGAATGATTAATACAAATGCTTCAGGGATAAATGCTAGTAGATATGGAGCCATGATGTCGAATGTAATCAGCCTCACTGTTGTTTTAGCCGATGGGACAGTTGTAAAGACCAAACAAAGGCCTAGAAAACTGAGTAGTGGATATAGCTTGACGCAATTATTTATTGGTAGTGAAGGAACATTGGGAGTAATAACTGAAGCCACTTTAAAGTTACATCCTATTCCTAGATACGAGACCGTTATCGTAGGACAATTTCCAACATTACTTGATAGTACTAACACTGTGAGTCAAATTTATAGAAATGGAATTCATCCCAATGCTATTGAATTATTGGACAAGGATATGATGCACTGTATTAATTATTCCGGATATTTCAGTAGGGAATGGGAAGAAGTTCCCACGTTATACTTTAAGATTGGTGGCTTAAATAAAAATATCGTCGATGAACAAATTAAAGTTTTACAAGAAATCAGTTTAAATAATAACTGTAGTAATTTTGTAGCCGCCAAGGATGAAGCCGAAGGCAAAGAATTATTTGATGCTAGAAAGAATGCATTTTATGCAATTTTAGATTATGGTAGAAATGAAATACATGAAGATATTAGACTTTGGGTAACAGATATTGCCGTACCATTATCGAAATTATCACCAGTTTTGACCCAAATCTATGAGATGGTTCACGCTAGTGGATTTCAAAGTATAACACTTGCTCATGCTGGAGATGCTAATTTTCATTGTGATGTTTATTATAAACCCGAGCAGAAGGCTGAATGTGAAAAGTTAATTAATAAGATGATGGATTTAGGGTTAGTAAACGAAGGTACTGCATCAGGAGAGCACGGAATTGGTAACGGAAAGAGGAATTTTTTGGTACAAGAATTAGGCCAAGAAGCTATAGATTTGATGAGGAGTATAAAAATGGCACTAGATCCTAATCGTATTTTGAACCCTGATAAGATCTTCAAAATAGATCCTCAAGATGTTGGTGATTATTAAACGGCATTAAACTTTTCCATGCCTGCATAGGCATCAAATTGCTAACATAATTTATGACACTTTATTTTAGAATTATAGAATATACATAAAGTTTATTTGTCGTAATGCATCGTGTATAATTTTAATTAACATACATATACTTTTTTCAGGAAACGTACCTTTTTAACAAGGATGTCGCATTCGTTATATTCAATTTTGTTGTTTGATGAATTCAATGTCAATACCAAGACCTTTAACAACAAGTACCTTGTTATTTTGGATATCTGAAAGTATCACCATCTACTTTAGAATTCATCCTTTATATTACATGTAATTCATAAGGATTTCATTGTCTCTAATAGCATTTCTTTTATAGGGTTTATTAATCTTTGAATCAAAATTGTGCCAGTAATTATGAAAATCTCTTCGAAGAATACATTAATATTTATCACTTCAAGCTTTCAGCTTCTCTTTGAAATAACAAACCCCCCGTCTATAAGAGATACAGCCTGAACATTCATTGGAATCTCTAAGAGTATTACCTTGTAACCCAAGCCGTACGATGAGACATAACATTGGAAATTAGAATCTGGACAAGTTATCAAGTTCTTGAGTGGCGAGAAATAACCAGGAGTCAAATAACAACAGTTTCATACCATACCGTTACTAACCCATATAAGGGCTGAAATTAAAGGAAGATGTTTCACTTAGTAATCTTTAGATCCTTTTTTGTGAGGTACGGGGTTAGTAAAAAACTTTAAACCTTAATTTACGCCAATACAGGAGTTTTTAGTCACTACTCCAATTATTATTTTGTACAAGGCTATTATAATAAATATAATAACGACGGAATGTCTTTGTACTTAGGAACAAATACATTCAACAATAGTTTTAAACTATGAATACTTTGAATTTAAACTTTAACAAAATTCAACCAGATAAGGTTAGTGAATTGAGTCAAGTTCAAAGTTTTTTATATAGTAAAGGTTGATACCCCCGAGGTCATTGGTAGACATTCAAATGATGTAAATAATGGCAGATTAAAAAGAGTACTTGGTTGGAATTTTGCATCCATTCCATAAGTTTAGATTCATTTCACTTGGTGATATCAATTAGTACGGCTAGTAACAATAACTTGAAAGTATGGTGAGGACAATTTCCTGGGAAGGTGTTAACGGCGATAACAACTTAATAGGAATAACGACTTTGGATTCAATTGCAAAATTCTTAACCAACAGACAATTCTCAACCAGTAGACCAAGACAGCACGAACCGATATCGGTTCATACGGTATTCCTGAAGATCTACGCCGGTATTTTCAAATCATAACCACCACCTTTCCATTTAAGAGCTTGAAATCCATTTAATTAATGTGTAATGTATTCGAAAGTGATGCGACATTAATTTAAGGAAGGTGTGAATTCATCCTCATACTTGCAACTGAAACAGACATGCTTTGTAGAACATTCACTCACCCTCAATCGATCATTGATATGATCAATGAAACAACAATAATGGGTTGACAAGTCAACAAAATTAATTTTATACAACCTAATTATTAATGTCAGATCATTAGAAGTTAGGCATCGTAACATCATATATTATATTGGTTAAAGATCTACCCTGCGTACTAACCTTATTACGCAGAGATATTTTTTAATGCATTATAAATGATGCCGCTTAAATTAATTGTAGTAAACAGTACACGGTGCAGCAAAAATTGAATACCATTTCGTACTAATGAAACAATATGCATATGAAAGAATGTTCGGATTGCGTTCTATTTATATTGTTTTGCGTGAGTAAAAATTTAAGCATGTGTATTTATGTGGCTTTCTCCAATTGCTTAATCTCGAATTTCTTATCGCTCTTATCAACAGATAAGCCAAAATATGGGGTGGTTTTTTGAGAGAAAATTAACCATTGAATGTTGTAAAAAATGCCCGCAGCTTGTAGTATATTATTTACCATAAGCTTTAAACTATCAAAATCATTTTTTCTGCCAAGTTTTCAGCTCCCTAACAAGTACTGTGAATGATTTAGTTCTGGGGTGCATTGTTTAATAGGAGTAAAAAATGAGAAAATTTTTTTCTCACGTAAAAATTTTCTTTATCAAGTTAGGTGTAACTTAAAAGTTATTATTTATTAGCTTCATAACCCCCAAAAGCTTATTAAGTAAATATTAATAACCATACGGGAAACAAAAATAATAGATTTGCTAGGTAATATGTCGTTTAATGAGAATTTAGATCTGAAATTAGACAATCTAAATTTGAATGAGAAACAACGTAATGTTAATATAATACCTAAACCATCATTATTATCGACGTCTTTGGCAAATCATAAAGTACAAAGTCAACTAGATGCTACTAGTCCTAAAGATATGAATTATCAGAATGATGAATATTATCAACAGGAACATCCGGAACCTGAATTGTTGGCAACATCAGTAGGAAAAGATTCAAATGGAAGATTAATACCATCATCATCGAATATATCATTATTTCTGTTGAATCAACTGCAACAATATCAATCTCCACAACCACAAACACATTATTTGCATTCTAACCCTAGTCCTCATATACCGCAAGGTCAACAATATGATGATAAATATAAATTAAGGAGTGGGCGTAATTCCTTAAGTTCATTAAATCAACGAAGGTATGAAAGCTACAGATTAACCAGCCCTCCATTACAAGATTCAAAACCGTCCTCTCCCGTGATACAACAAGAACAATTCCATGCCACTCATCAAGTAGTTCAATCGATACCCATTACTAATAAGAATATTAGTTCAATACCAGATTCACCAAGTTTAGACCCAACTTCATTAACCAACTCACCTTCAAGATTTTGGCTTAGTAGTCAAACCCCACCCAAGTCCATGAATAATAGTTATAAACGATTACCTATATTAAATGAACAACTGGCATATAATCCACAACATCCCCAACTGACACTCCCCCATACCGAGACACATTTACAAAATGCATATGATCCAAGGATAGCACCAATGAATATAAAAAAAGGTGATGATTCTCCAACATTAATTCCAGTACAGACCCCTAATGGAGAACAAATGACACCGTTATATTTGAATAACGAGTTGACTAATTATTTCAATTTAAAGTTTGATGCTAAGGACAATATTACTGAAGAAGATGAAAGGGATAGTGATTGTGATGATATGAATGTAGAATAATAGATATGATGAGATTCAGGTGATTTTTATACTCTTTACTTTTGTATTCTTTAGCTCTAAAAGAAGTTATTTGTTTACTTCATGATATGTTAACAGTTTAATGGGTTCTATTAACTGCTACTTATAAATATTGAATGTTTTTTCTATAAATAGCGAGAACCTGCCCTATATATTAAGTATCGTTCTTATAAATAGTGAGATCGATCCACTGACTTTAAATTGTAGCCGCTGAGATAAGAATGCGAAGGCAAGATGTCAACTTATGAAGGTATGTATCACATTTGCCACTATTTAAACTAAACCATAAGTTAAACGGAAATTTAAAACCCCAGAATATTAACAAATAGATGACCATAATATTACACCCAATCAACAACCTAGATCAAGAACTCATCAGACTTTAACGTCAGCTATAGATACGTTCTTAACTCAAGATATAAACCCAGCAAATCAACTTGAAACATTCACTAATGCCTTAAGACTTCTTAGTAATGAAGAAGGAAGTGAATTAGCTACTCAATTAATGGAAACCCTCGAAGCTGATCCTGAAAGTTTGGGTAAAAAAGGCATTGACCAAAGTTATCTTGATACATTAGAAAGAATTGATGTGAAGAAGTTGAATGATGATGCTGATTGTCCTATTTGTACTAACAAATTCAAAGAAGATAAGTATCCTCTAGTTGTAAAACTTCCATGTTCTACTAAACATGATCATATGTTTGATCTAGAATGTATAGGGCCATGGTTAAAGATGAATAGTACGTGCCCATTATGTAGATTTGATTTATTAGAATTAAATGCCAAGAGGAGAGAGAGATTAGCTAAAGAATTAGAGGATATACGGAAAGAGGAAGATGAAGAAGAGGAAGAAGATTGGGATGTTTATGGGTAAAATTTAATACTTCCAAGAGCGTATAGAAAAGACAATATTCCAGAGACCATATATTTAATATAAAGAACTCCATTTATAGCCATTAGGCTAAATATTCACCATGATTTTGCTTATTGCTCCATTTAGGTTCTATGTACAAGCTATTTAAAATGTTTTTGGAATTCTTCAGATTTTAATAATTCCTCTACCTTATTCATAATTACATTATCAGTTTCTTTATATGATGAAGGAACCTTGATTTGATCCAAAGCAACATCTAATTGTTTATCAAAGTCCAAAGCTTCTCTAGTGGTTAATTTAGCTGAATATTTAACACCTTCAACTGCATACTTATTAATATAACTTAACCATAAATCAACAACTTCAGGGTTTGCATCAAAAGCACTTAATTTATAATTGAAGGTAGTTCTCCAGAAATTTTCTTTAGATTTAGCTTGGGCAAATGGTGATCTTATCACAGTATATAATCTTTTTTCAGTTTTTTGTTTGATTATACCACTCACAGGGATTCCCAAATAGAACGCAGCTCTACTGGCAAATTCACTACTTAAAATTAAATCATTTTCTTCATAACCTCTGAATTTGATAGTAGCCACTTCATGACCGTGAGTTTTGTCTAATCTGAGTGGTCTGAATTTTAGAAGTTCGACATTTATAGGTACAGGTTTATTATTTTGATCAAGTTTATCTTCACCAAGGGTTTTTGGAGTATAAGGGAATTCACCTGTGAGTAAACTATTTTTGAATTCTTGTTGTTCTAATTTTTGTTGTTGTGTTTGTGAAATGAAATCATTTGGGGTTGTCTTTGTAGATTTGGTATCACTAGTAGTTTGGGCAGTTTGTGGTTTTTGAGCAACTTTTGTGGCAGTTTTTGCACCAGTTGAAGATTTAACAGTCTTCGACTTAGTAGAACTCCTAACAGCTTTCCCTACTGATTCGGAAGCCTTTGTGAATTGCGTTCTTGATGTACTGAACAACCTAACTCCAAACATTGAAAAATTTTATCTTCACTTGGTCGCGGTTTTTTACGATGAGTACTAATGGGGAAGAACAGTAAAGATAAACGTGATTTATATTACCGAAGGGCCAAAGAAGAAGGGTGGAGAGCCCGTTCAGCATTTAAGTTATTACAACTTAATGAACAATTTGACTTATTTAAAGGGATTTCAAAAGTGGTGGACCTTTGTGCAGCACCAGGAAGTTGGAGTCAAGTATTATCAAGAGAGCTCTTTGAAAACCAAACTGTTCCTGATGCCAAGATTATAGCCGTAGATTTACAACCTATGGTACCAATACCCAATGTAACAACATTACAAGCAGATATAACCCATCCAAAGACATTACAGAAAATTATAGACGTTTTTGAAGGAGATAAGGCTGATTTTGTATGCAGTGATGGAGCACCTGATGTTACTGGATTACATGATTTAGATGAATATATTCAAGCACAATTAATTTTATCTGCTTTACAATTAACTACATGTATTTTAAAACCAGGTGGAACTTTTGTGGCCAAGATTTTCCGTGGAAGAGATATTGATTTATTATATAGTCAATTGAGTTATCTTTTCACCAAAGTGATATGTGCAAAACCAAGATCTTCAAGAGGTTCATCTTTAGAAGCATTTATTGTGTGTATGGATTATCAACCACCTAAAAATTGGGTTCCTGAACTCAAATTGAACCAATCTACCGAAGAGTTTTTTGAGACCGTAGATATTGGTAAAGCTAAGAATTTAGAACATTTAGAATTAAATGATGATGAAAGATCAATAGCAAAATTCATGGCATGTGGAGATTTAAATGATCCAGATTCAGATGCTACATATACATTAGATTCACAAAGAATCGTTTTAGCACCAATACAAATGCCAACAGCCCCACCATATAAAGAAGCATTAGAAATGAAAAGAAGAGGTGAATTAAGGAAATAAAATCAATTATATTTGATATGTATTATAATCTATATTTAACGTACGCTTGAATTAGGAACCAAATTCCATTAGTTTTCTTCCTTTTCTTCACCTTTAACAAAAGCATCAGGTTTTAAAGTTGGGAATAATAAAACTTCTCTAATGGTGTGAGAGTTAGTTAAAAACATAGCTAATCTATCAATACCACAACCCCAACCTGCAGTTGGTGGTAAACCATATTCTAAAGCATTACAGAAAGTTTCATCAACCATTTGAGCTTCATCATCACCTTGAGCTTTTTGTTTAGCTTGTTCTTCGAATCTGGCTCTTTGATCAAATGGATCATTCAATTCGGTATAAGCATTACAAATTTCTTTAGTAGCAACGAAAACTTCGAATCTTTCACATAAACCTGGGATAGCTCTATCTCTTTTAGCTAATGGTGACATCATTTGTGGATGTCCAAAGATAAAGGTTGGGTTAATAGAAGCATCTTCTAATTCACCAACTAATTTATCTAACATTCTAGCATTAGTTAAAGGTGGAGAACAGTCCAATTTATTATCAATTAAGATTTGTTTTAAGAATTTACCAGTTTCTTCAGTATGTAATTCATCACCAGGTGGGAATTTAACATTATAAACTTTTTCTAATTCTTCAATCATATTAACTCTTTTCCAAGGTCTAGAGAAATCAATAGATAAAACTTCTTTACCTGGACCATTTGGTTCATATTTAATGACGTAATCACCGGTGATTTCTTTAACCATTTCACTGAATAATAATTCAGTCATGTCCATTAAATCATAAACATCAGCATAAGCTTGATAAAATTCACAAGTAGTGAATTCTGGATTATGAGTCATATCAATACCTTCGTTTCTGAATTGTCTACCAATTTCATAAACTCTATCCATACCACCAACGACTAATTCTTTCAAGAATAATTCTGGAGCAATTCTCATGAACATATCCATACTTAAATCATTATGGTGAGTAATGAAAGGTTTAGCAGTAGCACCTCCAGCAATGACATTTAATATAGGAGTTTCAACTTCAATGAAATCTCTGTTATCCAAGAATTTTCTAATATATTTAATAATAGCAGATCTAACTTTAAATCTATCTCTAACAGAATCATTCATGATTAAATCCAAATAACGTTTTCTGTATCTTTGTTCTTGATCTTTGAAACCATAATGTTCAGTTGGTAACATATGTAAAGATGGAGTTAATAATTGAACTTTGGTAGCAAAAACGGAAATTTCTCCTTCACCACCTTTAGCAGGGTTAGTTCTACCTGGGTAACCAGTAATACCAATGATATCACCTCTTCTTAAATATTCATGCATAGCTTCATATTGTTCTAAACTTTCACAATCTTGAGCTTGAGCCATGATTTGAACTTGTACACCATCACCTTTTAAAACATAGAATTTCAATTTGGATCCACTTTCTCTTTTATTCATGATTCTACCACTGACATTGACTTCAACATCTTTTAAAGTTTCACCTCTTTTTAAATCTTTGTATTTTTCAACAAATTCAGGAACTCTAATAGAAACATGGAATTTATGAGGGTAAGGATCAAATTTTGAAGAATCTTGTAAGTTTTCATGTCTTAATTCTTTGATTTGTCTTGATCTGATTTCAAAATATTGATTTGGGTTTAAGTCTGCTAATTGGTCTTTTTTAGCAGGTTTTGGTTTGGCAACATTGTTGGCAGCTTTTTCAGCTTTTCTAGCTTCAATAGCTCTGGTTTTTTGTCTTTTTTTCAATTCACTTTTGGAGACATGTTCTCCAGTAACTTCATCCAAATAAGTTTTTTGTAATTGTTCAGCAGCTTGGTTAACTTCTTCTGACATGGTTATCTGAAAATTTTTTTCATCGCGAAAAATTTTCAGCACCTAGACGTAACTAACTTAAGAGTCATAACTGAAGTTAGTCATGAGTACAAGAAAACATTATGAGGAGCCAACTGCCAAATCTATAAAGATAGAGGCCAGTGTATTATTATCATTGATAAGACATACCTCTGAAAACTATCCATCCATTTATTCCGGTGCAGTTTTTGGGTTTGAAGATGATAATGGATCCGTTGATATTTCCCATATATGTCCATATCCATACGCCGATCAATACGAAGGAGGTTCTTTAAGATCTAGAAGTGGTATTAAGTTTCAAAATGAATTATTAGAATCATTTAAATCTTTAGGTTACGGAGTTGAATTCCAAGGATGGTTCCAATCTACTATTTCTGGTAATTATGTTACTAATCAATTAGTTGAATCCTTAGTTCAACAACAATTAATTAACAAGAATGCTTTTGTTTTGATACATAATATGTCTTCAATCGGTAAAGAAGTTGATTTAAAAGCAATCAGATTAACTTCTAATTTCGTAAGAGCTTATTTAGATGGTAAATGGAAATCAAAGGATTTAGAACAAAAAAGATTATCTTTCTTAAATATTTTTGAAGAAATCACAATTGATATAAATAACCAAAGTTTAATAGATTTATATTTGACTGATAATTTCCTTACACTTAATAAAAAGAGTGTTAAAGAATTTGATAATTTACACTTATTATCTAACCAAAATGTCACATCTAAATTATTAGAAAGTTTATCAAGTCAAGTTGACTCATATAATTATGATCAAAATAACTTCAACTACTACCAAAGACATTACCAAAGAGAAATGTCTAAAATCAACCAATGGAAACAAAATAGAAGATTAGAAAATTTAGAAAGAGGTAAAAGAGGAGAATCTGAATTAGATCCAAATGAATGGCAATCGATATTTAAATTACCTAATGAACCTTCTAGATATAATAATATGTTATATTCTAATGCCATTGATAAGATTGCTGATGATTTATTAAAGAAATGTGATGAAGAATTAACCAAAAGTTTTGCTATTGAGGGTAAGGTTGCACATAATTAAATGTTTTAGGGAATTATATTATTAGCTTGGTACACAATACTGTATTAATACATTGTTTTTTGTAAACTTAACCTTTCATAAAAAGAGTAAATATAAATGTATAATACGCATTTACACAGTTTTGCAACCATTAGCAACTGATGAGTAAGGGGTTAATTACTTTAGCCACTACCTTTGAATATATTAA
Source organism: Yamadazyma lessepsii (assembly GCA_030563485.1). Lineage (NCBI taxonomy): Eukaryota > Fungi > Ascomycota > Pichiomycetes > Serinales > Debaryomycetaceae > Yamadazyma > Yamadazyma lessepsii. Next base: position 122,734 of record JAJMJG010000021.1, on the reverse strand, counting down.
CTAATTTATATTTCGGTGTTAAGTAGAAGTGATTTTCTTACTCATCATATTACAAATGAAAGCCCCTCTATTATTACCCCTCTGGTTAAATTGCAACCCTCAGCCACTTTGCAACCACTCATAGTAAATTGATTCGTAATGCGCAATTTCTGATAACGACTATGGGTAAACCAAAAGTATGTAAACCTGTTATAAATGGTACTACAATACCTGTTACTTACAGTGTAAGTACTATAAGAATTCCTTATACTAACCGCAGTATATATTATTAGTCAGACATGGAGAAAGTGAAGGAAATTGTGATAAATCAGTGAATCGTCATGTTCCAAATCATCTTGTAGCATTAACGGATGAAGGTCATCAACAAGCCCGAAATGCTGGAGATGTTTTAAAAGAATTCTTAAACCAAGAAATGTTTGAAGGATCTAATGGAAGTTGTAAAAATCAAAGATCGGTATTACTTTATACATCTCCGTATTTAAGGGCTAGACAAACCTGTCAAGGTATTATTGATGGGATTAAGGATTTGCCAGGGGTAGACTATTCCGTTAACGAAGAACCAAGAATGAGAGAACAAGATTTTGGTAACTTTCAAAGTACCGCCGAAGAAATGGAAGCTATTTGGGCCGAAAGAGCTCATTATGGTCATTTTTTTTATAGAATACCTCACGGAGAAAGTGCAGCAGATGTGTATGATAGAATTGCTAGTTTTAATGAAAGTTTATATAGACAATTTCAAAATGAAGATTTCCCTAATATTTTAGTTTTGGTAACCCATGGGATTTGGGCCCGTGTATTTTTAATGAAATGGTTTAGATGGAGTTATGAAGAGTTTGAATCCTTAAGGAATATTCCTCATTGTCAATTTCTCATAATGAAGAGACAAGAGAGGAAATATTATTTAAAGACACCGCTACTGAAATGGGATGATATAGATGAAGATGATATTGAAAACTCTACAGAGATTGAAAAGGAAATCAGAGATGAAATCAATTTCAATTCAAGGTATAAATTAGGAGATAACTTAGATGATATGGATATTAGTTCAATAATTGAAGCACAAAAGAAGGCAATCAAAGAATCAAAGGCTAAGGATAAGATTATTAAAGATGCATTTGTTAAAGCCAATCATCTGTCCGAAAACCCATATTTAACCAGAGTTAAGAATTTCCAATATGAAAATCAAAGTCAATTGAATAGTACTGAGAGTTTAAATGAGGTTTGAGAACTCATAGGACTCTATGTTAAGTCTCATACCTCAATCTCGTAAACCACCCTTAATTCAATATTTCTATTAGTTATCAATCCAAGGTTCAACACTTTGGTAAATATTTATAAGACATCCACAAATACAATAATTATTCATAAATATTAAAATCCACAAAAACAAACCAATTGTTCAATCCAGTGAAAAATCAACCGAGTAACATAATAAATTATTTATATACCCTCACTACTTTCCCCGGGATCGCAAACATAGTGTCACCCAACCACACTTACTCCTATAAGTACTTCTACCTATCTCTAAACCATCTAATACTCCTAAAACACTCATCTACCAACCCACTAACCTATAACCAAATCCAGCCACTTCTCACCTCATCCACACCTCAAATTCATATGACATCAAATGATTCGATCGATCGGATGATGGTCGACCTTATAAATAGTGAGGAATCGCCAACGGAAAAATTCAATTTTTATTAATACAAACTCAAACAAAATGGCTCGTCAATTCTTCGTTGGTGGTAACTTCAAAATGAACGGTACTAAAGAATCCGTTGCTAAAATCATTGATGGTTTAAATTCTGCTGATTTACCAAGTGATGTCCAAGTTGTCATTGCTCCACCAGCCCCATACCTCGCATTAGCTGTTGAAGCTAACAAGCAAAAGACTGTTGAAGTTTCTGCTCAAAATGTTTACACTAAAGCTTCTGGTGCTTACACTGGTGAAATTTCCGCTAACCAAGTCTTAGATTTAGGTGCTACTTGGACTTTAACTGGTCATTCAGAAAGAAGAACCATCATTAAAGAATCTGATGAATTCATTGCTGAAAAGACCAAATTTGCAATTGATCAAGGTTTATCAGTTATTTTATGTATTGGTGAAACTTTAGATGAAAGAAAAACTGGTGTCACTTTAGATGTTTGTGCTAGACAATTAGATGCCGTTTCTAAAATCATTTCTGACTGGTCTAAAATCGTTGTTGCTTACGAACCAGTTTGGGCTATTGGTACTGGTTTAGCTGCTACTCCAGAAGATGCTCAAGAAACTCATAAAGCTATTAGAGAACATTTAGTTAAAACCATTGGTGCTGACCAAGCTGAAAAAGTTCAAATCTTATATGGTGGTTCAGTCAATGGTAAGAATGCTCCAGAATTTAAAGATAAACCAGATGTTGATGGTTTCTTAGTTGGTGGTGCTTCATTAAAACCAGAATTCGTTGATATTATCAAATCAAGATTATAAGTATATAATTGAATTTATGCTATATTGTTTATTTATCTATAAATATGGGGAAGACCCTTAGTTCCAATTCTTCTTTAAAACATCTATTAATGTGTCAACATCCCAATGTCTTAGTTTCATCACTTGTAAGAAAATACCTTCTAAATGATTCATATAATCTCTATGTAAATGATGATCTAAACTTATATCAGTTTCTATTAATATCTGATTATCTTCTAGAACTTGTAATATTTGACTCAAGATTGTTTCCTTTTCAGGTATCCCATTGATATAATTAGAAAAGGAAAATTGTAACCTCTGAGGAGATTTCTTATAATGTTTGTTCCATACTTTAACTTGATCGACTGAGCCTGAATATGAGTGAAGAATCACTTTGGGTATTTCAGAATACACTTTAACAGTATCAAATAATGGACCATGAGCTTTGACACAATGAAGGGATACAGGTAATTTCAAATCATCAGCAATTGATAATTGTGATTTGAAAATCTTCAACTGATGATCTATCCTTACTTTACATGGTGATAATTTAACATCATCTTTAATATCCTGATTGCCGTAATAGCCATTCGTAGGGATTCTAAATAACTTATCTAAGCCAATTTCTCCAACCCCACAATAAGTGTGTTTGTTCAATAATGATCGTAACTGCTGTAGATAGCCGTTTAAGCGTATAGGAACTGGTAAACGCTTAAGCAAGTCAGGTGTTGGTTCAGGAGAAAGAATCGCCTGATAATGAGCGATTTTCAATTCGTCAGGGTCTTCAATGTCTAAATCGGTAAATAAATGACAATACCATGGATGTATACCAAAATAAGGATACACACTCTCATTATTTGTTGCTAAATCATCAATTATATTAATATCTATATGATTAGTAGACATTAAATGGAAGAACCCTTTTACAAAGCTACCACCCTTAAGCACATCATTTAAGCTCTTAGCCCTCTCATCATTGATCTCTACACTAAGATGACAATGACTATCGTTTAATTGAGAAAGTTGTGTTTGTGTAACATTTACAGGGTCCATCACATTCTAGCAACCAAAATTGTGCGATTGTTAGCAATAAAGTTTTCTACTACTTTCTTAGCCTTTGACACTAACATCCTGTAAATATTATTTAAATCGATTAAATTAACTTCAATTGATTTTAAACCAATATGACTGTTATTATAGGATCATTGTATGTTATTATATCCCACTGATTATGTTTATGAAGGAGCTATGTACCGGTTAGCCTCATCGGTCCTGGTCCTTGCACCATCACAACACGGTACTAACGTTTTAGATTCTTACCATACACCGTTCAATTTGAAGTTGGTCCTCAGCCTGAATATAATAATGAACCACAAATACAAGAAGCCCGTAAAAAATCAATTTCTGCCCCTAGACCGGTGCCAATTAGACAGAATTCCATATTACCTTCCTTGAGTATTGCAAATTCTCATCAGCATTCACCAACTTCTTCCCCTGGTATTTATGAGAGGAGCAATTCTATTCATGAGGGTAGTGAATCGGTTGAAGAATTCTTCTTGAAAAAGGTTAGTAAATCGGGTAATAGAAGTGCTTCTGAAAATTTCACTGAAAATTTGAATAAAAGGTTACTTCCTCAATATATCCAACCAAGATCAAAAGTTAATCTTCAAGATGGTTCCGTCATTGATACGAAAAAGGAAAGTGATGACATTGGTTTACCATCATTGAAATTCACAAAATCAGGTACCAATTTGAGTAATTTAAGCTCTTCACCTGTTCCTGCAGCTCCTAGAGCTTTATCTGCCTTGAGTCGTTCTTCATTATCAATAGGTCTAAACAATGATAGTTCCACGTCTTTATTTATAGATCCCATCAAAGAGGAGGATGGGTTTGTGGCACAAGAAAACACTATCTTTGAAGAATCCGATTCCGACGATAATGCTTGGGATAACGATTGGAATGAAATGATTAATCCCCGTGCTAAAGTGAAATTAGCTCCTTTTGGTGGATTCTCCGATCCTAAGTTAGAAAGTGGTATTATTAGTAAATCTAATGTTTTCGAAACTAGTCCTTGGAAAGTCTTGTTTGCAGCAACTGGTAATGGTTCTCTTATAAAAGCTGTAAAGATGGCTGCCGAGGAAGGAATGATCCATCAACGTAAATGGGTTGGAACATTGGCCATGCCTACTGATGAGGTTCCTGATAAAGTTACTAATGAAATATCTAAAACCTTAAGTGAACAGTATTATAGTGAAGCCGTTTTCCCCAGTGATCTAACATTTGCCGGACATTATAAATCATTTTGCAAACAATTGTTATGGCCAACATTACATTATGAAATACCCGATAATCCAAAATCAAAGGCCTTTGAAGACCATTCATGGGGACATTACAAAGCCTTGAATCAAATAATAGCTGATAAAATTGTTGAAGTTTATTTGAAGGAAAATGGTGATTTGGATCCAGAAGACCCGGAGAATATGATTTGGATTCATGACTATCATCTATTATTAGTGCCTCAAATGATTAGGGAAAAATTACCACAAGCTAAGGTTGGATTATTTTTACACGTTTCATTCCCTTCTTCAGAAGTATTCAGATGCTTAGCACAAAGAGATGCCTTACTAAAAGGGATGTTAGGAGCAAATGCTATATCGTTTCAAACTGATGAGTATGTCAGACATTTCTTACAAACATGTTCAAGGTTATTATTGGCTGATTCTAATGAATACGGATTAACATACGAAGGAAGATTCACAATGGTTAATACTATTCCAGTGGGTATTGATGCCAACGCTCTTAGTGGCTTAGTGACTGATGAAGGGGTTGGTGAATGGCGTGAAAGAATTAGGGAAAGATGGGGAGATCAACGTTTAATTGTATCAAGAGACAAAGTTGATAAACTAAGAGGTATAAAGGAGAAATTATTAGCATACGAGTTGTTCTTAAAAAACAATCCATCATACGTCAATAACACAGTTTTGATTCAAATTTGCATAGATTCGACGTCTAATAGTGATTATATGTCACAGGTTACAAGCATAGTCAGCAGGATCAATGCTCTAGCTGAAAATATTTCAGTAACTCAACCTGTTGTTTTATTACAGCAAGATATTGGTTTTGATCAATATTTGGCATTACAAGCCGAGGCTGATGTTTTCGTAGTATCTTCAATGAGAGAAGGTTTGAACTTAACCTGTCATGAGTTTATAATTGCCACAACCGAAAAGAAAGCACCATTGATGTTGAGTGAGTTCACTGGATCTTCTCAATTATTAGACTGTCATGGAAAAGGAGCATTACTTATAAACCCATGGGATTTAAAGCATTTTTCAGAAATGTTCACTAAGCTGTTAACTATGGAACTTGATGAAAAATTAGAAAGATGGAGAAATTGTCATGATGTTGTATTCAGTCGAGATTATAGGAATTGGGTTAAAAATTGTTTATTAACCATTAATGAAGCCTGGAATATCGAGTCGGAGCGTAACACCAGAAATGTGGTAAATTTTGACTTATCCATACTTAAGAACTTCTACCACAAGACACAAAGTGGCAAGCGTTTATTTATGATAAATTTGGAAACTGCCTCTGCAGTTACTAGTATTGGTAATGAATCGAAAACTGTCAATGTCTCCAATACTAGCTCTGCTACTACCACAACTGTTAAGAATTCTGATATACTATCTCCGGCTAGATTGTATCATTTCCTTCTTGACGCCTTACTTTATGATGAGAATAATTTGGTTTATATATGTAGTTACTTGAAACGTTCAACTTTGGACACTTTGTTTAAAAGATATCCAAATTTTGGACTCATTGCCGAAAATGGTGGATATATTAAGTTAATTGGCAGTAAGAAATGGATTTCCTTAGTCAATGAAGAAGAACTGGCAAATTGGATGCCACAAGTTAAACAGTTGGTTGAAGCTAAAGTCGAAAGATTACCTGGTTCAAGATGTGAAGTTGAAGATTGCACTATTATATTCCATCCTGGTACTTCATTTAAAGACGACCGTGAAAGAAGTGTTGATTTAATGGGAGACTTGATTCAACATGTTCATGAAGTATTTGATGAGAATGAAGGAATCCACGCATCATTGATTTGGAATACAGTGGTTATACAACAGAATCAATTAAGTGCTAGGTCTTTGAACTTTTTAATTAACTATTACAAAGGAGAGCCAGTAAGTGATTTCAAAGCTAAAGAAGTCATTGATTCCACAGCTTCTACGCCAGTTAAAGAAAGGCATACCATATTTGGGAAAGATGAAAAGAATATCAGTGGTTTATTCATAAGTGGAGGTACTACGTTAATCGATGAGCCAGTTTATGAACTAGCCAATAGTTTATTCGACCAAAAGGAAATACCAAATGTTTTGACCGTAGCAGCATTTAATAATGAAACCAAATCAACGTTTGCTAAATATGGTGTTTCCGGTAGAAATGAATTATTAGGTGTATTAAAGTCAAGAGCTTGAGGGAGTTGAATATTAGGATTACTTAAATCAAGAGCTTGAGGGAGGCTGAAACCCAAATGAATAATTAATATAATTGAAATAAACACTACAAAAATAAACCCTAAAACATCTAATACATATAACGATGGGTTAAATCATCCTTATCAGTTAAATCATCAGAAGTATTAAATTCAGGTATGTTACCCTCTTGTGCTAATTTATCTCTTCTTTTGTTTTCTCTTATACATATCCAACGGAAAACTAACATGATCACTTCCAATAAAGCCCAAAATGCTACATCTACAGATAATCCAGCTCTGTAACGAGGATCTTTAGTATAATCCCACCATTGAGGATAGACTATAGCAGCTACTGAGTAACCAATAAAGAAGATATTATTAACGATGGATTTCCTTGTATTACCTCTGGTATTAGAAGCCAACAATGAAAGGAAAATACTCATAAAACTGGTGATACAACTTCCAAGCCAGGCACCCACAATACCACCCCAATGATTGGATTCTGGAAGTGCTAAAATGACAATATTTCCTACTAATGGTACTAGAATCAATCCCATAATCACAAACACCCTTTGAGTAGGGAAATAATGAACTGCTAATACCCCTACCCAAATACATATTAATTGACACGCACCTGCTGGCAGTCCATACTCAACAACTTGAAAAGTATCATAGCCCATATTTTGAAGGTATAAGGAAGCAAAGATAATAGGACCTGAAGTAGCAGTAATTAAAAATCCATAAAGGAAAGCAGTGATAGTTATCCAATCAAGATTCAAAGATTCTTTAAGTTGAAGCCAACTAAAAGATTGTCTTTCACCTCTATCACTCTCAGCCAATATTCTAGCAGTAGCAATGTGTCTTTCACGTTCAGTTAAGAAAAAGGCAGTAGAAGGCAGGAATGGAACAACGAAATAGAAAATAGCACCAACTAATATTGTTAAAGCTCCACAGATTAAAAATGTCACTCTCCAAACTGCCATATGAATGCTAGTATTCTTAGCAATACCATAAACCAAAAAATTACCAATAATTTGGGCTAAGGCATTACAACTAATCCAACAAGCAGTTCTTAACGCATGTTCTCTTTTCCTATAATACACTGATGTAATAATAACAAACGATGGTTGAACAGCACCTTCAGCAAATCCCAACAATGCTCTTACAGCCATAAATCCTCCAAAATTATTAGGAATAGCAAGACACATACAGATACCACCCCATAAGAGAATAGAAATCCCCGTGACGTATTTAATAGGGAATTTACTTAAAGCGAAAGCATTCCAGAATTGTGATAACACTTGTGCAAGATAAAATCCTGAAGTTAACCAGGAATATTGATTACCGGTTAATTTCAAATCAGTTCTAAGACCGAAAACTGCAGTATATGATAGTACTTGTTTATCTAAATATTGGCAAAAAAATACCAAGCACATGACTGGAAGCACATAACTATCAATTTTCCTAACAACAGCCTTTTCCTCTTCTTCAGTATAATCAATTAACTCAGCAGCACTTTTAACGGTAACAGTAGAAACAAGATTCTTCTCTTTATCTTCTAATTCACTAACCATGTTTAATTTGCTTGTTCATGACTTTTCCTCCACATTATATATGTAAATGTTAAATGTAGGATATTCCGCAAGGGTACACGTACCCGAGATCATTTGCGAGATAAGGGGAAGAGGTATATCATCTGATATAAGCTTGACATTATCGAGAAGTTTTTAGCGATATCAGGCCATTGGTAAGAGATAAAGAATAAATTGGGTAATATTCGGCTTCTTTCATGTCAAATCTGATAAGAATTAGAAAGAAAGTTCCTCTAGATAAGAGAAAGCGAACTACTTTAGCGTATGTACAATTCCGGAATTACGTTTGAACATTACTAATAAATTTTAGATGTACTGAATGTCGAAAGAAACGGACTAAATGTAATGGATCCAATCCTTGTGATAATTGTAATCGTAAAGGAATAGAATGTATTTTAAGCCCCCCTACCTCAAGTCCAATCACTGTTGTACCAACGGAAAATAATAAATATATTCTCCAATTGGAAAGACTTGTACTTGCTAAATATAGTAATCTTACCTTAAATACTTTAAGAAAAGAAATAAATGTTTTGGAGAAGTCCGTAGCTGATAAAGTGGAAAATGAAGCTATCGCCGAAGAAACAACGAGATTCCCAGTTCAAATGACAGGAACTTCCGATCAAAGTTTCATAAAGTTTATGACTAATGGAGATATTCCTAGTAACCAATATTCACATAGAGTTGAAAAAATATCAAGAACTTTACTCTTTGAAACCATTTCTCTCCTACCGCCATTAGAACGTATGAAAAAGGTTTCTCATGTTTTCTTTGATATTTGTGAAACAAACTTCTTCTACCTTCACCCACAACAATTTTTCCAAGATTTCACTGACTTATATGCTAATGTCATAGATATGGATTATGTAAATAATAATTGGGAGCTTCTTGTACATATGTTAGGAGTTCTCTCGATAGCAACAAATTATGAATATATCAAAGATGATTCAGAAGTGATCAAGTCAACTAGTAGTAATATATGGGAAGACCCCGGTTATAAATATTTCCTTCAAATGCTTCATTTTGTAGGATTATTTATACATAATAATAATCTTGATAGTATTAAAACTTTCCAGTTGATGGGTGTTTATATGACAACCAAAAGAGTTGATGTACTTTCTCAATGCGTAGACCATGGCTATAGGTACTTGGCTATGGCTGTTGAAATTGGTCTCAACAATGGTCTTCATTTGGAAGCAACATATGCCAATAAGGAAAAGTTTGAACAAGTGATGTTCAGTAGACTCTGGTGGTCCTGTTATTGTCTAGAAAGAAGACTAGGCTTAAATTTGGGCAAGAGAGATTTGGTAAGCCCAAATGCAATAACAGCTCCTCTTCCAGAGGCTCACTTACAACTAAACCATCTTGATGGGACTTCCAACTGGTCAAATCAAAGACTAAATATTGACATAGTAAAAATCTTCAGTGAAATATCCACCATAGTTTATAATTCCAATTCAAATAATGATACTACTGTTACTGTCAAAATGAAAACAGTACGGGACATTTCATTAAAGCTTGATCAATGGAAGGATAAAGTCATTACTGCCCGTCAAAATCAGTCTGAAATTGAGCAAAGAGAGCTTAGGTATAGGGCAAATAAACATCTTGATCTATTTTTTTACCTAGGAAAAATTTACCTTGGTAAACCTTTTTTACTTTATCAGCTTGAAAATTATAAAGAATTGGAAAAATCGCCAGAAACTCCCCAAAATTCCTTCATCCATCATATGACATCAGTATGTGTGGACTCGGCATTTAATATTTTTGATATTTTAACCCAAATGAAGAATGATAATAAATTAGGGATCTATTCATCTACTGATTTGAATTTTTGTAATCTTGGGCTCTTTGTAACAGTGGTATTTCTCAAAATTGATTCATCACCAAGTACAATAATATTTTTAAAGAAAGGACTTGATATTTTAAGAGAGTTATCTAAAGGAAGTACAAGTGCCAAAGTTAATAGATCAATGTTTTCAAAATTTGATAATCAAATAACTAAAGATGCAAATATTCAATTTTCAATTAAAGGTGGATCATTCCCTGATTTTGATATGGATATGTACACTCCAGATTTCCTGCCTTATGGTATGGGAACCTTATTATTCCCAGAAAATATTTCTGGTCCCAGTAATGAATCTATTGGCTATAGTCTTTTTGATGATTTAACATCTCGGTACTTCTTACCAGGTTGAGAGTGTTCCGTAGTATCTAGATACGGACTGTTATCACTCCGCATTTCACGGAATTTGATTCGGGTACATGTACCCGAATTATACATAATACTTAAAGGATGGTGACGGTGGAACTAAATATTTTACAGTAAAAAATAAAATGCAATTACCTGAATTTGATGTCAATGAAAGAGTTAACAAGGATTTACAAACTCTGCTTGCTCCTTGGAAACTCCCCAAACCTAGAAAGCTTTGTTTCACCAATGCAAAGGTTGTAGATGTCTTGAATAACAAAATCTTATCTGGGGTAAACGTCACCACTGAACAAGGGAAGATTACAATAATTTCTAATTCCAAACCTGCTAGTGATGCAGAGATAGTTGATTGTAAAGGCTATTACATTTCACCAGGGTTGATTGATAATCATGTCCATGTTCAATGTGTACCAGGAGAACTCGACTTGAGTAAGTTAATGCTTATGCCTAAAAATAAGGCATTAGCAAGGGTTGCTACTGTATGTGAATCAATTATTGCAAGAGGATTCACTACTGTACGTGATTGTGGTGGACTTGAGTATTCAATAAAACATGCAGTTAATGAAGGTTCAATTTATGGACCTAGATTAATTATTGCAGGGCATGCTATTTCTCAAACAGGAGGACATGGTGATATGCGTCCTGGAGATATGCCAGGGGAATCATTTGATAGCTGTGGATGTCATATGAATTTGGTTGGTAGAGTTGCTGATGGAGTTCCTGAATGTTACAAAGCTGCTAGGGATGAAATGAGAAGGGGAGCCAATTTTATTAAAATGATGGGTGGTGGTGGTGTAGCATCTCCTACTGATAAGATCAGTGATCTTCAATTCTGTGATGATGAAATTCAAGCTTTAGTTAAAGTGGCTCATTCATATGGAACTTATGTTACAGCTCATGCTTATACACCAGAATCTATTCAAAGGTGTATTAAGAATGGAGTCAAAGGAATAGAACATGGGAATTTGATTGATGATGAAACTGCCAAATTAATGGCTGAAAATGATTGTTACTTGACTCCTACTTTGGTTACCTACAAAGTCATGGCGTCTGATCAATTTTCTTTCTTCTTTAATGACGATACTAAAGTAAAGAACAAGCAAGTGTTATACAAGGGTCTTACCTCTTTAAGTATAGCTAAACGTCATAAGGTAAAAACTTGTTTTGGATCTGACTTATTAGGACCTATGGGGATTTATCAAACACAAGAATTTTTCATTAGAGGTAAATTCCTCTCTCCTCATGATGTATTATTATCTGCTACAGTAACACCAGCAGAATGCAATCAACTTGGGGATAAGCTTGGTCAAATCAAGGAGGATTTCTTTGCTGATATTCTTTTATTGTCTGCTAATCCTTTAGATGATGTTAGTATTCTTGATGAACCTGATAAATATTTAAAATTAGTTATGAAGGATGGTTTAGTTTATCGTTCAGAATTGGATAATTTCAAAACAGATGTTCAATTAAAGTGATATTTATTAAATTTTGATATTACAAGTTCTACATTTGTGTTATAAATAATAAGTATAATTGTTCTGTGGTTTGTTATTTGTAATAATTCGATTTGTTACCTGTAGTAATTTGATTTATTATTTGTAATAACTCGATTTGTTACCTATAATAACTCAGTTTGTTACCTGTAGTATTTCAATTTGTTACTCATAACACTACTCATTACCTGTAATAACTCAGTATAAATATATATTTTCATTAATCTTTCATGATCTATTCTACACTCAACTAAATTATAAAACCTGTTTATCCTTATAACTCTCAGCAACTATTTCATTAAAATCTGCCAAACTATCCATTAAAGCCTTTTCATCAGTATCAGTTAATTTATCAAACTTATTCCAATAATAATGAAGAAACTCAGTTTCAGTTATACCAGTAGAGTCTTTAGGCCTATCTACTACCCATAAACTTTCCTTTGACCTTTTATGAGTTTCTCTATCATCTTCCATTCTTAATAAGATTTGTTTTTTAGAGAGCTCATTATTATTAACCATATCTTTTGGTTTCAAATGGAACATTCCATTTTCGTCGACATTATTATCAACAGGTGTTTCATGTTTTAAAAGTCGTATTCTTTCATAATGACTTTGTTTACGTTTCTTTAATAATAAATCCCATGTTTGAAGTATAGGATCTTTCTCTTGAGTATCAGTAATAAGGATATTTGGATAAGGTAAATTATCATCTATATTCTCCAATTCTTCTGTTGTAAGAACATCTTTATCAATTTGTGAATATTTTACTTCATATTCTGAACTATCAACTTTCAAAGTCTTCGATATATTCTTTAAACTATTGAACACATTATATAAGTTATAATTACTGGAATCTGGTAATACCTTTAATAAAATATTAGGTAACGATTCACGTAAGTTTGTTATATAAGGAGATGGGAAATTCTGATTATTATATGATTCATGGACAAGAACATCAATGAATTGAAATATAGTGGATTTAGTATTGATTTCAATATTACCATCATTTAAAAGATCTAAAATAACGGGGAATAAATAATCCTCATTCTGCCAATTCTTCATGGCAAAATATGCCGTCTTGGTCAAACTTTGAATAGAAGGATTTATATTCCGTAATAATTGACTGAATTGAGTATTAGCTTCAATTGAATCCATTTTTGTTATGTGTACCTTAAGATTGAACTCGCGATGGTGTCTGCAGGCCGCACTCTCACGAGCATTAAAAAATTTTTCACTATCAAAACCTCACACATCTAAACAAATATGGGAAAGTCAGGTAAAGGAAAAGGTGGTAAGAACAGAAGAAGAGGAAAGAATGATTCCGGTGCTCAAAAGAGAGAATTAATTTATAAAGAAGAAGGTCAAGAATATGGACAAATTACTAAAATGTTAGGTAATGGTAGAATCGAAGTAAGTTGCTTCGATGCTGTTAAAAGAATGGGTCACATTAGAGGAAAATTAAGAAAGAAAGTATGGATGTCTCAAGGTGATATCATTTTAGTATCGTTAAGAGATTTCCAAGATGATCAATGTGATGTTGTACACAAATATAACTCAGATGAAGCCAGAACCTTAAAGAATGTAGGAGAATTACCAGAAAATGCTAAAATCAATGAAACTGATACATTTGGTGATAACGAAGACGAAGATGTTAACTTCGAATTCGGTGACGATGATGATGAAGAAGAGGAAGAAGATGATGATTTAGATATTGATGATATTTAGGTAATATATTTATACATTCGAATGCCTTCTACATAACAACTCTGGCGACACTCTATATGACAGCTTCTCTACTTACTCAAAACTACTCTATCTACGACCTTGAACATCATCATCACTTAATTCAAAACTATCAAATCTTCTTAATCCAACAGTTTCTTCATTATATTCATCTCTTGAAAGTTGCATAGATCTTCTTAATGATGAGAAGCCAGTAACCCCTGCATCCATTGGACCTAAATCTTTTCCATTGTGTACACCAAATATTTCTCTATTTTTACCATCATTATCTTTTCTACTAATATTTAATAAATAAACACCACTGAAAACAATAAGGAAACCCATTAATAAAGAAATGATATTAACAGCTGAAGTAGTATTGAACCCTCTAAATAAAATGAATGATGCTACTAATGTACATGTAGTGAATGTAACATAGTATAAAGGATTAACAATAGAAGTATCAAATTGATCCAAGGCTTTATTAAAGTAATTCATTTGAGTGACAATACAAATAATAACCATAATAAGGAAAAGATAAGTTGAAATATGAGTAAATTGATTATTACCATTTAATGTTAATTTTAATGCAATTCCAAATGCTTTAATGGCCATAATGGAAACTGAACCAACAGCAGAACAAATTGACACATAAATCATTGGACTAGTATGACCATATTTAGGGACAATTTTATAGATCATAAATAATGAATAAGTTAAAACAACAAAACAATAGAATAAAAATCCAGGTTTGGCAGCATATCCTAAAATTTCATCAACAGTTGTAATTTCTTTATCAGGAGGAGCGTGTAATACAATAATTACTGATCCAAGTAAACAAATTGCACAACCTAATTTACCTAAGGTTCCTAATTCTTCCTTTAAGAAAACTGCAGCTAATACAGCACCAATAATGACGGATAATGCACCCAAAGGAGTTACTAAGATAGGTGGTGCAAAAGTATAAGCAGCAAAATTAGAAAGTTCACCAATTGCCATAGTCACCATACCGGCCCACCAAATTGGGTTATGTAAATATTGATGGCCTTCATTGCTTCCTCCTTTATTGGAGGTATCCATTAACCCTTTCTTTGTGAGAATAAACGACGTTCCGATGGCCAAAGACGACGATATCGCCAAGGCTAATCCGATATACTTATCTTCCATAGTGTTTGTATGATGAATCAATAATATGAAACAATTCGCGTTGACCAGGCGGTGTTTGGTTTTTACACGTTTTTTCTGTATTAATTCATTACTATAAAAGGAGATGTAAGGTGAGTTGTGTGATTTGCTGAATTTTATCTATTAGTTATTATAGACAATTTAATGGATGTGTTGAAGGGTTGTTGATAATATATTGTACACGACATTTTACTTAATGTATGCGACATGTAGACCCTTGTGTACTATTTTACCCTGATTTGTCTAATACGACATTTATCAAATCTAAAGTTTTTTATGAAACGCGACATCCATTCTTCCCTCATTTCGTGTACTACGACATCTACTTTTCCACATCCACTACTTTTGCAACCATCGCTACCACAAAATACCTGCCGCAAAAATGGCTGCAAAATCACAAATGAGTTCAATATCTTATGATTCGGTATATCGCTACTTTCCAGAGTTGAAACTTATAGTAGACAGAGTTAGCCCATATTGTCAAATCTTCAATAACTGGTTACTTCAACAAAGACTTATCATTATCATCAGAATTTATGGTTATATAATCTATGACTATATAATGGATATCGATATTATGGTTTTCACGGATAATCAAATACTTCAATTTTTTTGGTTTATCTCCCATAGTGTCACTTTATTCTTTTCTTTAAAGTTTTTGTTAAAGTTAATCAGATCAGGAATATGGGATAATAATGAATATCAAATCGCTTTATTAGGTGCACTATTAACGTATTCCCTTGTTTCATATAGACATTTATCATTACTTATCATTAAAGTAAATAAGAAAAATCAAATTGAATCAATCACAAGATCAGAAAATACTTTCTTATTGGCCAATTCAATCATAGCATTCAATTCTACTCCAAACTTATTGAAACTACTTCCATTTACTTTATATTCATTCCTCAATATTTATATCTCCATTTTAGATGATTATTTCAAAGATTCTTTGACTGCAAAGATCTTATTACCATATATTGGAATACTTGAAGAAAGAACCTTATTATTATCATCAAGTATTGAGATTTCTTTACTTTTAGTTTATGGCATTGAAGTGTTCTATACTAATAATAAAGCATTTTTGGTTTATGTTTTTGTGTTGATGTTAAGAACGGAAACTTCTGAATATATCAAACATGTTATTTATGTTATGATTAATTTTATTGAAGGTTTATGTTTAAACAAGTTTCCTGGATTCTTCATTAATATTAATCTGTTAAATGTTGAAGAGCAACCTAAATCAAAGAAGAGAATAGCATCACTTAATTTTGATACTTTTCAAATCCTTAATGATACTTAGTATACTCTTACTGAGTCTTTGGTTTGGTATAAGTATTGACACTTATCTATTATCTATATATCTATTTTTATTTACTACTTCTTGAACCATCCTATCTCTAATTACTAAACTCTTCTTTTAAATCTTGTAACTTATACCATCCTTCAGAATCTTCCCACATTTGTTTTCCCTTTGACATCAATGCCCTAACACTGGATCTTGCTTTGTATTTCCAATCCTTGCAAACAACATCTCCAGCATTATGTTTACCTGGAAGTTCACCTAAAGATTCATAGGCAGCTGTTAAATCAGAACAAGCTTCAACGGCTTCATTCCATACTTGTTCACTAGTATCTAAATCAGATCTACTGGAAACTGCTCTATAAGCTTTTTCATGACATTCTAAAGCAGCCCAAGGTTTTTTTCTCCATAATTCAACTCTAGCAACAATTCTCCAACATCTTGATGAAGTAGTGATAACTTTTGGAAGTATATTACAAACAAGATCTATACATGACCTTTGATAATGAGTCATTCTTGTATCATCATTTGAAGGAAACTCAGTTGATACTAAGATCTCTACTAATTTTTCAATTACAGGTATATCAATAGATAATTCACCCTCAGTAGTACTTCTAATATCAATCAATTCTTTTGTGGCAAGCAAGACATCATTCCATTCATCTAATTGCATGGCAACAAGAAGATAATTCTCATAAATCTTCCAAGACCTCTTATTTTCATTAGCAGCTCTTAAAGCTTTCTTCAAAGCATTAAAGGCCGCTCTAGTCTTATCCAGTCTTAATAAAGCTGTAGCTAAATTAGACCAAGCATGTGAATTAGTATCATCCAAAGCAACACATCTGCTAAAAGCTTCAGAAGCTAATTCAAATTGTTGAGATTCTAAACCACAACATCCATAAAAGAACCAATTTTCATAACTTAATGGATTAGCCTTTAAACAATCATTCATATGTTTGATAGCTAAGTTAATGTCTTTAGTTCCTTTACCAACTGGTGGTGCATAGTAATATTTAGATAAAGAAGATTTAGCTCTATGGTATTTCCCAACTTCCCATGCTTGTTCCCATAAGGTTGGGTCTTGTCTTAAATCACCTAAGATAGAAATAGCTCTAGCATCTTCAGGATGCTTAGAAATTCTTTCGAGTAAAATTCTCTCAGCTTCAGGTTCATTATCAACAGCAGCATAACATAAAGCTGCTTCACATGTTAATTGTAATCTTTCATAAATCTCTAAAGCTGAACGTAATACACCAATACTCATGTATTTCTCGGCTAATCTAACATCCATAGACCATTGTGGCATTAATGGCATTTGATGAATAAACCTCAATCTTGATGCTGATGGAGTTGTACCATCATCTTCGTCTTTCAATTCAGTTTGTGGGATAATTCTAGATTTGATTTTAATTCCTATTTCTTCAACTAATGAAGTCATTTGAAGAATACCTCTTTCAATAGTCTTAGCCTTTGTGGTTTCTAAAATCGATCTTTCCCATAAAGCTCTAGAAAAAACTAACCAATTAACTTCTTTAGTATCAACATATAAGATTCTACTAATTAAAGCCAATAATTCTTCTTCTACTAAAGGATTTTGTGCAGGTGAGGTTTGTCTTATAGTAGTCATTCTCAACAATAATTGAATATTATCTAAATCTGTTAAAGGAGGCTGTTCATTAGGATCCAACTCTTTTAAAGAGTTAGGAATATCTTCTTGTTTGATAGCAGTTGGTAAAAGCTTTTCAACACCATCATCTTCAATTTCTATTGATGGGTCAAATTTAATTCTTTTGGTATTCCTTGAATCGTCAAGTTCTAAATCTTCAAGAGATTCAAAATGTGGTCTTTCCAATAAAACATCAGAATTCAATTCATAGCTTTCGGGAGTAGAATTTTCACTTTGATAAAGGTTATTAGGTTTACTTTTAGCTAATACAAGAAGGTTTGAAGTAAGAAATTTTTGAAACTTTGTTCTTTTAGCTTTTGCACCAGTTAATACTAATTCAAGTTCAGAAACCTCACGAGCTTTGGCTAATAATGGAATTGCAAGATGTTCTGTTTGACTATGAATACTAAATCTAGCAGTTTCAAGGAAGTAAATGACTTGTAAATTTTTCTTGACTTCAATATCTTGTGGACTAAGACTATTAACAATGTCTGGAGTTAAAAGTAATGTAGATATGGTGGGAATAATACTAACAGGTTCAGAAAATAATGATAAATGAACTTGTAAAGCTCTTGATCTCCACCACATAATACTGGCATTGATTGGATTATTATTATGTGAGAATTTATTTGTTTCTTCAATAACTCTATCAGAATCAATGAGTTTGGAACTTACTAATGAGCTTTCAACACCCATTAGCTTTTCAAATATTTTACATGAAATAATAAAGAATATTGGATCTGTCATTAAATCATAAGCTACTTGACCTTCTAGACTTAACAGTTTCACTGCTTCTAATTGTACCAATGACTCAACACCAGGGAATAATATCTCTTGGTTAAAATTAATCCCAGGACCTGTAAAGTTTAATTGAATAAATGTTTGTAAAAAGGCTATACCTAAGATATGAAAGTGTAATAATCCTAAAGAACCAAAAGATTCTTCTAAGGAGATTCTTAAGTACTCTAAATAGTTATTAATCACTTCATCTAAGTCTTTAGCAGGATATTCTCCTAGTATAGCTTTAGCTTTATCATTATATAAAAATGTATCATATTCACTTCCATATATAAGTTCTGATGATTTTCCTTTCACCAAACACAAAATTGGTTTATAAATCGATTGAAGTTCATTAGAAACTGAAATGTCGAACCCTGAGGGTGGTACCGACAAAATTAATAATGACAATAATTGCCTTACACTGTTTAAATCTTCCATAGTTTTGCGATGGCATCGCGAACTTACTAATAGAGGCTTACACCCGTACACCATGCACGACATATCTACATATCTACAATAGAACGTACAGTTAGAGATCTAATATAATTTATATGTTTCTAATTAGATATCAACCTTGAAATCCCTTTCTTCTTACTTTCAGATCTTTTAGTACCATCTGATATTTTATTACCTTCGGACTTCTTGCTTTCGGACCTTCTACTACTATCTGATCTTCTAATACTATCTGAACCTCTACCACTATGTGTACTGTCAGAACGTCTATGTTCACTGGATTTTCTTGTTTTTAAAGAATTCCGTATAGATAATCGATTCATCTTTGAACTACTCTCCGGATCTTCATCATCTGAGGCCCAATCTATAACTTCTTCTTGAACCTTAAAATCTGATGGATTAGGAATTGATGACCCTTTCTTCTTGAAATGTGGTCGATCTGTTGTTCTACGATAACCTCCTTCTTCTAAATTGATCAATGAATCACTTTCACTTAATAAGTTTTCATTAGAAATTGCTGCTGGTAAAGATATACTACTATCAGAATCAAGACCAATCTCTAAGTCTATTAAATTCGTTTCTTCTGATGGCTTTCTGGATTGTGGTTTAATTTCATCTCCAAGGTTAAGTGTATGCATTTTTCCTTGTAAATTGTCTACTGCAGGGTTGGAATTTCTATATTCTCCCCAAGGATTGGATCTATTTTTATTCAATGACTCCACTACTTTTGGATCATGATTCCCTTCCCCTACTGTGAAAAAATTATTCATTCTGGATGTAGTTGGAATAACTGGTGAGCTGATATATGAATTAGATCCTGATGGCCTTTCGGTTGAATACTCCTGAGGTGGTTTTCGAGGTGCTTGTTGGGGTATGTGAACAGGTTGACTTTGGGCATGCGCTGATTGACCTTGTGATTGAGATTGTGAATGACTTATTTGTCCTTGCCCATGATGCTGAGACTGTTGGATTGACGTTTGGCTTGATATATGTTGTAAAGGCACCTTCTGTTGAAGTGGTGATTTATTTGCCTGTAAGACTGGTGATTGCATTTGGGGTGGTTGAATTGGTTGCTGAGGGACCTGTGAAGGTACTTGAGGTACTTGCTGAGGTACTTGTTGATGAGCTATTTGTTGAATTGGTTGATCAACTTTACGTTGTCCATAATTAACTGGCTGATCAATAGATTGATGTGCATATGGCAAAGGCTTTTCAACTGAAGGTTGACCATAACTCATTGGTTGTTCTCCTTGCGGTTGACCATATTGAACTGGATCAACTGGTTGTTGTTGAAGTGGTTTTGCACGTTGTAAAGCTGGTATTGCCTTATTATCATGATCAGAATTCAATAATTCAAGTTCAGCAGGTCCAAACTTGTCTTCAAATTCACTACTCCATTCATTATCAATGAATCCGTCGATACTTAGGGAGTTATTACTCTTTGTAAGACGGACTTCTGTACCACGTAGTTCTTGTTCCTCATTCAAGTTATCTGTACTTTCTAAAGCAGGTTCAGATTTAACACTTTGCAGAGTTTTCTGAGGTTGTGATTTGACTGCTTCACTTGGGGATCTTGATTTTGATGCAAAAATATCATCTGCAAGCTTTCCCGCGTTTCCATCAACTTTTGATTCATTCTTTTCCCAAGCTTCCTTATTCTGAAGATCACTAATGTAATTTCCAGAAACTGTCCTTTCAATATCAGATAATCGTTGTGGTTGAACTGGTGGGATTTGTTGCTGTTGTTGTTGATAATATATTTGGTTCAATTGATAATGATAAGCTTGGTGCTGATAGTTATATTGATTTAATTGTTCAGGCGTCAACTTTTGTATTTGTTGATGAGTCAAAACTTGTGGTTGTACTGGATATTGAATGTTACTTGCCAGGGACGTTTGTGGAGGATTTGGTGGTATAGCAGGTACTTCAGATTTGGCAGGTGATTCATATTGGCTTTTAGATGTGGTATTGTCAATATTCTCAAGTGATGGATATCTTTCTTCAACATTATCTAAATCTTCTATTTCTAAAGAGTCATCAGGAATTTCTGGCTCTGGTTCAACAGAATTTGCCTTACTAACAGCAGCTGAATTGGATTTACTAATCGATGAGTTAGCCTTACTAACAGCAGAAGATGTTGAATCTAAATTTTGTTGCTTCAACTGCCCCTGCGGTTGCTGCTGTTGCTGTTGTTGATAATATAATTGTTGTTGTCTCATAAGATCATTTTGACGATGCTGTTGATATTCGTGTAATGCTTGAAAGTTATAAGATCCGGCATTATAAATATCCTCGATTTCAAGGGTTTTAAAATCAGTCTGCAACATTTTACAAACTAATTTTATAACTTGAACGATATTTGGCCTAAATAAAGGATTTTCTTGTAAAAGAATAATTATCAAATTTTGCAAATCACCCGGATATTTTGGAACTTGAGGAAATTGAAATGAAGCATGGAGAATAGCAATGTCACCATTAGCTTCAAACGGCGTTATATAATAACATAATTTATATAAAAAACACCCCAAAGCCCAAATATCTGATTTCTCATCAATTGGAAATCCTCTATAAAGATCTATCATTTCCGGGGATCTGTATTGTGGAGTTGTTTGATACATAATATCATGACCTAATGCTTGGAACTCTTGTTGGTTCTTTGGCGGAGGTATAGGATGGCTTGTTGATCCGAAATCGGCTAATTTGAATCTATGATCAGCGTCAATTAACACATTTTCAATCTTAATATCTCTATGAACCATCTTAGACTTATGCATTTCAAAGATACCAATGCTGATATCAAGCATGATGTTCAAAATTTCCAGTGCCGAAAGTTTTGTCTTGATCTTAGCATTCATCAAGTCCAATAATGATTTGTTGGGACACAACTCCATCAATACAAGGACTTGGTAGGCACCCGATTCTAATCTTTCGGCATGGGAATCATAATATCTGACAATACTACGGGCATACCTCAATTTCTTCATTACATCCACCTCTTTCCTCAATTGATCAAGTCCTGATTTATCTGGAACAATTACCCGTTTCAAACATGCAATTTCGTTGTCATACTCTTTAGGATCAATTTTAACTTGATAGATATGGGCAAACCCTCCTTCAGCTATATATTTAACTATGGTGACCTTATGTCTACCCACGGTCAATTGTGAACCTTCAGGAAGCCTTGTCAATTGTTCTACCATATTTCCAAGTCACAGGGAATCTGTAGAGATGTCAATTACACAATTAGAGTGCGAACTTAGCCACCCATTTATAATTTGTATGACAAGCGATGAATCATCAGGGATAGTGACACTTGTCAAGATACAATACTAGAAATATATGTGTAGTTTAACTAAGGATGAATTAAACCTTATAACAGATTAGAGACTGAGAGTGCTCGCATGCCAATTGGATAAATGTTAAGCCCCTATTTACAAAAATGTTGAGAAATTTGATCTATCGCATTTATATCTAACTTAAACTTTTACTTAATAACCGTTCCATTTCTTCCACGGTATAAGGAACATAAACTTTTTCCATTCCTGATTCATCCTTAGTTAAATTACACATATTATGTTCCACAAATTCGTTCAACATAGACCTGAAACTGATCTCATTGGGTGTAATGAACTGCTCTACACACTTATTATGATAAGTTTTAAATTCAAGACTAGTTCTTAAATTACCCCTTGAAGATTGATAGCTACTTTTAGGATTCATTTCTTTGATTTTTGCCAATTGCATGTCAAGTAAAATCCAATACATTTTCTTGGAATTATCATTCAATGCACTCAATACAAAAGTAGCTCCTCTACTACTTTGTGTTCTTTTAGCTTTCCCTAAATTGATTGAATCTTTGAATGAAGTTTCTGCATAATAAGGCTCATATGTAGTTAAATCATGATATAAAAACTTAAAGTTTTCTACTTTATATTGATCCCATAATAACGGGAAATTGATATTTTCAACGGAACACAAAAATGAAATTTCTGGGATCGATGCTAATTGTGATAATTGTATTTGTAAACGTTCATCCCTCATAGATTCGGAATCAATGGAATGTACAATTATTATTACCTTGGTAGCACTGGGATGTTGTCTTCTTTTTTCAACTTGATTGATTAGATAGGGGATTGAATCAACTATGCTTCTTGAAGGAAATTCTTCACCTGGAAGTAAAGTTTCTACTATCGTCGAAAATATATCTCTCAATTTAAATGAAGGGTTATAGCCACTAACCACCACAATCTTAGGTTCATCTTGAGTATGATAAAAGGATTCAATCCAATTCACTAAATACTCACTAACAAAGTCATTAATAGCCTTTATCTTGGACCCAAGTCCATAAAAACAAATATTAAAACCTTGTGATAATTCAAAACTCCATTGGTGATAAAATTTTTTATATAACTGCAGTAACTGTTGCTTTTCGTTTTGTTTGAATTTCTCCAAAATCTCTATATTATTCGTGAATTCATCATGGTTCAAACTGATACCTAGAGTAGACAACAGCATTACTGAATGTCTATCCCTATTACTGGCCTGCTCGAAGAAACCTGCAGTACCATCCACAAAGTATGCTCTATCATCTGCTGCCTCGTTAACAGTGTGAGCTTCCCATCTTATATTTGGTAAATGCTTTTTTATGTATTCATCCGGAATCCTTCCGTCAACGATTTTAGGAACAGGGAGAGCTTCGAACTTCAAATCATCAGTCTTTACTTTTTCATAGTCAATTTTATTTATACCTGTCACTGTTTGAGTGTCTTTAATGTCACCAAGTAGGTCAGGGGGTAAGGATGCTTTTTTCTTTGGAGATGGCGATGGAATCTTCGTTTTGTTATTCACTAAGTTATCTTTAAATAATGTTGTGTCATCGAGTTTGAATATGGAAACAATTTCTTTCGATTCCTGTGACTTCTTTGTCGTTTCAGGATTAATACGAGGTCTTCCTCTAGGTTTCTTTTCAGGTTTTTTACTCACGAATTCGTCGTCCGAAATTATATCCACATCTGACTCTGAATTTGATTCTGATTGTGGCTCTGAGTCTGATTCATCAACTTCAGAGGTTTGCTTGAATTCTTCTTCTTCATCTAAATCATCCTCAGATTCATAGTTTATTACTTTACGCTTCTTAAGCGGTCTTTGTTCTTTATTATTACGCGTGGGTTTTCTTATTCGAGTTTTTGGTAATTTATTTTCCTTATCTTCACTTCCTGGGTCCTCATTTTCATCATTATCCTGTGATTCATCAATAAGTTCACTATCTTCATTTTCCTCTCCATCCTCTTCGAGAAGTAACTTTGTTCCATAATGCTCTATCACTTGTGATTCTCTGATAATAGCTTCCGCTATTTGCAAGTCTTGATCATCTAATTCGTCATCTTCAAAAGTCGTATCTTCATCATTAAGGGTATGTGATATTTTAGTTCTATATGCTCTCTTAACTGCAGAGCCATTTAAATCATCAATTGACCTTTTCTGTGGGGAAGGAAGTCCAGCTCTTCCTCTGGGTGTCTTTACTGGTGATAACTTAATAGGACTTAAACTTTTAAGTTTTCTTGGTGTGTTAGGTGTTTTTTCAATTGGTGACGGTGATAGCTCAGGTATTAATACTATTTTATTCTTACCAAGCTCATTTGATCCCATTGTCACGAGTTTTCTAATGCTTCTTGATTCCAAGTTACTGAGACAAAAGTATGAGATTTAAATTCTGAGACTAAAAACGATCTCTGCGCTCTTCTCGAATTTTTATATTTTCATTATGTTATCATTCTGTCCCTATTGTTCAAATATGTTACTTATTTCCCTGTCAGGTGGTGAATGTAATCGTTTCTACTGTCCCACATGTCCTTATGAATTCAAAATCTCCGGGTTTCAAATGTACGATAAAAAGAAATTGGCTAGAAAAGAGGTTGATGATGTCTTAGGTGGTGAGGGTGCTTGGGATAATGTTGATCAAACTGCAGCACAATGTCCTAAGGATTCTTGTGGGGGTGATAAAGCATATTTCTTCCAATTACAAATCAGATCAGCTGATGAGCCTATGACTACTTTCTATAAATGTGTTAAATGTTCCCATCAGTGGAGAGAGAATTAGTGACGATGAGATACAACTTGTATATATTACTTATTTACACATTTCAAATTTAAATCAAAATAATAATCAGGATCATATTTTAAACGCTTAGATATTTTATTAATCGATGCTTGGTCAATTTGTTCATGAACATGACATGAAAATTCCGTACCATTAAATGATGATTCTATAAATGGCATATCCTTTAAAGTGGGAATCCGAGTTGCAATGCCAAATTCAGTTACCTGAATATTTTCAAGACTTTTATGGGACTCATTATGTGATA
The DNA here is from genome assembly GCA_030563485.1 of Yamadazyma lessepsii. NCBI lineage: Eukaryota > Fungi > Ascomycota > Pichiomycetes > Serinales > Debaryomycetaceae > Yamadazyma > Yamadazyma lessepsii. The sequence continues at coordinate 97,037 of JAJMJG010000021.1, read as the reverse complement.
TACTGCTTGTATAAGTTGCTATGGATTTCTGAGAATCAGAATCTAGTATTAACTTTTCAAAATACTCCAATTCACCAGGCTTAATTGGTCTTTGTCCTGGTAGTTGTCGAGCCAAAATTTTCTTATATAGTAATTGACTTTGTTGTATAAACCAATTAAACTTGTCATCATTTCTTTGCATAACTAATTGTTGTAGTCGAACTGGTTCTTTGGAAGGCTTAATGTTTAACTGACTAGCCTTGATCTCTAATCCTATATCCATATACTTTCTAACAAATTCTAGCTCTTGCTCACATTCATTAAGATCCCATCTATTTATCAGTTTCACTGGCCTCTGCAATATTTCCTCCTTAGGTATGCCTATAGTTTTGGCCTTAGTGAAGTCATATATAAAATCTTCTAATTTTGATGACTGACAGTCTCCTTCAAATATCCTTGACATTAAAAATCCATTCTTCCAAGTTTCTTCTGATTCTGTACAGGGATAAACTTGATTGGGTTTAAAGAGCTTGATAAATTCCTTGCATTCTCTATAAGATGAATGCCTTGAGAATATCAAGTTCAAATCTTTGGGGAGTAGCTCTTGTCCAACTTTTAGCCATATTCGGTTCCTAAATTCGTATATTTCATATCCTTTTGATGTCTTATCCACAAATAACATTTCTTTAAAGTCTTGGGTGGATATGCTATTTAATGATATTGGCATTAATGACCCTACAAGATCGATAATATTGAAATTAATTCGCTGTCTTATGTTTACTTTGAACTTGGGTTTAGTGTCACATTGCTTGCATATATGAAACAGGAACTTATTCTTTGGTTCATCAAAATATAATTCAGGAATCTTGTCATATGGCAAGTAATTATCACTTATAAGCCTATTTCGTTGCTTTAGATAATCATCAAAATGTACTATGTGTCCATCTACCATCGATATGATTTGTGTCCAACATTCTTCAAAGCCAAGTATATGATCATGGAAATAAAATTGAATATCTGGATCATCTTTAGGATACATCTGAATTAATTTAACCACGGTTGAAATCCCATCACTATTTGGGACCATATCTATAAAAGGTTCACCTCTATATCCGAAGGTTGTATCCAAGTAAATATTATCCAAAACCTTTGATCCCGAAATATAGGGCAATAAATGTACATTTTTGGTAAGAGACTGTGTCCACCATGATTCTGCACGTAAATCACCAGTAACTAACACGCTTTTTTGTGGTGATCTGATTAAATACATAGTTGATCCGGGACAATGGTAAGATGGAATGAGGATGATTTCAATTTCTTGATTATTAATCCAAAGTTTCTGGGGATCATTCCATGGTTTTGGCTTTAAATATGACAAATTATGGTTGTATTTAGGATCTTGACTTATTAGTTTCTTGGTAACTTCACTACAAATCACGGGTGAATTGAAAGACTGATTAGCAAAACCATTCATATGGTCACTATGGAAATGAGTTAACAAGTAAATCGTGGCATCTACATTGAATCTATCAATACATATATCATGGAACTCGAGTAACACGCCATGAAAGCTATTACCAGTCATTGCATACTAACGCGCTGTAATGCGTTAAACAAGAATCCCATAGTACTCTGCTCGTTTATAGTGTATTGCCAATTGTGGCCATTGAACTATAAATCTATTGGTGATAGGTAATACTAACTTACCGGATACACTCAACTGGCTGACTCTAGCAAGACTCTCTATATATATTATTCTTGTATTGCAAAGTCCAAGGAATTTGAATAAAAATAATATATATGCTATTGGTACACTAGTACCAGGCCCATTGATCAATAGTACTGAAGGTAATTCAGGAAGACTATAAATTTTTTTACATGCATCATAGAATGAAAAGATAGTATTTTTAATCGACAGGATTAATGGTTCACCTACTGACCTAGCTCTGTGTAATTGTACAAATGTTGGAGACAACTCACTATTTAATGAATCTTCATATTGTTTACATTTTAAAATTGAAGTTTTATCACTTGATGAAATTACCCAAGTTCGCTTGAGGTGTTTCATTTGCATGTTATTTACTAATTTCATCATTTCACCGGTATGACCACCAGAACCTAAGAAAATCATAATAGATCCTTTTGAAAGTGATACATCACTTTTAAGGAACTCTGATTTTTCTTTGATACTATTATCAGACTTGGTGGCAGGTGTTATAATTATAAGTCTTATAACAATTATAAAGAATGGTATAAGGCCCAATAACACTTTTAATACAGTTTTAGTCTCGTATTCCATGATATTTATTACTATACAAATTTCTCGAATCTCACAATTCGAAATCGTTCAGTGAGGCCTCGTATTTTGGTGATGATGAGGTCTTTATCTTTTTAGGTGTCTTAGATTTTGATTTCGTAAGTTCTGCCATAACTTTATTGACTACAAGGGAAATTTTCTTATGATCAGAAGGACTACCTAAAGGTTTAATTTCACCCCAGGCCACTCGTATAGGCCATTTATTCTCAAGTATAATCAAACCTGGAGATTTTTCACTAGATAAACCATTAGCTTTTATTGATTCAGCAAAAGTTTCAGCTGATTTCCTCTTATTGAATTGTATGAAACCACAACCAGCATTATGTACTAAAGAAACATATTTCAATTTCCCAAAGGTTTCAGCATAATTGGTTATGACATATTGAGGTATCTCAGATATACCAAAAATGAAGAAGGATGTTAATTCCAGTTTATCTATTAGATTTCCATTAAAGGGTAATTTTTTTATTATTTTTGCAACTTCTGATGATACTGTAGCAGAAGAGTCTCTGGCACTTGTTACAGCTTTAGTATTTGTTTTCGTAGTGTTATTTAACCCATTGGCCAATTTAGTTAATACTTCTCTAGCTTTCTCATTATTCATTAAATCATATTTCCCTTGTTGTTTATCAGCCATTAATGCTTTAACTTCAGAATTATTCGAAGTGGTAGAATTATTAATTAATTTCTCTAATCCACTCATCTTTAATGCTGTGTCTCTTATATCTAAGGGAATTAAAAAGTTTATATCAAGCATACAACTCTGACAACAATTCTTTACTGTAGAACATGTTTTACATATTATAGTCTTTTTGGATCTATTAGAAGAATCCTGTACTTGCCACCTATAAATATCAAAAGGTCTTGTACATATTTTACAAGTTTCCCCTTGGTTTTGTTTGATTACTCTTAGATTATTATCAGTTCCAAGACACTTAGAACAAAGATTAGGGAAGTCCATTGAGATGAGGTCGCCGCACTGATTGCGAAATATTTAATTATTTATATACTACAAAATATCATACATGCTCGATTGTCTACCCTTACCTTTGGAAAAATTCTTTAAATATTTCATCAAAATAACTATTATTAATATTTTCAAAACTTTCAAGATCGTTTTCAAAATGATTTATCTCTTCAGGTGAGTTTATAATAGATGTAACATAATCAGTGGAATTACTTGACCTTAACTCAGTTTCATTCTTTCTTAAGGCAGAAATTAATAACCATAGAAGGTCATTGTCTTTATTATTAACTAGTCTATGATTATCACATTGTCCCAAATAAGTACTGATTAAATCAGATATTTCTAATAGATCTTGATTGGTAAACCCAAAGTTACTTGTGATGTCAATATGTTTACAATCTTCATGGTTCTTCTTATTGAGTTCTTCTAATAATAACGATAACACTTTTGAAACTTTCCATGGTACGTAATAACGATTTCCTAGACATTTCATGAAATTTATTAAAGTTGTTAATGATTTAACAAGTATGGTTTCTAAATAAAATGCATTTGATGCCACGGTACTATTCAGTAATGATTTGACTTTGATTAATAATGAGAAACTAACTAAACAAGCAACATGGAGGATATTATTCAAACTTGGAGTTATAATCATATCACAAATTTCACCAAGTTTCCTATTTTCGTTCGTTAATATTTCGACAATTAAGGGATAACATGTAGTATAAAAAAGAGTCAATATCTTCTTAGTATAATAAATTGCTATTTTGAAATTATGAGTTTTATTAAAATGATTAACAAAATGGGAATTCAATGCCATAATTGCTGAGGTTATTTGAAAAAGATATTTAATTTTAAATGTCTTATAATAAGTCTTGAAGATCTCTTTACAAGTTTCATCTTCCAATAACCTCATAAATAAATCTGCTCCATCGTTGATGAAACTTTCGTAACAGAATTCACATATCTTATCAACTTTTTGAATACTAAAAGGTTCTTCAACATTGGAAATAATAGCAAATAGCTCATTCAATTTAGTAAAAGTTACAGGATGATTAGTAAGGAAGAAAACAATAATTTTATCCAAACCCGAATCTCTGCAATTACTATTTAAGGCAGTAACATGTGGGGCTTTAACATCAACTAATGAAGTGTTGATAAAATATGGATCACCAAAAGTTAATGAAGTTGAAATATTTAATGAATATAATATTAGCCAGATTTTCCGTCCTAGATGATTGAATTTTTCAGATTTACAATCATCAGTTACTTTAGGTTCTCTATGTAAACCTAAACTGTAAGCCATCTGAATTAACAAAGCACTGAAAACTTGTGGTTCACCAGAGTTTATATCATCACCATATTCTGGTCCATAAAGTTTATAATATCTTACGAACACGGCCAATTGTAAAATCACAAGGTTAATATTATTAACAAGATTAAATTGATTTAAACACACTTGTGCAACATTAATAACCTCTAAACTTACAGGATTATTTAATAAATATTTCAATTGTAATGATTTTTCGTCTGTGTTGGTATTGTATAAATTATATTCATTAATGGAGGTAATGTTGGTAAATAATGATAAATAAGATAACCTTAGTATAACTAAAAGGATCCCTAGATAAGCAAAATCTAATCTCTTCTCTACTTTCAAATTAGATACTTTCTCTTCCACATAAGTTATAGGACCAAGGATTTCATCAATATTACTCCTAAAATCCTCCTCATCTATTATTGCAAAACATGGATAAATTTTACTGAAAAATATATCTTGTAATAGCCCTATTTCTTTACGTTTAGGTAAAATCAATTTAATTTTGGTTATTAATTCTATCTTATTTTCGATTTCCCCTTCAAAAAACATTAACCCTAAAAGTTTAGCTCTTTCGTTTAATTGATTTTTTTTGAATCTAACTGATTCATTAACTTTTGCTTTGGTTGATCTTATATTGCCATACATTAATAATTCTTCTGATTGTTGTTTCTGTGACTCCATCCAGTTCGATTTCGATTCATCCTTCTCTTCAGGTTTTGAGAAGGAGTTCATAAATTTATCCTTTCCAGGACTATTGTTAAAGCCTAAATATAATTCATATAATAAAGGATCACTTCTTAAAACTGAATTACTACTTAAAGGACCGAAAAGTTTATTGTTGGCATCAAAAAGATGATGCAAACTCAACTTATCATCTGAATCATATTGATGATTTATGGGTGAAAAGTTGACTTTTTTAGTTTCTGGTGATGATTGTGGTGTTGGACCAAATGAAGATATCAGTTTAAATCCAAGACCAACTTCAAGGGCTTTTTGAGTTGACACTTCACTCAGTTTCCCAACATCTTCGAACTTCCCCGGGGTTTCAGGGAGAGGGCTGTATTCACCTTTATTTTTAAGCCTCAACTCTAAATCTTGCACTTGTAACTTTAATTTCTTCAAAAGTTCTTCATCTTCATCCTCAAAAGTATCATGGGGCTCTTTACTACTTGGAAAGGTTTCATAGACACACTCTTTATTCTCATATTTCACACATGTAGAACATGGCAGTTTTTTATCACATTTAACCTTCCGATTTCTACAAAATTGACATACTGAGGTTGGTCTGGGTCGTTTTATTGCCATACCCTTTTTCTATAATTTTTAAAAGTGACAATATAAAACTTATGTTCAACTACTTTTAAGAGGTTTTGCAGCTATGTTCTTCTGATGCGAATAATAGAGCCAAGCGTTTCAGTATAACTCCGGATGAGCACCAGTACACCTGAGAAGGAGATGGGTATCCGAAACATTTAAAAGATACGACTTCTAGAAGTTTAATTATATATAATTTACAAAATGAAGTGAGTTATTTTTTTATGAATTATTAGTAATAATCTGATGATGTTAAATATCATATGAAAATGGTAACAAAAATTGGTGATTTCCACAGTTTCTCAAACAGTATATATATATTAAATTAAGTCCAGCTTAACCTATGTAACTCTCTTTATAGCTAATACCTGTAACCAAATGGTATCATCGTTAGTTGGACTAAACAGATTTATAAAAGAATCAAAATCAAAGTCATTTAAAGCATTTCTTATTAAGGTAATCAATTCAATATTTCCGGAATACATCCAAATAGGTTCATTTTTGTAACTACTACAAATGTATAATAAAACCAATTTATGTATTTTGAAGGATCTCCAACTATAGTAGTACCTTGAAGCTAGATTTTGTAAGAAATTCAAGAATATATCAGCACCTTTTTTAACCAAATCAAACAATTCCCCATTAACTTTAGTTAAAACCATCAAGTGCACTATCATACATTTACTCAATATAGTTTGAACTGAAGGTCCCAATAAAAACGAGTTAAGTGAGTTTTCTTGTTCAAACCCATGAAAAACTTGAACAAGTATTGGAAGCAATTGCTGATAGATTATTTTAAATAATAATTTTAAAATATCTAAGGCTTTATTGAATTTACCATGTTTGTGATAAACCTCAAAAACAAGATAATAACCAGTTGTTAACATTATAGAAGTTTGGAAAAAAAATTTAAGTTTGTAATTCTTATAATAATACTTTGTTAACTCAGTTTCTATGTTTGATAAATTCTGATAAGTTTCATTTAAATCATTATAAACATCAAAATGTCTTTCTATCCCTCTTCTCAATTCACCAACTTTAAAACTATTACCCAAACTATGTATTGACCATGAATTGGATTTGAATATTTTGGCTCTTTTGGATAATGTGATACAAATATTTTCAATTTCGGCACTACAATTATTTGCATTTTTCCCATTAAAGTATGCAGGCTTTGTATCAAAAGTGTAAAACTTTAGGAAATTTGATTGGTTTCCTGACAATAACGAATATAAATTATCTAACATAAATGTACTAAACCATAACTTTCTTTTTACATTATTGAACCTTCCATCATCTTCTGAAGATAAATGTGTAGGTTCTTGATGAAGATTCAAATTATATGCTTTCTGAATAACTATAGATGAAATTAAACTCGACATGTTCTGATCTAAGCTATTACCATATTCTGGTGCACTGGTCTCATAAAACCTGAACAACACTAAAAGGGTAAAATATCCCAAATCATTATTATTGATAATGTTAAAGCTGTTTATAATTTCCCCCACAAAGTCAATTAAGATTGGCTTGACTTCAGTTGATCCATACTTTATGATTTCACAGGCATGAGTCAACTTTAATATTATAAGTAATGCACCGATATGATATAAATCAGAAACTTTATTCATTCTAATTTCTGCGACATCATCTTCCTTATATACTAAAACTTTTGATGTTTTTGATCTGAAATATCGTTCATCAATAATTGGACAGAAAATATACATTTTAGAAAAGTAATCTTCTATCAAACTTTGTATTAGAATGCTTGAAGGCAAATTCTGATTGATTCGAGTTATCAAGGGCTGATATACCTCCACAGAATTATTCTGTTTTAAACTGAATATATTCAAAGATATTTTAAACTCTTTACTCGAGGCATTATCATAGATCAATTGGAAGTCTTCATAGTTACTCAATTTTGAGAAGACATTATTCAAGTCTTTATCACATTTATATAAAGCATTTGAGGTGAAAGGACCACAGAATTGATCATTAACATCAATTGGATCATAGAAATCCTCAAAATTTGCTTCAATTTCATCATCTTCATCGAACGCTTCTAAATCATCATCATCATCATCATCACTAGAGTCATCATTACTGAAGTACTTGGCCGTTAACGATGTTGAAGCAAGATACTTGTTAAGATGAGGCAGTCTATCATTATCAAATATATCCTTGAACCGTGATTGTTTATCAGAGGCTGATTGTGAAGTATGGGAGTTATACTTATCTTGTAGTTTATCGATTTTATTATTCAAGGCTTTGAATAACAGGATTTTATCATCAATGGTACTATTATATTCACAGGTGCTACCATATTTCCTACATGAAGAACATGGCTTCCCTCTATCACATTTGATCTTTCTCTTCTTACAAAAAGAACATACTAAAGTGGAGCGATTGAGTGCCATGATAAGTCGCGATTACGGTTTGGCGGTAAATATTAGGCTGAATAAAACTGGATATTGATAGAATCACAATAACGCAAATTTTGAATTATACAGGGTTCATAGTGGTAATGAAGATAGCTATGGGAAATCAAATGCCTAAGATAAGATAATTGAGAGTACATAATGGAGAGTACATAATGGAGAGTACATAACGGAGAGTACATAACTAAGATATTGAACAACTAAGAAATTACATAACTAAGACATTGAATAACTAAGAATCAAATAAAAAACAAATCAAATTGAAAAGAGCCAAATGAACTACACTAATATCAACATTAATATTCATCAATTACTAATTAAACTATTTACTATTAAAATCATTCCTCGATTTTATCTATATTCACGAAAATCACTTAAGCTTTACCATTGAAAGCATAAAGTAATTTATCCTTCCAAGTTTTTGGTTGTTCTGGAACATGATCTTGCTTATCAGGATCAGCAGTTGCATCTTTTCCTTGGTGACCTTCAATAGAATTATGGGTGTTACCTAAATAGAAATCAACTTGGAATAAACCAATAACGAAAGATAAAGCTTCCAAACCCATAGAAACAACGAATAAATACCATTGAACATAACTATATGCTTTAATAGCACCTTGTCTAGTTGGAGAATCGATTGGGAATTCTCTAAGGGCACTAATGTTACCAAAATAAAGTAAAACTTCTTCATCCGTAGTTTCTGCTGGTAAATATTTTCTGAGGTAGTAAGGGACTTTAGGATTCCAGATAGTTGAACTTGAGATAGCAGATCCTACAGCACTTGCAACATTAGATGTTAATGTTAACATAGACATTGATAATGCCATATCATTATGAGGAACAGCAGCTTGAACAACAATTTGAGTACTAGTAACGGTACATGCACCACCCATACCAATAATAAGTTGGGACATAATGAAAGAAGCCAAGTTAGCAAATTGACCTTGTGGTCTAATTGGGAGACCATAACCAATAAGTTTCAAAGCTAAACCAATCATCATTAAGAATTTATAACGATGAGTAACTCTATAAATGATACCAGCAATAACTCCAAAGAAACAAAGGGAAACGGTTAAAACATTATTATAATAAGTCCAATTTTGGTATGAAATATCCTTAACAACATAAATAAGTGATGACAAATATAAACTTCTGAATTGACCTGACATCAAATAAAGCATATCAATACAACAAGAAAGAACAAAACCCCTATTCTTAAATAATCTGATTGACATACATGGTTTTGGACAAACAGTTCCTTCATAAACACAGAAAACAATTAATAAAACAGCTCCAACAACAACCATGGCAATTAAACTTGGATTGTGCCATCCACCTTTGGCACCATTTACTAAAGAGAATGGTAATAAGAGTAATGACCAACCAAAACCCATTAAAATCAATCCCAAAGCATCACAATCAATTAAAGCATCTTTAATGATAATAGGCCATGGTTTATATTGAGTCTTTTTAGTTTGAACAATTTTTTTAGCTTTATGTTCATAGTAGACAATAATGAGAATGGCAGGAGTGACAACGATAGGCATAATAATTGCAAACATACCATAACCCCATCTCCAATTTCTCTTTAAAATTGCATCAACAATTAAACCTGAAAACCAAACATTAATAATCCATGGAGCAGCTAACATTGAAACTGCAAGACCTCTCCATTGTAATGATGTAAGATCAGATACAATAACTGAATTCAAAAAAGTAATACCAGTGGAACCAATCTTAACAAAAACTTGACCAACAATATAAGCACTGATAGTTGAAGAAGAAGCAGCAATAACTGTACCAAGGGTATAAAGTGTTAAACTAAGGAAATAACAATAAGGTCTGGAAGTAATATCTGAAATTTTTGCTAAAATTGGTTGCATAACTGAACCTATAATGGCAGTTGCAATACTAATAGCAGAAATTAAAGAATGATGATTGAAACTAGATGTTGCAGGGACATCATAATTGTAAGTGGTTGAACTATCTAAAGTATAAACCCATGCAATTACTAAAAGTGCAAAACCTAAGGTAATAGCAACAGTTTTTCCGTGGGCATCTTCTGCAATCAAGGTTTTAACATTTTCAATTCTTCTTACCCCTCTACTTTTAGTATACTCAGTAGAAGAATTAGAATCAATTAAATGTAATTCGTTTACTTGTTCACCAGAGCTAGAAGGAGCATCGAAGTCTTCACTTTTTTCAATATCTTTACCAGGAATTTGATCACTTTCGGATCTTTGTACTTTTTCAGAATCAGACATTTTTGAATGGTAATGAAAAGACGTATAACCGTTTCCTTTTATAGTTGAATTGATATTTTTTTCTTTTTTACATATTTATGTAAGGCGTTAAGTGGTTACCAAATATGCCATACATTTTATCAGATTCATCAGTTAAAAAAAATTTTTCTTGCATTGTTTCAGAAGTCTTGTCCATACTGCATAAGTTAAAACAACCAACCAGGATTTATTATTTCATTTCTCCTTTTTCTTAATTGATTTTAGGTTATAAGTTTAATAGTATCGGATCTATATTATTTTTACACAAAGAAGAGATCTACAGGGTAATTTGCTAATATCATAATTGGTATAGTATTACTACAAAATTGCGTTAAAATACAGAGGCTGCACATGAGTATACGCTGTTTAGCACGTACTACATGCAAGAATAGCCTGTCCAATGGGAAAATTCCGTTATTACTAATTTATTCCAGGGAGATGCCAAGTAGTTACAAGCAAGTGTTGCATATTCTTCGGGTGTCCGAAATTAGGAGGCATCTAACCTTGCATTTCCACAGGAACTCTAACTGTGTTTTATCAATATTAAAGACTATTTAGCCTCTGGGAATACCAATATAAAATGAATTGGTTAATTAATAAACTTATAATGTAACCTTGTGGAATTACTCATAACCAGCATTACATGCAAGATTAAACCCATGAGAGCCGTAAGTGCTATCCGATTCGGTCATTAACGCAATTTTACCGAATAAGGTAATTGTTAACAGGTAGAATTTATTATTTATATTTTTGAAATATTTGCGTTTACGTTTTCAGCCAATAATCCGAATAATAAACTTTTGGCTTATGAGTGATTTTTAATCATTTGCATGGTAACAAAGCTATTAAAGCCGTGAAAAATAAAAAAGAAACTATGCAACTTTAAATTTTATCAGATACATCAGATAGGTGCATTAGAAAAGCCTCCACTCGCTCATAACGCCAAAGACATATTTCCACAAAAATGGCAAAATTATCGGTAAACTCAAAACATCCCAAAATAAGTCTATATGGGATACCGGTAGTTAAACTATTAATGAACGTTATATTATGGGGAGATTAATTGGTAGATCACCGGGAGATCGTCTGAGAAGATCAGCCCTTTCGCGCAGCGGAATTTAAGAAAATGACAAGAAGAAGAGTAATAGTCTGTACATTCTGCAGAAGGCGAAAAATCAAGTGTAACAAGGGTCAGCCGTGTTCATCTTGTGTAAAGTACGGTCAATCTTGCTTTTATGAAGATAACGAAAATCCTGATAAAAGTCATGGAAACAATAGTACATTAAGTCCCTCATTAAACATATGGGAAACAGGTGCTGGTGACAACATACCCAAGACTGATATGGAGCGACAAGTGACTCCTGTGGAAAATGGTAGTGTCGATTCTTTATTGCAAGAGTTATTTTTGAAGGTAGAATCATTAGAACAGTCTATTCAAACCAAGGGAAAACCAAGGCGGTCGCATGAATTACCTCATGAAGACTTCAAGGTCAATTTCTTTAAATTTCGGCAAAAGCTTCATAATAAAGAACCACAGACTCGCAGAAATCATGGTATGCTTAGCTGGGCTAGTGCTATCAAATATAATCAAATATTATCGATATTGTGGAGTAGTAATAAAAATAAATCTATAATTGAGAACCCCTGGGAATTTCAAAGGAATGGGAAAAATATCTTAGGTTTCAATGAGATAATTCCATCTACTGTATTAACTGATATTGCTAATTCAATTGAACTGTTGAAAGGATTTGAAAGCTCTTATTTCAAATGTATGGAAAATCCTATAATCTTTGAAAGTGGCCATGAAACTATCAAGACGAAATTTGATTTAATTCAATTGGTCGAAAGTCACTTACCAAATCATGAGGCTTTGGAATTATTAATAGATATCTATTTCAGTCATATTTATCCATTTTTCCCATATTTGAATGAAAGAGACTTTAGGGATAATATTGGTATATTAATAAAACCAGACTTATCTATTAGTATGAAGAGTAAGAATGTATTCAGTTATATAGGGATTTTACTTATAATACTTAGGATTACATATTTAACTATAAATTATGGCAATCTTGATTTGGTGAAAACTTATGGTGATAAATTACAATTAATTGAAACCTTGAATATTGATATCAAATTCATCTTTTTAGCACAACTGTGTTTGAATCAGGTGAATCTATTTGCTCCTATATCACAAGTAACATTCCAACTAATATTGTTCACCAAAACTTACCAACAATTCGGTCCTGAATTAGGCGATGGTCCCGATGAAAGTGAGGGTCAAATATTTGACGCCGTAATATTTCAAACTGCACATAATCTTGGCTATGATAGAGAACGTTCGAATTCGGATGAAACTAAGGCTAATTTGAGAAGATACTTATGGCATTCCTCATGCCTATTGGATTATACTACCTGTTCAACAAATGGGGATCCTTCAAATGTAATGAGATACAATGCGAATGTCCAATTACCACATGATACAATAACTAGTAGTAACTGTGAGAGTCTTCTCGTAAATAAACCAACTGCTACTCTATTAGAAAAAGCAGAAAGAGCAATATTAAATATTTTAAGTTTTGTATATCCTATATTAACACTTGATGAGTCGTTTGCCATAAATGAAAATTGTAGTTTACTAACAGAGAGGTACTTTGAACTATCACGGGACTTGTTTCATACATGGCCTGAAAATTCAATGAATAAATCGATTTATGCAACCCAAAAATTAAGAATTTTGATTCTTACATCAAACATAACAATTTCAGTCCTTGATCAATGTTTTAATTATTTGATGTCAATTAATGAACCAGAGAGTGGTAAACCTATTCTATTAAGAATATTCGAAATAATCTTTAAAACCTTCTTACCTTTTTTTAACAAAAGTATTATTTCAAATAAAATCTCGAAATTTATAATTGTACAAGTTTTAGCTAACTTTCTTCAGAAGGTATTATTTATATTAACAAGTATGTTGATAAGAGTACAAATATTCTATAAGAAAATTTTACCTCGTGAAGAAGGCAATTTGTTCCAAAGAACACGACTTGTAGAAGCTAGTGAATTATTTGAACATCTTCTTATAAAAGTCTCAAATACATTTAAAGGTTTATTAAAAAACTTGGCACCAGAATTTTATTCTTGTTGGAAGATATTGAAGATACAAGACCTACTCGTGTCAAAAGTCGATCTATCTGATTTCGAAGGGTTAAATACTAATCTCATATTTACTATATCAACTTTAAATTCTTTGAATCAAATTATTTTGGATAGCATTAAAAACATTGACATTGTAAATACTTTAGCAGATGTAGTTGAAAACCATGATGTTTTAGCAACTCCAGAAGACAATAATGATCTGCCAACTAAGCCTACATCTAATAGTAAAGAAGTTCTTTTGAAAGCTGATGAATATTGGTTATTGGTTTCAAGATTCAGACGTAATAAGGAATATACTATTGAAGAATATAATAAGGATTTAACAGAATATTGATTGGGGGGTTTATTGTAATTTATATTTTAATTCATACTGTAATATATTTAAAAGTGGTTTTGTATTGTAATAGTTAATTTTGCAACTTTCGCGTTTTTTGTGTTGCAACATTATCCTCGTAATTTTGCAACCAATGTCCATGAACACTAACATTAAAAGAGTCAGAAAATAAAATAAGTTTCTTCCCATATAAATAAATAAATACACTAAATAAAGTACATCGAATTTAAGTCACACATAATTCCCAACCTAATTCTTCTACTATATCAACCCAATCCATATAAGTATCACCATTATTCCTTTCCCAGTAAATCTCAATAACCCTACGTACTCTTCTTAAATTTCCAACATTATATTCAATCAAAGCATTGTCAAGTAAATCCATATACACTAATCTTTCATTATTAATCAGATTAATTCCTAAGATTAAAAATGGCAATGTCAAACACGCAAATAGTTGAACATCAATCAACTGTTGTATGATCTCCATTCCTTGAATCGCTAAGATTTGAACATCTAATGATGATGGAGCACACCTTTTGAAATAAACAATCAAAATCATTTTAACAATTGTTCTATATAATTTGAAATTATTTAAATGTCTATTTCTATCATCATCAGGTAGTAAGTCTATTTGTTCAATGTATGGTTTACAATTATCTAATTTATATGATAACTGTTGGTATTTTAAATGAGTCTCTTTCAAAGTAGAATACTTAAGAAATTTCTTCTCATTCAAGATTTCTCCTAATATAGTAATAACAGAATTATGACATCCTTGAAATGGATCCATACCATAATTATCAAAATTCAAACTATATTGATCCATAGGAAAGAAGGTTCCTTCCATAAATGACCTACCATTTAAAACGTCATGATACTCATGATTTGAAATTAACCATTTTATATCATTAGAATAATTAAACTTCTGTAATAATGCTTGTATTCCACCATTCTTCACTATCAATTGTCCAACAGTTCTGAATAGTGAATACCAATGTTTAACGTCTCCTATACAAACTTTAATACCCAATAGAATCTCATAGAAGCAAAGCAATATATATAGACTCAGATTATCATTTGGCAGTTGTTTAATTAACGATAATGACTTATTATAATGTTCTTTTACTTTTGAATCTTCAAATCCTCTATCAGTTAAGAAAACACCCCCAAAACAAGCCAATGCATGTGAAATACTTTCTTCAGTTAAACTAGCCAGTAGAAATGTCTTCAAAAAGTAATTGGATGAATTTTGATCCACTGTCAAGAGTTTAGCTACTTTGCTTTCAAAATATTGGAGGAATTGAATTCCGGTTTCATCTAAATATAAATTGAAGGTGGCGGTTGGTTGAATAATTAAAGGACTTAATTGTAAGTTAAAGTCAGTGACAAATGGTAAATCAGTTAAAGAAGAACCAGTATCAAGAATACTAATTTCATTCTTATCATGTAAAAGGTAAGGTTCAATATTTGTATTTGAAATATCATCAAGTTCCATAATTTTAGAATTAGTATCATCACTTTCAACCAATCCTTTTTCACTTGTCAGGACATCGTCAACTCTTGATTTATGAGGTGTTTTACTAACTTTACCAGTACGAAAGATTTCATATTTGCACTCTATTGATCTCTTATCACATAAACCACAAACTGGATAACTTTCATCACATTTCTTTTTAGATTTCTTACAATTTAAACATCCATTTCTTGATCTAGTTTTTGAGCCAAGCAAAAACGTAAAATTTGAGTTTGTCATGCGTTAAGTATCATAAGTTGATTGTAGAAATATAAGGTTTATCGCGGAATAAGATGCGCTACAGGAGGTTATCATAAATGTTAGCGGTAACGAGCGTTTTGGGAAACTCCGTCTATAACCGTTATTAATAGTTAATAAAGACAATCATTTATTTTAAACTAAACCAAACCTACATCTATTCACTTTTAAACAAACCAAATCTATCTACCAATCTAAGAGTTTTTTAATCTAAGAGTTTTTTTAACCTGAAAGTTCCTAACCTAAAAGTCTTTTTAATCCAAAAACAAAAACTATGGATAGTTTCTTGCCTTAGTAACATCGTCCAAATTAACTAAATCTTCGCCTAAGTGGTATAAAACATTATTTTCAGCAGTCTCTAAAGATCCTAACCAAGTAACACCTCCCCAAATCCTAGCCTTAAGACCATATTTATGAGCAGTATTAAAAAGAGTTGATAAAGTTTTCCTTTCCCCAAGAGAGAAGTTTCTAATTTGAAATAATGAAGATCCGTGTAAGCAATCAGACATTGAGCCTGATGCAATAACTGAATATTTAGCAACATCTTTTAAAGTATTCGCATCTGTATTATCAGTGAATAAAGTCAAATCACCATCAAGTGTAAAGTGTCTTGTTGGTTCTGCGTCAAGAACAGTCTTGTCAGGTAATTCACCAGTCAAAACCACAGTCAATGGACCTTGGATCCATTTATTAGCAGAGTTATCATAATAAGTTAACCAACCTTTATCGATAAATCTTTTGAAATACTTTTGAATTAATGGATATGTAAGATCAGCACCGACTTTAGAATCAATAAATAAATGTAAAGTATTATGTGGGAATCTATAAAATACCCCGGATTTAGGATCATTGAATTTTTCATTACTTGATTCTAATAACTTATAGATAGCATCCAAATAAAGAGTATCCAAGGTTTTAGTACCATCAACTTCAGTTTCAGTATGTCCAATATAAAGTTTATCACTATAAAAATCAGTTGTTGAAGGAGTTGTAGTGGTTTCACCGGATAATGGATCATCAGGGAAATTCCATACATCGGCTTCAACACTTTGACAACCATTCACTATAGCTTGGATCATTCCTCCGTTATCATAAGTATTATGACTATGAACTTTATAATACCCACTAGATTGAGTCAAGGAAATGTTCAAGTGGCTTAAATCAACAACAGGAGCTAAATCTCTTCTATGAATTAATGACATATCTTTGATTAATGAAATTTGAGAAATCCACACTAAAAGAATATGGAAAGGATTGGGTATGACTAAACCTTGGAAAATCTCTAGACTTAAATACATCATGCCGTATAGTTCTCGTGTTCATTCGTGTGGTTAATTTAAACAATTACGCTTCTTAAATTACAATGGATATGCGAAATATTCGCAACCAAGGGCCATGTGCAATTGTTAACAAACCGGAAATTTTATTGTTTATTTGAAGCTAGTAGATAAGAAGAAGCAGTGGAATGTTTATGTAATGAATAAATACGCTAATAATATATCAATTGATGCTTGATGTTTCTTGTATGACTTGTTCTCGGGGTTTAGGGTATTTTTAAAAAATGATACATAGCATCAAAATCTTACATATGTAACGTAAATCCATGCATTAAACGATAAATACGGTGATGAATACATAAAATTATAGTTGTAAAGATTTGCGTTATAAATATTTGCGTTATACAGATTAAAGTTATGAAATTATTCTTAATAAAAATATGATTAATAAGTTGCTTAATAATGACGTGCCGTATATAATCTGCTTATAAAGTTATGGTTACATTATCATTGTTGGGTCAATTACGGTTGATAAATTTTATTTAAGTTACTGGTTTGGTAATTATAGTTAAGAAAACGTTTCTTAAGTTATTATAAACGTTTGTGAGTGGTTACAGTTCAGAATGCATAAAGCCTCGAATTTAGTCTGCAATACAGACTAGAGTATATACTAGAGTATAGTCAAGAGTACGGGCCAAATCCCTCTAATTAAACATTTGCATCGTCTATTAGATCTCTATATGAGTTCTAAGTCTAAGCTACTTCCTTTTTCAATCTCATCAATTTAAATATCTCTACTAATCTAACACTACCAACTAATAATTCTTCCTTGAAGTAAAACAAAAAGGCCGCAGTCGTAATTGATTGAACCAACTTAACGGATAATCCTCCATATAAACCATCAAGCCCCTCTTCAGTTACTATCTTCTTAATTTCCCCATACATGGAAATGTTTTTCTCTCCTACTTGTTTTTTTCTTATATGCATTCTTGATTTCAAAGTTATATAAGGATATGTCAAAGAGGTTGCAATTAACTTCCCAAGAGCACCAATAAAGAAAGCTTTAATTGGCGTGAAAGATTTTTTACCATTTTTTGCAACCACAACATTCTTGATTTGTTCAAAAATGGTGTACTGGATTATTGGGTTAATTACCAATACTAACGCTGGAAGAACTCCCGCAAATAATGAACCAACACCATCATTTTCAATTATATCAATTAAAGTTCTTAAAGTTGAAACATTTTTACCTTCTTTTTGTGCAGTCATTGTTCTAGTATTGGCAACCCAGAATGGATTGGAACCCACACATGTAACTGCACCAGCAATTGCACCAGTTATAATACTTTGAACAGTACTTAATCCTTTACCTTTTCTTACAGTCAATTCATTAGCTCTTAAGAATACATTACTGGTTAATTCATAGAAATAATAATAAATGAAATTTGTCAAGGTGATCCCATATAAAGCACTTTCCAAACCAGAATATAACCCCGTTATTCCCTTTTCATTAATGATTTTTTTGGCTGCTTCTACAGTTGATGATCTTTGTAAAAAGTTAATAAGTTTAGTATCAGCTGGTGGATGTTTAGCAGAAGTTTCATCAACAGGTTTGTCGGCATCTTGTTGATCCTGAAGCTTTTTAGTCTTTTTGGTAGTTTGGGCCAAAGTCGATAATGTAACTAATGGATAAGTTACTATCATAGATAAGGCCCCACCCCCAGCACCAGCTATAGCATGGGCAATTTCTTCAACGTCTGACATAATTAATAACTTCTTGTTTACACGCCTAAAATGTTTATTTTATACCGTGGATAAGGTTTCACATGAATTTTATGGGGTAGAGTCAAGTCGCGCGTGTCGGGCAACCGTTTCTGTCGTAAAAACTCATCGTAAGATGTCTCGCTAAGTTTTTATTTACCACACGCAGGGTTGTTGAGGTGGTGGTCAGTGGTGGTGGTACGTGGTGCGTGGTGGTGGAGTTCGGCAGCGGCGGTGCGTGGTAGTTTTCGGTAGTACCCATCGTAAGATTTCAAAGTGTGTGCGAATCATACAAGCTCAAATGGATCGTAGTAAGCCAGAAACTAGAAAAGGATTATTCACAAAATTAGGTTTATTTGGGGCTATAGCCGTCGGTATGGTTTACTATGGTAAACAAAAGGCTACTCAATATAAACAAGGACGTCATTTAAAACAAAGTGATGCTGTATTGCATAGTGAATTAAAAGAGTTTGAACAAGACTATTATTATCCAGGTAAACCAACAGACAATGGAAACTATCAAAGGAAAAATAAGTATGAAGGAGCTGGAAGTAGTTATAGTAGTAGAAGACCTGGTGATAGGTTAGGAATGTTTAATTTTTTTGATAAAAAGGATTAGATGAGGGTATTACATGTTATTAAAGGGTATAGGAAAGATATGAAGAAGTCCATAGAGGAGGGATATAAAAGAATCATTTTATTGATTTTTTAGAGAATCTTTAAGATTAAGAAAAGGCTATGAAAAGAAACCCTTATAAAACACATAGAGAACCCCATAAAACACTCATAAAGAAAAACCCATAACAAAAAACCCACAAAAAAAAACCCCATAACAAAAACCCATAACAAAAAATCATGTAAAAAGTAATGTATATATTAATTATTCTCTTAATTTTACATACTCTACTATACAAATATTACACAACTAGATTAATTATTTTGATAAAGTGTCAGTAAATCCTGATATGCCATCTCATATACCAAGTTATTCTTTATATAGCTACCAACACACCAACCACATAAAAAGTTCTCATTTAATTCTTGTAATATCATTAAGATGGTTGACTTTATATGATCATCATTATTAAATAAATTCAAGAATAATAATTCTATTCCTTTATTCTTATCAAAAATAGTTAAGTTCCCACCATGCATAGAATTTGATTGTAAACTTGAACTATTGGTTGGTGGTATCAAATAGGTTATAAGTAAGAAAACCTCTAAAGATTTACCACTGATTAAGTATTTTAAAATATTAAGCCAAATATTCCTTTCTTCTGGAGTATTTAAACTATTGAGTTTCTGTAAATTATGTTGCAAATCAATCATAACGTTAAGTTCATTAGATAAATTTGGTAATAATAAATTATAAACCAATGTTTTATCATATATTAAATCATTAAATTTTTTTTGAACACCTTGATATGTAGATATTTCAATCAATTTCATGGTATCACTATTCCAATAATAACCAATACCTTGTAATAATAACACATGTTTTTTATCACAATCCATTGAGAAATTCTTAGATGAAATCAAGATCCTGATAATCTCATTAATATGACGTCTAAGAATGAGCTGTATTGTAGTGAGATCATCATTATAATTAAGTAATGATAATTGTAAATTTGATAAGAATTTTGCATCTTCTGTTATGATTGAATTTTTAATATCTACACCTTGATCAAGTTTAGAACTTAAGGAAATTTCATTGGAATCCAAATCATAGAACACATCCCATAAATGATCAGTATTCTTGAAAAATGGATTAATAGTTCCTGCTAAATAACTATCACATTTCTCAAGTAAATCTATTTTAGAAACATCAATTATCGGGAACACATTATAATTACTTATTATACCAGATAATATACCACCACCACTAACTACTTTAACTATCATTAATATGAAATCTATTATAAAGCTTGATGATTTCTCATAACTTAATATAATTACTTTCTTACCAGTTAATATAGCATTGATCATTAATATGATAGAAGGTGTTTGTAATCCATAAATTGTTAAATCATAATTTTGATACTCACTTACTAATTTACTATTAAGTAATTGTACAAGGTTTGATTTTAAATTTAAATCCGTTGGGTTGAAGTAATCACCTAATTCATCTGATACATTAAATAATGGAATCTTTATAGGAATTTTCATTTGTTTCAATTCAATTATAGAATTATAACTTAAATCTTTACGTATGAATAAATCAGAATTCAGATCGTCAATTTCTAATAATTTATTCTTAAACAGTTCATCATAATAAATTTTATCACTAATGGGTAAATCCAATATTGAAGTTATTAATAATTTCTTTACAATAGAAATATTACTAACATGGAAATCCTTTTGATTGATAGCTTTATATAATTCCTTTAAAACATCTACTGATACTTTTTTGAAATAATTGTCCAAAGTTATTAACAAAAGTGGTTTAAAGTTTTTAAAATACGGTAATTTGGTAAGTATTGATATACTCTTGATAACTGAACCTCTCCTAACATTTTCATCTTTGAAATTATTGACTAATGTATATAAAAAGTAAGGTTCTACTTCACAATGTTTATCCTTTAAGTATTGAAACTCACCTGTAGTTGTCAGTCTGTATAACATAAATAGTGTAAAGTCTTCATCTCTTTTATGAATTTGATCGGGAATCATTAGCTCCGGTAAGAATTGAAGTTTTGATAATCCCGGCAATTCTCTAGGGTAATGATGAACCAAACATGGCCCTTTATCAACATGAAACTCTGCAGTTATTATGTATTCAATATTCATGTTGACGAAAACTGTGAGATGCGAGGTTTGCTTCAGAGGTAAGGCTAAAACAATAAGGCCGCAGTGGGAGTCAATCCAAACCAAATGGAAATGAAGAGATATCGGTCAATTAACAGATTATAGAAATTTTCAAGTTTAGGTAAATCATTTAACATTTCCCTATACGGCCGTGTTTTAGCCGTTGTTTCATAATAAACAGCCAAAGGCAGATCTTCACTACGACAAATGCACCTACGACAAATCGATTATTTCCGTTTTGGGAATTTAAGATACGAAAACATTTTATACACCTATACGACTA
This sequence comes from Yamadazyma lessepsii, assembly GCA_030563485.1. Classification (NCBI taxonomy): domain Eukaryota; kingdom Fungi; phylum Ascomycota; class Pichiomycetes; order Serinales; family Debaryomycetaceae; genus Yamadazyma; species Yamadazyma lessepsii. The sequence goes on along the minus strand of JAJMJG010000021.1, from coordinate 75,029 downwards.
TTACACATACTATTTACTTAATTATCGAAATAATCAGCCATTTCTTGATCTAATTGTTCAACGGTTTTCTTTTCTCTCTTTGGTGCTTTTTTAACTGGTTTCTTAGCTGGTTTGTTACCAGGTTTAGCACCAGGTTTAGCACCTTGTTTAGCGGGTTTTGGTTTAGCACCACCTACAGATTTAATTCTTTGGGTTAAAGATTTGGCTGAAGCTCCAGTATTAGCAGAAATTCTTGAAGTTAATGGTTTCTTGGTTGGATCAATAATTAATTCTAATTTTAATTTGTTAGATCCATTATCAATTGGGGCACCATTATATTTCTCAACAGCTCTGTTAGCAGCTTTACTGGAATTAAAGATAATAGTAGCAATACCTTTAAATTGTCCTCTTTCGTTATATGAACAAGCAATGTTTGAGACTCCACCTACTTGAGATTGGAAAAATTCCTAAATTAGTTAATAAATGATCTATAAATATCTATAAAATTGAATTAACTTGGCCTTTGAGAGAATCTTGGTTGAAGTATGAAATTTGGCATTTGGATTAGACATTAAGAAGGTAATGTCTAATAGGAAGGTCTAATTGGATTCTAGGTTTTCGAGGGTTCTTTACCCTATTTGATTATTTCTTAAGAAAATAAATCGACCTTTCGGTTTGAAACTTCCATTAATCAGGTACTCTGTGTCGCACTGCAATATGCTTAGTTCGCACTAAAATATGCTTGGTGGTAATAACTTGCTAATCATCATGGCTTCTTCGATGTTGATACAATATCAATTAAGATTTATATCATATGCAGCTTTATAATACCTTACAGAACCTAGGAATAAACCTACCAATTTACTTTCCTTAGACCAAATTCACCAAATATTACACTCATATTAGAGTATAAAATGTTACAGGAATATCTGATTATTATATCCAATAACTTTCAGATTATTGTTTAATAATTAATATACCAAATGAGTCATATTTAGTAAATAATTAACAACAAATTCCTTATGCAATGCATTTATTCAATAAAGAAAATGCTTAGAATGCAAAATAAATAAGTATCAAGACGCTGATATACGTCAAGATCATGCAGACAAAAATGCAGATAATGCAAATAATGCAAATAATGCAATAATTCATAGTGTAGATCCGTCAAATAACGTTAAAACACCTAATTAATGCAAATACAAGTAACTCCAAGGTTACTATTGACTAACTAGATCAACTAGAAAATAAAATTTAACCAGATAATAGCACCAGGCAATCATCCAAGGTTTGATTAAAACACCAATAAAAGGTAGTCAAGATAATTCAATTTTTGAATTCTAAATACATACTTTAATAGCATCTTGTTTAATATCTTTTGGTAAACCATAAACAACAACTTTAGTAGCGTAACTACCATCTAATAAATTTGGTTTGTTATTGTTGACCCTAGCGTTGTTTAATTTGACTAAAGTTTTAGCTTTAACACCAGGTTTAGCAAGTTTACCGACAGGTTTCTTGACGAGAGCTTTACCTCTCTTTGGAGTGAATTTCTTACCTCTTTTAGTTGAGGAGATGATATCATCTAATGATTTATCTAATGAAGCCATGATTAAGTGTGGTGATTAATTGTGGAAACTGAGGTGGTGAAAAATTTGACCAAAATGCGACCAGCAACTTGGTCCGGGCACGAGGAAGAGAAATCCAGCCTGTACACCAGGGAGAAATTGTGAGGAGTTCCACAAGGCGTTTCGAAGGTGGTGACTGCCTGATTTGGATTTGAAATGAGCTATTTATAATTAGAGTTTGTTCCCCCCGATCAAAATTATCCCCGAATAATCATTAGCTATTTCCGAGAATCACGTAGTCACCCCTCTCCCTATAGCTAGCCAATGAAGTGATAATGATTAATGTCGCATCACCTTAGCCAAGCTATAGAACAACTTACTAAGGTGAGGTTATCCATGTAGTAAGGGAGAAGGAGACAATTTTCGAGGTCAAGGATATTAACCTATTGTTTTTCCGTATTATTAACCGTATTTGATTAGAAGCCAAGGCTTTTGATAAACCCTGATAATGGGGTTACATTGGTCCAAAATAGGTTGCACATGCAATATACAGGCTTGAAATTGCCATAATTAAGATAAGATAACTTACAAGTTTACTATTTCAAAATTGGTAGCAACTTTATATAGGAAAGTTTAAAGATAATAAAAGAAATTCTATCGTTAGATATTACTAATTATTTAGAGATTACTAAAAATCACGAGGTTCGTTATTAAGCTATTATACAAGAATTAAAGTCATTAATCATCTAGCTGCAAAGCTAAATATGCAAAGTACCAGTACATTGACCCTTTTCAATATGCTTCTCTAACCATTCGGCATTATTATCAAAATAATTGAAGCATCCTGCACATCTACCCCCAGTCATATTCCTTTCATGGGATTTAGTACAAGGAGGGTAAATAAAATGTAAAGCTTTCAAGTGAGTTTTATAAGTATCTCTTCTTGAAAACCCACCCGAAGGATGACATTTAGTACCCTTACCATGAACTTCAGGGTTTTCATGATAGAAAGGACATTTAAAAGCTTTAAAACTTTGATGTTTCTTTAAATGACGGGTTAAATAACTTTTAACTTTAAATCTTGCATTACAAAAAGTACAACCAAATTTTGGTTCTTCAGTATCGTCTTCTTTGAATTTTTTAGATGAAGAATTAACAGCACTTGATTTTCTCTTTTTATTATTTTCTTCTGATTTTTCAACTTTAATATCTATTGAAGATGTTGATGAAGTTGATTTACGAATAGCTGGTACAGTTGGTACCGTTTGTAAATTATATTTGAAATCCAAATCACTAAATTCTGAATTTAAATCAGAATTCAAATCCGGTTCCTTTTTAATAGTAACCGAAGGTTCGAAACTATTTAATCTCTTTTTAAAGTCATCATCTAATGGACTCATAAAACTATCATTACTGCTAGAATAAATATCCAAATCAACATTCAAAGCATGATCAAAATCATTAAAGTAATAGTTTGATACGCCATTCATATTTAAATTAAAATGACTAGTGAGTGAATTATTTTGATATTGTGGTTGTTGAACTGGATATTTAAATTCATAATTAATTGGAGGTTGTGGAGGTTGTTGTACCATATTAGCAGGTGGAGCAAAATAAGTGGCATTATTATTATCATAAAAAGTCGGATTATTTAATAAATCATAAATATCATCATTATATAATTCCAAATCATCAACAGCACACTGAGTTGGTAATATCTTATGGTTCCTTAAATTAAGTAAATTCTGTTTGAGAATCGGTGGGAATAAAATATTAAGCTTAAATATATAACTAAAAATATTTAAATTTATTGATAACAAGTTTTTATTAATAAACCCTTCAAGTTTATTATTTGTTATACCTATCATAATGGAGTATTAAAAAATTAATATATTAGGGGGAAACAACAATTTATAGGCAGCTAAATTAGTGATGTTAAAAAGTAATAAATTATTAGAATGAAGTTCAGGAATAATATGAACTATTTGAAACTATTAAAAGTACTTGGGGTACTATTGTTATATATGTTTAACCAGGTAGGTGATATTGTAGTAGCGTACTATACAAATTAGACAGAAAAATTTTGAATGAGATTTTCTAAATATTATAAACCATTGGGAAAAAAGAAATGTGTCTAAAATACAGGATATTTGGTACGGCATCATTTTATCAACCGAAAGGAGAAAGTTTAGATTTTTTTTAGTTCTGATAAGGATTTTAATCGTAATCATAATAATCTGAACGCCATTTCATTGTGATAACGATTTCGGTTGATATTTCCGGCTATTATATTTATTAGATATTGTTTATTATCATGTAACGGATTATTTATTTGACGTGAAAAACGTCGATCTTGGTATTTTATGACCGATGTCGTGTGACTTCTTAAAACGGTTTAATTTACGATTGTGGTAAAGTGTTTTCGGGATGATATCGCACCTTTGTCATTAGGATATTGTAATAAGGTTCTAGTAACTAATCAATTATTGCCTGGAACAAGTTCAATTGACAGGTATTGAAAGACAATTAACGGGTATTTAAGTACAGGATTGAAGTATGAAGTTTAAATTTTTTATATTAACCTTGTTTTTATGCGTTAAAAGTGCAGTTTGAGTGTGAGAATAATATATATAGTGTTTGGGTATAAAGTCCAGTTTATTATAGCGTATATGATGTAAGTTAGCAGTTTCTTTGTGAGTTAGACTATGGGTGACTAATTTTGATTTATGAATAAGTAGTAAGTCAGAAAGTGATGATATTAATGGGTGGCTTTAGAAGATAGAGATCAATGCATATGCATGGTTATTATTTATGTATGTAAGTAGGTTTTAATGTATGTAGTAGGTTTAACGTATGTAATAGGTTTTAATGTAGGTAGTAGGCATAATTTATGTAATAGTTTTTAATTTAGGTAGTAGGTTTATGGTAGGCAGAAGGTTTAAGGTAGGCAGAAGGTTTTAATGTAGGTGGTCGCTTATTATTTATAGGAGTAGACACTTACACCTTGAAGTAGATTACACCTGAAGGAGACACTCATACATTGAAGTAGCACATATTCAATGTTTCAAACTAAACATATCTAGTTTTTCACTACTAGTATGAGAATATTTTTATTCAAACCATACATTCGATCCAAAGTTTCTTATCTTTCTACTAAATCAGAAGTATTGAGAAAAGTTGCCTCTGTTGTCTAATCAATACAGAACTTACCACTGATAATCATAGGAAATCAAGTTGAATAGTTATTGAAAAATCAAAGAAACTCATCAGCCCTAATAGATCCTGACTTTGATAAATAAAATCAAAATCAAAATCAAAATAAAAATTAAATGAAAAATAATTTAAAACAATAAGATTAGTTTAAAAAATATTTGGTTGTAGGTAATTAGGTCGCTTACAGTGCTACAAATTTCTAATTTTCACCACGATAATCGTTCTGGAGATGGAGCGATAAGCGAATCTCCATTCCCGTCTTTTGAATGTATCAGGCTATGATATTTTTTAGCCAAATGAACGATTTTTCATAAATCTCATAATAATAAATAAGACTCTTAAAAGTATATCTAACCACACCTGAAACCTCCAAATCCCCAGACTCTTCCATTTCAATATCTTCTAGATAATAATGACTAGCAGAACAAATTGCAAAAAAGTATCGAGACATCCTAATAATAAAGGTGCGACAGTAATCCCGTTAATACTGTATTGTGGTGCAGATTACTGTGGTGTGTTGTGAGTAATGTGGTTTCTATTTTTTAGATGTGGTGTTGTGAGTAATGTGGATTTTATTTTTGATATGTGGTGTTGTGATGAATGATCGGTTATTTTTTAATTACGAGCTTTTGCTACATCGTCCTGTAACGATTCTGTCTTGTATTATGTAATAACCTGATTGATGATTCGCAAGTTTTTTTTATATATGATTTGATATTTTAAACTTTTGATTGACTTGTAAATCTTTGTGAATTTCATGTGAACTATTAGAATATAACCTGATTTATTGCTATCCTCCTTTATATAGTTTAATTGTAATTAACTTTAGCGAAACTAATTTCACTATGGTCGCCTCACTCAGGGCCAAGGGCATCACGAAGTTTACGATGCGTTCGCATTAAACTCAATGGCTAAGAAGTCAGATAAAAAAGATGATAAAAAGAAGGCCATTGATAAGAATGATAAGGTGAAGAAGAATGGAAAATCTGATTCTAAGAATGGAAAATCGACTGATTCCAAGAATGGAAAATCTGATTCTAAAAATTCAAAATCAAATGATAATGAAAAAGACAAACCAGTGAGAGGTTTGAATATTGGTGAAAATTTTGGATGGACTGGTAAATTACCTTTAACTTTACTTAATGAACATTGTCAAAAACAGAAATGGCCCAAACCTAGAGTTGATGTACGTCAATCAAAAGATGGGGTTAGTACCATTATCACATTATCATGGACTAATCCTAAAACCAATGAGTTAATCCTGGTACGATTTAATCCTAAATTGTCTAAACCCACTGCGGTAGAATCGAAACATTATTGTGCCACATACGTGCTACATAGATTAAATTACAAGAAAAATATGAAGATGGTTCTTCCTAATGTATTCAGAACTTATTGGGATGAACTAGAATCTGAAAGAGGTGGGAGAGATGGTGATGGTATTTATAATGAGAATCCATTCCAAGCGTATTTGGCTACTCAAGAGTTACAAAAACAACGTGAAAAGCAACGTGAAAAAGATCAACAAAAAGTTAAATCAGGTGCTGCTATTGATAAATCTATTGTTAAGGAAATTAACGTTACAAAAGTAGAAAAAACTGAAAGAAGAATTAGTGATAAAGTTTGGGATAATTCACCAATTTTTGATATTGATACTCATGATCGTATTAGAATTGAAAATGCTGTTAAAACTTATATGCAATGGGATAAAGAAACTTTCAATGATACGAAATTGAATGATTTATTAATTAAACTTGGATTTAAATCGAATCACGTGACAGAATGTTTACAGTATACCAATGAATTTACAAAAGCATTAGAATGGTTAATATTCTATTTACCAGAAGATGATCTACCCAAATTTCTTATGAAATCCAATTATAATTCAACGTTTAAAGTTAAGATTCATAAAGATTGGAAGTTAGAGAATAATCTTAAAAACCTTAGTGAGAGTGGATTTAATTATGATGACATCTTAGATGTTTGGGAAACGTTACAAGATGAACACGACGTAGCTATTGAATTATCAAGACACTTGATAAACGCCCATAATGATGAGTATAAAGAACCATCAGATGAGATGGAATTAGATTGGACTGATGAACTTGAAAGTATGAATTCAATGGATTATAATATTGAATATACTGATAAAGTTTGTTATGTTACAATGAAACAATATAAATTAAGGATTTATAAGCCTGATAATTATCCGTTTGGGATTCCTGGAATCCATATATTAAACCCAATCCCTAATTATATTAAACTAAATATTCTTAAGAATTGTCTAGAATATCTTGTTAAGAATCAATACCTTGGAATGGGATATATATTTACAATCATTGATTATTTGAACGAGAATTGGCAGAAATTATTAGATAACCCTGGTCCTTTATATGTAGCACCTACAAAGACAATTTCCTCACTGAGTGTTAAGATTTCTAGTAATAAAAGACGTATGAAAGTCAACAGTGAAAAGATCAAAACTTCATATAAAGATAGAACTGGTGATGAAAATTTTGAACCATTGATATCCAATCGTAAAAAATTACCGGCCTGGGCTAAACAACAAGATATATTAAACCTTATTAAACAATGTAAGAATCAAGTGATTTTAATAACAGGTGAGACGGGTAGTGGGAAGTCTACACAAGTCATACAATTTTTACTTGATGATTTGAATAAACAAGGTGATTATGAAAGTGTTATTATGTGTTCTCAACCAAGGAGAATCAGTACTTTAGGATTAGCTGATAGAGTAAGTTATGAAAGATTAGATACTGTAGGTAATGAGGTAGGATATTTGATAAGGGGAGAATCTAAAACCAGTGAATTGACTCGTATTTTATTTGTAACTACTGGGGTTCTTATAAGGTTATTAAATGGACAAGAGTCCATGTTAAAACAATTAAAGTATGTGGTGATTGATGAAGTCCACGAAAGATCATTAGACGTTGATTTTCTTTTAATTTTATTAAAGAACTTAAAAGTGAAATTCCCTAAATTAACTGTGGTATTAATGAGTGCCACTGTTGAAAAGCTTAAATTTGATCAATTCTTCAATATTGATCTAGATCATATTCATATAGAGGGAAGAACGTTTCCAATTGAAACTAAATACTTAGATGATGTCATTGAAGAAATTGATTACAAATTGAATATAAATGGGCAATTAATTAATCCTAGAACTGATTCACAATTCTTCAAATCAGGACAAATCAATTATGAACTCTTAACGGAGTTATGTAAACACTTGATTACTAAATCCAATGGTGGCTCCATTTTAGTGTTTTTACCCGGTATATATGAAATAAACCAACTTGTGAAAAGGCTAGATTTACCCAAAACGGTGGTATTACCTTTACATTCGGCTTTGACTCCACAAGATCAAAAGAGGGTTTTCAAAAGTTTCCCAGGGTCCACCAAAATTGTCATTTCCACTAATATTGCGGAAACTTCCATCACTATTCCGGATTGTACAATGGTAGTTGATTGTGGTCGAGTTAAAACCATGTATTTTGATCAAGCTACTAATAGTACTAAATTAATAGAAGATTGGTGTTCTCAAGCCGAATCTCAACAAAGAAGAGGTAGAGCTGGTAGAGTTCAAGCTGGTTGTTGTTATCGTATGTTTTCTCAAGATACTTTTGCTACTATGAAAAAAGAGCCAATCCCGGAAATAAAACGTGCTAGTATTAATAATATGTATCTTATGATTAAAGCCATGGGAATTAAGGATGTACCTAAATTCTTGTCACAAGGTGTGGATCCTCCGAGTGTGGAGAAAGTTAAATTAAGTGAAAAGTATTTACAGCAAATTGGATGTATAGATAGTGAGAAATTAACTAATCTTGGTAAGTATGTTAGTTTATTACCCATGGATTTAAACATGGGGAAACTACTTATTTTGGGATGTTTATTTGGATGTTTAGACAGTTGTTTAGTAATTGCTAGTATTAAGAGTGTTGGTACACCTTTCCTTAAATCTCATGATTTACGTGATGCTAATAAACTGATACTAAAACAATATAGTAAAGATAATGGAGATTTAATAGGTGTTATGAATTTAGTGAAAGCTTTTATAAAATCAACTTCTTCTTCACAATTTATCAAACAACATAATTTATCATATATGGCAATGAAAGATATTCTTAGTACTAAAACCCAGTACCAGAATTTAATTAGTGATTTGAAATTACCCAATGACAATAGAAATGAAGGGAACTTCGGAATTCTTCAAGCAATCATCACATCAAGTTATTATCCCAGTATATCAAAAGTTCAACACCCTAATCCTAAATATTTTGCCAGTTCTTCTGGGTCCATAGAAGTTGACCCAGATGCCAGATTAACTAAATATTATATTAACCAATTAGATGAACATAAGATCACTAGAGTATTTTTACACCCATCATCATCTATGTTTAAAACCGATGACGTAATGCCAATTATTGATAATAAATTCATTGATAATACCGAAAAATTAGATTTAACACCGATGGTTCAAGCATTAAGTACTAAACATCCATTCATAGTTTATGGTAATTCTCATGAAACCACCAAATTGTATATAAATGAAATCACACCCACCACCCCTATATCCGTCATTTTGTTTGGAGGGGCGATAGATTATGATTTAGGGAACGGTGTGGTTCCAGGAATTATCATAGACAAATGGATGACAATACGTACATGGTGTAAGAATGCGGTATTAATTAAATATTTACGAGATTTGCTTGATGCTAGTATTGACTCAGTTTTGAGCGGCGATCCCAATAAGGAAATTCTTTCGATAGTAGAGGATCTCATAGGAGGGAAGAGTTAGGGTTCATGATGGATGTAGATAACAATTCCAAGGGGTTACGGTGTAGTTACGGTGAACTTACGGTATGGGGTGTAGATACTGTAGATACGGTCATTTACTATATGGTAAAAGAGTAATTAAAAGCTTAGAAGTAAAAGCCATAAATGTGCGGCTTTGAAACATTATATAGATAGAAGCAACATAATATATAATTATAAAGTAGTGTACCCCCAGTGTACCCCCATTGTACCCCAGTGTGCCTCCAATGTAAATACCATCCAGTACCGGACCAGTTACCAAGTACTAAAACTATAAATAAAAGCTTAGTAAGCAATCGTCATAAATGTGCGGCTTCAAAAATATATTATAGATCAGATCAAAGAGCCACAGTTTTCTTTTATGGAATCCCAACCACTCTTAGAGACCCAACCTCTTATAGAGGTCGATGATTTGGCCAATCTACCTCAAGTAGTAAAAGAAATCGTACCATTAGAAGACGACCCCAATATTCAAGTTGTCACTTTTAGGTATGTGATTTTATCATTAATATTCATTATCCCAGGTGCATTTATAGATACGATGAATTCATATAGAACCACATCAGCAGCATATTCAATTTTTTTCGTACAAATTGCAGGCCATTGGTGTGGGAAATGGTTGGCAAGGGCTTTACCTTATAGAGAAGTTAATTTAAAGTTTATAAAGTTCAATCTTAACCCTGGTCCTTGGTCTATTAAAGAGACCGCTTTGCTTACAATTACTGCTAATAGTGGCGCGACAGGTAACTTAGCGACTAATGGTATATCCTTAGCACAATTACATTTCAATGATACTGTTCATCCATTGACTGCTATAGCATTTATGTTGGCTATAGTATTCGTAGGTTATGCGTACGCTGCTATAGCCAAAGATGTGTTGATATACGACCCTCAATTCACTTGGCCTCTGGCTTTAATGCAGACCACACTTTTGAAGTCTCAGGATGATACCAATGAAAATAAGGGCTTAGAAAAGAGACAAATGAAAATCTTCTTTATTGTATTAATATCAATTACTGCATGGCAATTTTTACCAGAATTTGCATTTCCAATGTTATCATCTCTTGCGGTTCTCTGTTGGATGGCTCCTTACAATAAGACTTTAAATTTCATAGGTAGTGGTATGGGTGGTATGGGGGTTTTAAATTTCACTTTAGATTGGGCTAATATCACTTCTAATATCATGTTATTCCCATATTGGATTCAAGTCATTCAATTTGTTGCTTTTGTGTTTAGTGCTTGGATCCTTATACCTTTAATAAAGTTTACAGATATAGTGAAGTTTAAAGATGGACTTATGTCTAATACTATTTTCATGGAAAATGGTGAAAAATACCCAACTAATGATTTATTAACGCCAGATTTAAAATTCAATCAAACGGCTTATGATATTCATGGACCTGCTTACCTTGGAGCTCAAAGACTTTGGAATGTATTTTTTGATTATGCTGCTTATGTTAGTGGTATAATGTGGGTAGTTGTTTTCGGATATGACCAGATAACTACTTCTTGGAAGAAATTAATAAAAGGTCAACCTGTAAATCATCAATTCAATGATAGGTTAAATAAATTGAGCAGGCAGTATCCTCAGGTTCCACAACTGTGGTATATAATTTTATTCGTTATATCATTTGGAACATTATCAGTGATTTTATTATCAGGTCAAATGTTTATGCCCTGGTATGGTTGTATTATTGGTTTGATTCTTGGGTCTATCATAGTAACACCTTTAGGATGGCTTTATGCTTTACTGAATTTCCAATTACCTATTGGAACTTTTAATGAATTATTCTTTGGTTATTTGGTCCAGAACACCCAAGTTCATCCTGCATCAGGGTCAGTTTTCGGATCTATAGCTGGTGATGCTTGGTATAGAGCGCAATACCATTTACAAAGTTTGAAACTTGGATTCTATATTCATTTACCACCAAAACAAGTATTTTTAGCTCAAATTTATGGTGAACTTATTGGGGTCCCATTAAATTATCTTGCTTTGAATTGGGTATTACTGACGAAATCAGAGTATTTAAAAGGTAAAATACGTGATCCTTTGAATCAATGGACTGGTCAAGAGATTCAATCTCTTCATACTAATGCTATTCAATATGTGGTTTTAGGACCACTGAAATTATTTAGTAATTATCCTTTACTACCATTAGGGTTTTTATTAGGATTCATAGCACCTTTATGTTTGTTTTATTTGCATAAAAAATGGCCCAGATTTGGGTTTAATTATTGGAATACAACTGTATTCTTCTCCAGTATGAGTAGATTTTATGGTAATTTATCAACTGGTGGTCTTTCCAAATTTATTGGAGGTACTGTAACTATGTATTATATATTTACATATCATCATAAATTATGGAAAGATTATAATTATATATTAGCAGCTGCATTTGATACTGGTTATAGTTTAGCTATTTTATTAATTTTTGTATTATTTTCATTATTATTCACTTTTGAAATGCCAAACTGGTGGGGTAATGATATTAGGAGTGTTGAAAAGTGTTATGCATTATAAAAAGTACAAGAAGGTTTAATTAAATTGGAAAAGAGATATTTATAGAGACCTTATAGGGATATTTATAGACATATTTACAGAGATCTCATACACATATTTATAGATAGACAATATATAAGTCTCTTTGATATTATTCAATGCTATAGTCTTTTTAGTCTAGTAATGTCCTCATATATAATCCCATATACCTAAACATTAATATTTCAAAAGACCTACCCTACAGAAATATGTTTCTACCTCACCAAACATCTTCACTATAAAAACACTTTCGCCATACTTAAGGTGACTTAAGGTGACTTTTGGTAGTGCGCGTAAAATTTTCATCAACATGTCTCAAAGACCTAACCAAAGAATGGGTACTAAACCCATACAAATTCAACCCAGTCAGGCCAATCAATTAGTTCAAGCTTTAAAGAACGAAATAGAACTTGCTAAGGCTGCTGGAAGTGATAAAGCTAAGGCACAAGCTCATTATACTAAAGCTGAAAATATCAAACAAATATTGCTTAATTATCAAGCTCAACAAAAGGCCAAAATGGCAGCACAAGGTCAAGGTCAGGGTCAAGCACAAGGTCAACCAACCAATCAAAACCTTCAAAATGTACAAGGTGGCACACCTAGTGGTTCACCAATGATGGGAAGTCCAGTAACTCGTCAAACTTCTAATAGTTATTCACAATCTCAAGGATCACAAGGTCAAAACACCACAGTTAATTCCGTCACTACACCCTTAGCTCGTCAACAATCTCCAGTAACAAGTGCTGGAACTGGCAGTGGTATAGCTGCTAATACTACAGCAGGCACTGGAGCTGGAGCTGGAACTGGAGCAGGGACTCCTACTTTACCTGCTAATGCCATAACTGTAGAAAACTTTAATCAAGTTAAAGCTAGATTAACAGAATTCGAAAGACGTATTCAACAATTAACCAACAATAAGAAAAGTTATAATTTAACTCCTGAACAAATTAATCAAATTGAATCACAATTGACTGAACTTAAAGGTAAATATACAAGGTATCAAAAATTTGCATTTTATATGAAAAATCAATTACTTGAACAAGCTAAAAATAAGAATCAAGGACCTCAATTTAATCAACAATCAAGTGGACCAAGTAGTCAAATGAATCAAGGTGGACCAACTATGAGTGGAGCTACAGCTACTGCGGGACCTACAACCACAGCCACTGCTAATGCGTCAACACCCGCCCCAGGTGCGGCAGGAGTTGCTGCCACTAATGCATCGATAGCTCAAGCTGCAGATTCTCAACCTTCAAGTTCACAAAACCAGCCACCAGTTTCTGCAACTGATAAGTCCCCAAGTAAAACTAATAGTCAATTAAACTTGACAGGAATTACTAAAACAAGTGTACCATCATTTCCTATATCTGCATCAGTTAACGTTAAACCACCTAACCCAGTTCCAATGAGACCAAATGGTAATAATATCAGACCAACCTTACTGGGAGGTGTGGCCAATGGATTAGGTCAATCACTTGGTACACCAGCACTTTATAAATTACCAAGTTATGAATTAACCAATACTGGTAATACTTTACCTGACAATGGTGGTAGAGTATTGAGTAAGAGGAAATTAAGTGAATTGGTCAATACTATAGGTAGTGATGAAGGTGATGGTAAAACAACCATTGACGGAGATGTTGAAGAATTATTATTAGATTTGGCTGATGAATTTATTACTTCAGTTACAGGTTTTGCTTGTAGATTAGCCAAACATAGAAAAGTTGAAACTATAGATGTTAAGGATGTTCAATTACATTTGGAAAAGAATTGGAATATTAAAATTCCTGGTTATTCTATTGATGAAATTAAGAGTGTCAGAAGGTTACAACCAAGTTCAAGTTATCAACAAAAAGTATCTGGGGTTGAGATTGCCAAATCAGTTAATGATATTAATTAGTACTTTTGATGTTGATATATTTATGTAGTGTACAGTAGGCTTAGATATAAATGGAGTTTTTTAATTATTCTATATTGTGGTGGATTTCGTATTTACTCATTAACAACATAATTCCCTGGAGTTACTTCAATTAAAATATCTTTCTCTACCCAATAATTCAAACCCTGTTTAGCTAAATATTCATTCATACTTAATAATTCACATACTTTAGTAATGGATAACCCCGGTAAACCATTGAAACATAATATTATAGATGCTTTATCCACAGTAACAAAGAATTCCTGATCATTTAATTTCAATTTAACCTTTGAAAAATTAGGTAATAATTTCAAGTATCTATTATAATTATTCTCTTTGAATATAGTATTATACTGATCAAATTGGGTGATTAATTTTGGATGGATTTGCCAATCAGAAGTCTCTTCGAGTACATCATTCCAATATAAATAAGAAATAACAAGACAATTGAAATTTTTCTGGAGTTGTTTGGAATTAAGGATATCCTGTATCATAATATCCAAACTAAAGAATTCATTCTTACCAAAACGTAATTTAAGTAATTTTATCAATTTCAAAATCTTTGTTAAGGCATTATTAAAACTAGTCTCATCATTAAGTTCATTAATCTTTAATAATTTAGCACCGAAAAGTTTGGTAAACTCAGTAATAAAGATTTCTTTATCATCAAATATTGATATTAAACTTTCTATTATATCATTAATCTTGTATTTTTTGAAATCTGCTAAAGCATCTATTGGATCAGGAACCCAATTTAAATCATAATCATCTTTAACTCTCACTAAGTTTTCCCCCAGTTTGGATAATTCTTTATTCAATTCAAATAATGGATTATTCGATGTATCGTCAATTAAGCCAACAACGAGTTTTTGAATAATATCATCACGGGTTTTCAAATATTTTCTAATAGGTCTGATAACTTTATCTAATAAGACACCCTTAGGATCAATGATTAGGAATGATTTGATTATACGGATATAGATTTTTATTAACTTAATTGTATTAATGCCACTATTAAGTAATCTTTTTTCACAGTCATTAAGGAAATTCTCTACTAATTTATTACGTTGGAATTCGAAATTTGAGGTAGTACTTTTGATGGCCTTATAATTTAAACTAGTATGAAGTTCTAATAAGGAAATCTCTGATTTTGGATAATTTAATACTAAATCGAATATTTGAGTAGATCTTAAACTAACTAATTCATTATAAGCAATTTTTAATAAATCATTGAAATAATCAAGTGATGGGTTTAAGAACTTTAGGATCAATTTGAAGTTAGGATACAACTGAACTTTCAACCATTGATTGATTTTCGGTAAAACTGAACTATTCCATTCCTGACACTGTTCAATTATAAAGCTTTTAACATGAGTTATTATGATATTTATAAGTATTTGTATCAATTCATTTATGAGACATATTTTATCAAATAATTTAAGAATTCTAATGAAATCAGTTTGGGTTAATGTGAAGAATTTTGATTCAAAAAAAAGCCTTAAATCAGATTGAAATTTCGGTTTTTCAAATAAAAGTTTGAAATTTTGGTTCATATTCCTTATGAATAAGTTTTCATTAATTGACAGGAAATTTAAATATTTCAATAACTCATCATAATATTCATTATATCTGATCAAAATTTCAAGCAAACTATTAAAATTATCATAAGATGTATCAATTAGCCCTTTCCAATATTCATTAACTGAATTATTCAAAAGAATCACAAAGTCCCCTTGATTAGTACCACTCTTTAGTATAGATCGTATGGCTGACTTAATTCTTGGTGTAGGTTCTACCATTGGCGGAGCAAACTTGAGCCAGTCAAGTACTATGGCCAAATCGTTTTCTAACTCTCCACCGTTCAACGCTGATAGCGTTTGGGTCGGGATCACGGCATTGATTATATCAGTAGATAACATTGCATCTGTAAACAAAAACTGCGAAGTATCGCGCAGTTACCTGTGAATCCCCAATACTGTCATGAATAATAAAGCCATCAGTTCCTTTATTGAAATCACGGGGGTCACAAGACCTACGGCTATGAAGTATCTTGGGAAATTCGACTATGATGTTACTCGAGCCCTTGATGAATATTTATCCAAACAAGCAAACCCTTCTTTAATAGCGTTATTCAATAAGTATCAAGAGAACGATTCACATATTGGTATAGATGGGACCATTCAATATTTGGAAGATTTAAATATTGATCCTGAAGATATTCGAAGTTTATTACTTTGTTATTTCCTTGAATCTCCGAAAATGGGGGTATTTCCTAAAGATAAGTTTCTCTATAAATGGCAACTGGTTAAAGCCTTCACCATCCCGGAAATGAGTAATTACATAAATAAATTATTTAAAGAGTATAAGGATTTTAATGATTTCCAACCAGTGTATGAATATATCTTTAATTTTCTACTTGAACAGCCTAATCAAAAGTTATTGAATTATGAACTCTTGATAGACTATTGGACTCTTATTTTTGGTCATATAGAGTTGAAACCTGAGGTGAAAAATAGACTTGATCAGTGGTATGAATTTTTACGTTCAATTAAGAAGAATCTTTCCAAGGATACATTTGTAATGTTTTATCAATTTTTGAAAGAAATAGTCATTCCAGATCCGGTTTATTTGGAAGAATATGATGAAATGAGTTGTTGGCCAAGCTTAGTTGATGAGTATGTGGAGTATTTAATTGAAAATGGATATTTGAAGCAGGAATAGGTGTTGTAATTTGTATATATGCATATATATTCGAAATTAATATATAAATAAGATAAGAGGTGTTGTAGGAGGGAGTTATTAAGGAGTGTAATAATTAAACTGGCTGTAGGAATGTTTATATAAGACATGAGTTTATAGTAAAATAGGCTGCGAATTTCCAAATGCGTATACTATTGATGGATTAGTTATGCTGGAGGTGATTTAGATGATTTATAGAAGGATATTATTGAATATTTCTAAGATTATAGTTATAGTTTTGTGTATGGTTATAGCTTTGTATGTGGTTATAATATTCAGAAGATACTATTTTAAACATTCACACCAATTAATTTCCCTAGAAAAGCCATCATGGAGTTCCACACATTCACTACTACAATAAAAAATCATTCTAAAATACATTAAAATACACTCTATTTAATTAAGTAAATTATCAATTGAACTCTTTCTTAAACTTAATAAAGTCTTGGAAGCATTCTCTTCATCATCTTCATTAATAATCATATCCTTTGGTGGTGACTTGAAAAATTTCTTCTTTGGTAATGATAAAGCTGGATCAGGTAATTGGAACTTGGAATTATATTTAAATTTGTTTGGGGGCATATCTGGAGTTATAATGGGACTGGGAAGCTGAAAAGAATCCAATTCTTCTTCACTATCTATACTCGCACCATTGGAGTTAGAATCTTGATCATTAGTGTCTTTAGTATCAGATTCAATTTCATCCACTAAAGCTTTAAAATTAAAATCTTTATCAATATTTCTATATTCATTAACATTTAAAGGGATTTTAGTAAAACTGGAATCGAATTCGAATTCCGGATTTAAGTTTGAAATTATATTCAGTTGTTTTTCAATTAAATGATGTAAATAGAGAATGTATTCAACTGATGATTTTAAAATTGTTAATTTGTACATACCATCGATTTTGGAGTTATTAGATGAAGTATTGGCTTTACTATTAGGTTTTGGTGTTGATGGTGTAGTATCTCTACAAGCAGGAATTAAATATTTCAAAGCTTCGAATTCTCTATTAATTTTGATTCTTCTTCTCTTTTCTATTATAGAATGTAATTGTTTAGTTTCGAATTTTCTTTTAGCTAATTCTTCTTGATTAACATTAGAGTTAGATCTTCTTCTCTTTTTAGGTGTTAAATTTGAATTCAAATTAGGACTACTAACATTAGACGTTTCCTCAGTACCATTATAATCATTAGTTAAAATTTCAAAATTACCATTATCTTGATCTAAATCTTTATTAAGTTGAATTATAGTTGTTTTTAAAACTGGGGGTTTAGGTAAGTTATAATTCATCCTATAGTTTTGTTCAAGGCTATTTGGTTATATTTCCGAATGTCACGTTATTTAATTACTATGTGTACTAAGTATACTATTTATACTACCAAATGTATTAGCACTATTATTAGTAATTATAAACACTAATGGTTGTTGCTGTAAAAAATTCAAATAAGCCTTGTTGCTATAAAATATATTGTGCCAAAAAATCGGAATTTAATTATTATTTATAATTTAGGGTTTCCCAAACGTGGTAAATGAGACATTCAGCCTAGCCAAGACGAGTGAAGAGGCTTATTTTACGTCAAGCTCTAGAATCTTTAAACACTTAAGCTTTAAATTGGAGGGCTTAATATTATAAATTGACGTTATTTAGTTTCCTATTTATTCATAGAGTTAAGAGATAAGGTTAGATGATAGCTTATATGAGTCGCTTAATGAAATTCAATGCATCTCATTTACTACGGAGTTTAGTACTATAAATTAGACACAATCGACCAATAACAGGTAGTAAGTCGGGAAAGTATTTCTTTGCATGTGTATATTTCCATCCACACGGTCTAAATAATTATATTACTTATCAGTAGATAAATTAGCCATGTGCATAAATTTATTAAGTACACACGATGCAATTCCTATCACGTTTCAATTAATTAAAGTCACACGAGTATTTACTAATCAAGCTCTTACCACCTACACGTGGGGTACTATCAGTAACGACTTTTTGCAGTCAATTCTCACACGACGAAATGACATGGTAACATCACCGACATGAATACGACTTACGATTGTATAATTCTTGGGTAGTCCCGCACTCAAGTCCCACACTTGAATTGGGATGAGACACTCAACTTGAGACTCACACGCAATCCTGTACACGGTGGTCTTACCATACAACATCTATCATTTACTACTCCTTATCTTTTTAATATACTCCGGTAAATCTTTCCTATCTCTTAGTAATTTCTCTGCTTTATCTTGTTTGTTGTTATTACTTAGATCTGATTTACGTATATTCAATTCCTCACATTCTAATTCGAAATCAGTATCATCACTACTGATGTCTTCATCTTCTTGTTGTTCTTTATAAGTTATTTCAAAATTATTATAATTATCACGTTTGGAATCATAATTGGTTTGTGTGAATCCTTTACCTGATTGGGAGTAACTATGATCCTTTATTTCTTCTTTATTACCTTCTTTATACCACGGTACATTTTCTATGAATTTTGGGATTTGGGACATTACTGAGATGCGAATTTATTATCATGTCAAAATTACACAAGACTAAGAGAGACACCAAAGGATACAAACATACAAAGAGAGACACAAAAAGAAATAAGCATACAAAGAGAGACACAAAAAGATAAAAAAAATTAATTAAACATCTATCATCATCATATATTCTAAAAACCTGTCCATTCTTCTTCCTCTTCCTCATCACTCTCACCCTCATCTTCACTTTCTTCTTTACCCCATCTCTCCTTTGATCTATCATCTTCTAATACCTCTTCGGTTATCTTTTCTCTTAAGGTTTTCAATTTACTATTCTTCTTGACTTCTTTAAAACTATCCAATATTATTTCAGGTACATCTTCAAATTCTTCTAATTCATCTAAATATATATCACAAATATGATAAGGTATAGAATAATTCTTAGTAATTGATAAAGGTTTGGATATCATATGATTAAATTCTCTTATAACTTTGACATTCCATTTTTTATGATTCAAATATTTGAAGTTATGTTTCAAGACTCTTCTGATTAATAAATAGTATTTATCCATTCTCCATTGATCGATATCTTCCCATTGTTTTATTATTATATCCCAGAATGTATTATTGATCTTAATCCAATCTACTGGTTTATATTCATTTTTACTCAATATTTGTCCGATTTGCTGGGTAAGTTTGTCTTGATTCTCTCCTCCATCGCATAACCATACTGCATAATAAATACCTTTCCATAATTTTTGGAGATCCAAAGGTTTAAGTTTGGAGATGTTTAATGTTATATAGTGATCAAGGGAGTCTATAGCTTCATCTCTGGTTTCTTCATGGGTTGAAGCAAGGGCTTTAACTAACTTTGACATGAGATGAGTTTTTCAGTTAGCGATGCTTTGAAAATCTGAGATGGGTGTGAGAGAACTTGGATCTCGCTCGAGAATTTATAACACCATAGAGGGATGAAAAGAAGACGACACAAAGGGAGTTTGAGGATTAGATATTATACTTCATAACTCTTATATATATATAAGGAATTAATAAATTAAACTCTATTTTATAAATTTGACCTTTGCTGAAAATCAATAGAGTAAATAGAATCAACAGAATCAATAGAATCAATAGAAATAACCTAATCTAATTCTCCTGAAATCAATTTATAAACTCAAAGAATGTTCTCATATATTAAACTATTAAGTATCTAATTGGAATATGTAATAATTTGACAGCATATCCAACTATACCCATCATGATGAAACCAATACCAACAGCTCTGATGATTTTAAAGTATTCTAAAAGTTAGTACTTGCTTATGGGTGAAATTGATTTCTTAAAGTGTTAAGTAGGTTTTGTTTTTAATCTTCTATAAGAAATTCACCATTTATAGTGGTTATAGTGATAAATTATTCCCGGGGTCTGGTTGATACCTGATCAACGTCCACAGAATGGCCACGTCAACAACTTTATTTCTACAAAACAAAAATGTTTAAATTATTCACATACCTTTCTTATCTGGTTTTTGACATCTTTTAACAAAAGCAGTTCCGTCTTTGAAGAATTCCAAAGGAATTTCAGTTATCTTTTCTAAACTATCTGACATCGTCGAGTTACCAGTATGTTTTTCACCGCGAATTTTTCAGTTGAGGGTGGCAGGTGTACGGGGTGGTAGATTTACGAGGGTGCGATAGATTAGAGGCAGATTAGAGCGAGAGATCATTCAAGTTCATTATTTAAAATACTCTTGAGATATATAATTATCTATTCACAAGATTTAACTCTAATCCTATCAACTCATTAAAATAAATCTAATAAATTATCCTTATCATCTTCTTGTGTATTCCTTAACATCTCATCACCTCTCTTTATCTCATGATACCTTTCATATATTGGTAATTTGGTATTATAATGTGCAGTGAAATAATCCACCATTTGTTGGTTTAAACTCCATTCTTGTATTATTAAAGGAATCTCAATAATTTCATTGGCTTGGAATTTCATATTTATCAAGTTACGTAAGTTTCTTGAATATAACCTCGTAATTGAATCTTCTTGACTATTGAGAATATTATATGATTTATTAAAAGATTTTGATGTAACAGTAATCTCCATATAATGCTTATATAATACCCTTAACAATTCATACATTCCATCTTCATCTCGGAGTTGTTTCATTAAAGTTGTGTAAGTTAAATAAGGAGTCATTGCAAAGTTTCCATTGGTGGTTTGATATAATGTCCATACCTGCTTAAGTAATTTGCTACGCATAGATTTGAGATCATTAGCAAATGTTAAATATCGTTCATAGTCAAATTCTGGGTCATTTAAAAGTTCTCTGTATGGTTTAAACTTAACTGTAGGATTATGGTGCTTGATGAAATATTTTAATACGTAACTCCTTTTGTACCTTGTAGTCAAATCACTCCATTTAAATAAATTAGTCCAAAAACTATGAGACTTTAAACTAAAGTCTAACTTGAAATGATTTTGAAACGTATTTATTAACCCCATAGCTTCAGAAAATTTATTATTATAAGACAATGCAACTACTATTGAATTGATGATTTCTATGTCAGGTTGGAATTGACTATCAGCTATTTTCGTACCATTTTCAATACCATATTTGGTTCTTATAATCTTATAAATTTCATCTATTTTCCCATCATATCCTAAAGCATAAATCACATTACATAATTGATCATCAAGTTTTCCTCCTTGACTAATAAAATCATTTAAAACTTTAGTATATGCTTGTCTTTGGTAAACACTTCTTCCGGTTTTGGTTTGTTTATTGTAAAAATCAAAACTTATATGATTCCAAAGTTTTGGATCTGATCCATTTATCTTTAATTGAATATCCCATAATTTATTTGTCATAGATAATCCATTTGCTTGAAATCTTTCAAACCATTTATTAACTAAATCAAGTTTACCATTGGAATATTCCAACCTTATTAAATTCTCATAATCTCCTTCTTTCATAGTATATCCATTATCACTGATATCCATCTTTTGTCTCAATATTTTAGCATATATTGAAGATTTTCCGTTTATAAGTAAATTCCCATAGATATTCCTAATCCCAGATATAAACTTTCTAGATTGTTCGAAATCTTCTTCACCATGCTTGTTACCAGTAACTTTATTATCATATTGATAGTTATCAACACCCATTGTTTGTTTGTTTATTGTCATGGAATAGAAACTCTCCGTAAGCCTATCAACTTGATGACTTACGAGTTTATCTATAAAGAAGATTAATTCATCTTGATTGAGTACAGTTTCCCATTTTTTGGTTTTAGTAAGTTTTAAAAGAAACTTCAAAAGGAAATCAAAGTCTCTGGTTTCATAGACTTTATATATTTGTTTCTTAACCACTAAATCGTTGTCTATAACTGATGAAAAATGAGCGGTGCTTAAACTATTAAGGAACCTTGATGAAGGAGATGATTTGATTAATTCTGAGACTTTAATCGAGGATCTAGGGACTTTATATGTGGGTATTTCCGTTGTTGTTGACGGTACTTCTATTTGTGCTTCATAGGGGATAGTTGATATAAGTCTTTTGGTGGACCTTATATGTTTAAGCATCGTTAAAATTTTCGTTCGCATTAATTCATTATTAGTAGTTAGTATTGAGGTAGTTGGAATGGGACTGCGAGGACTGCGAGTAACGGAATGAGTGTTCACCACAAAAGAGTCTTAATAATTTGACTTAACAAAGTAACACAAATAGAAGAAACAAAAAGAAGAAACAAAAAGAGGAAACAAAAACAAGAAACACAAATAGAAGAAACAAAAAGAAAAACAAAACTAAAAAGAATTTCCTATAACCTATTCAATATCAATATAATAAAACTTTATACTAAAACTTGGATGAAATACCCCCAATATTTATAGCATTATAATCAGCAATATTCTTTAATCCTCCATTAACATCACCACCATTAGCTAAATATTGTAAACTATCTTTGGTACCTTTAATAGCCCATTGAGTATTAGTGTTAATATCTTGTCCTAAATCAAGACAATAATCTAAACCAGCTTTATAATCAGGTACAACCTTACTAACTAAACCTAAATCCAAAGCATCATCACCGTTGAAGATTTCACCAGTTAAAGCATATTGATTTAATTTGGATTTATTACCGATAAGGAATGGTAATCTTTGTAAAGATCCCATATCTGCTACTATACCAATCTTAATTTCTCTAATGGATAATTTAGCGTTTTGAACAACTACACGAATTGAGGTAGTAGCAGCAATATCTATAGCTAATCCATAACAAATTCCATTAAGTAAACAAATAGTAGGTGTTTTAATTCTTGCTGCTGTACCTATAGCATGTTGAAATTCTACAATATGTTTATATAAGAAATCATATTTCTCTTTATCATTACCTCCCATATTAGATGTTAATGAGGTGGCAGCTTTCAAATTCAATCCACTACTGAAAGCTTTTTCAATTGGTGATGAAATAAGAATAATATTAGTATCAGGATCTTTATCAATTCTTTCTAAAAGGTCTTGATATCCTCTCCAAGTACTTTCAGCAAAAGCATTCAAAGTCTTTGGATTATTGAATTGAAGGTTAATAAATCCTGGTTCAATTTCTTCAACTTTAAATTCTGGATGTTGATAATCTTCTGGTTTAAAAGGCATTTTATTTTTATGTATCAGATTTTAAATTTAGTATTTAACTCTAGTATTTAAATTCTTGAACTTTTCGCTATTTATGTATTAGTTGGTATTAGTGAGGTTCTACTCCACACTTCCACGGTCCATCGGTTTATCGCGATACACATGCAAATGAGTGCGGGAGAACATATGAAGTTTTGCAACCGTTGGGTAATAGTGAGAGATTTATCATTATTTATAGAGGAATATTTTTCGATTTATATTGCATTATTTCCTTTCTTTTTATTTCTTTATATCCGTTATTAGCATATCTCCTTCGTCTCCCTTATATCCTTATCTCCCCATATCCTTCCATTGATATATACAACTACACTCTCTCTAAAACCTTCTAAAAACCTAATATTGCCTCAGACCTTATACTTCCCAGTATTGGTTTCATTCTGTAACCCCTGTAAAATCTTTTGCTTTATCATACTATTTGCATCAGCGACTGCTTTCTTAGAATATCCCTCTACTAACAAATACAATTTTGGTGGTTCATCTTTACCAACTTTCGCATTAGGTGGATAATATTGTCCTTTATGTGTTATAGAAGTCTCAGTAGTTTCAATAATTTTTGAAATACTATCTCCCTGTACTGCAAACCATCTTGTTTGTTTAGGTAAATCATTAATGGTAATACGTGAATAAAATTCAGATTTATCAATTCCGGAAGTTTCAGGTGCTTTACCTTCAAGAATTTCAAAATCTCCTAAATTATCTTCAATCACTTCATTGGTCTTATCAGGTGATGCTTCTTTAGTATCAGATGTCTTCATATTATAACTTTCACGTTCTAAATCTTTAGTTACATCTCTTTGTTGTTGAAGATGTTCTAACCCTTTACCACCAAATCCAAATGAATATTTCTCTTTCCCTTGTTTAACTTTCTTTAAGAATCGTTCACTAATTGCCACTAACTTTGCATCAATTTCATCTGTTTCATGCATTGATTTAACTAAATCTGTAATAGCTCGTTCTTGATTACTTGAAACAAACGTTATAGCTGTTCCTGTAGCTCCTGCTCTACCAGTACGGCCTACTCTATGAACATAATCTTCAATATGACTTGGAGCATCATAATTAATAACTAAATTAAGGTTCTTAACATCTAATCCTCTAGCTGCTATTGATGTTGCTATTAATATATTAGCTCCGTTGTTTGATGAGAACTCTTTAATAGCATATTTTCTATCAATTTGATCTTTGCCTCCATGGATAGATAAACAGCTATAATCACTGGATATTAATTGTACCATTAATTGATCAGCATCATCTTGTTTTTCAACAAAAATTAAGATTTTAGAATCATCCTCTTCGCTTTGATACTTATCAAGAATTTCAACTAATTTTAAAAACTTCTTTCTACTTATTTCATCGGGTTCTTTATCCTCAAAGAGTTCAAATTTTTGTTCTATTTCTTTGGCAACTTTCCCTATACCACCAACAATTATTTGAATTGGATTATGAAGATTCTTCTTGGCTAGGAGTTCTAATTTCTTAGGGAAAGTTGCTGAAAATAATACCATTTGTTTATCAGGTCTAATTTGAGATAAAATCTTGTTAACTTGGGGTTCAAACCCCATATCATACATTCTATCAGCTTCATCAAGTACTAAATACGTTGTACGTCTCAAAGTTGTAACTCTTCCACTATTAACTGCTAATAAATCAATTATTCTACCTGGGGTTCCTATAATTACATGTACACCTTTTTTCAATTCAGCTATTTGATTTTCAATACTTGAACCTCCATAACAACAACACGATTTGATATAATTGCCTTTAGTGAAGTTTTCGAGTTCTTTATTGATTTGTATGGCTAACTCTCTAGTAGGAGTGAGAATTACTCCTATAGGGCCATCATTGGGTTTTAAATCAGGTTGATCTAAAATATGTCGTATCATAGGAATTATAAATGCTAGTGTCTTACCTGATCCTGTTTTGGCTACGGCGATTATATCTCTTCCTTGCATAATAGCTGGTAATGCTTGACATTGTATAGGTGAAGGTTTTTCATAATTCAACTTGTTAAATGTTGACATTAGTACTGTGGAAAGTCCCAATTGGGACCATTTAGTTATAGGTAAAGGACAATTATCACCTTTAATGAATATTTCATGTAATTCTTGACGGATTTTGTTCATTTCTTCACTACTTAAATTATCATATTCTTTTGGTTGAGTATAAAATTGTTTACGGAATGGAAGATATTTTATTTTAGAATGATCAATTACTTCAAGTGATTTCTCCTTATCTTGTAATTTTTTGATTTGATTAGTTACATCATCTTCTAATTCTTCATCGGATTCAATCTCTTCAGATTCACCACCTTGTGGTTCTATAACTTGACTTTCAATGGTTTTATCTTCAAGATTACTTATAAATTGGTCTAAATCAATCTCTTCATCCGTATCTTCTTTATCAATATCTTTTATGGTTGGCTTTTTGAATACAGGTTTAATATCTTCATCATCATCGTCAAAAACTGAACGTTTCACCGCTTTAGATGTTACTACTTGACGTTTAAGAGTCAATAAAGGCTTTTCTAATACTTTTGATTGTTTAACAGGTTCATCAACCTCAGGACCTTTAGCCAACCGTTTCTTCTTCCACTCTTCTATACGTTTCAAACGTTCTTGTTTTTTTGAATCATCATGGGTTAAAGATGGATCAGGTGATTTGTTTTGTTTCTTTAATTTCCATTCATTTAATTTTTGTTGTCGTTTTAATAATTTTTCATCTATATCGTTAGTAGAGGTCATATTAAGGGTTTTAATTTACCTACTTATGAGATGAGGTTTTAGATGGTGCGAAACTGGGGAAGGATAATTGACCTAGGTCTAATTTACTGCGAGCATGGGGAACGATAATTGATCTAGGGCTAATTTACTGCGAGCATGGCGAACAATAATTTACCTAGGGCTAATTTACTGCGATGCTGGTACTGATATTTATCTGAAGAGAACAGGCTGGGAACAGCCCAAGAGAACAGCCTGAGAACAGCCTAAGAGAACAGGTAACACTATCTTAAAATCTATGCTATTTATGCTAATATGTAGATATCGTAATCTAATGCCAAATGTCTACAACTCTGTAGTAACAGTTACAGTCTGAGAATTAAATAAAATCACCGGTGGTAATTCATTTAACCAAATTGCTAAATTATTAACATAATCAAATGACTCATCATCATCTAAATGAGTGTTCAATGAAGGAGCTGGTAATGTTGAAAATACAACTTCAGTTTGTGATTTGGGTGAATGAAGTTTCATGAGTTCATTAAGAATTATATGTTGACCTTTTGCAGGGATATTATCAAATGACAATTCATTTAATTCATTTTGTAATTCTTTAGGCAGGATCTGTTCATCATCTTCTTTAATATCTTCACCTATATCGAATTTAGGTTTATCATCAAGATTACCGGAGATTGATGTTATTGAAGGTGCTGTTGAAGGTGCTGCTGATCCTGGTACTGATGGTAAAGATGATGACGGTAAGGTTGCTGACCCTGGTACCGACGGTAAATTCGATGGAAAAGTTGCAGATGCTCGTTTATAAAGTTCAGATCTTTGATGGGCTGATGCTGATTTAATTACCCTAGGTGAATTCAATTCATGTAAATTAGTTAAACTGGAATTTATTGAAGGTATATCATCCTTTTCATCAACAGCTAAAAATTTCGGAGTTCTTAATTGATGAATAATTCCATCATCATTAGAAATAATCGATGGTGATCTTAACCCTCCACTTTTAACCTTTGTTAATGGACCTTTCTTTAAATTGAAGTAATCAACTTTTTCTTTACCTTTTTCATCAACTTCCTCTGCTGGTTTATCATCAACAAATCCAATAGATGGTTTTGTATCGTCATCATCATCTATACCATCTTCATCTTCATCATTAACTAATTGTGCTTGTGGAGTCTTTACAGAAACGAAATTTGGTTTCAAGTTAGACCTTGAGGATTTAATAGAAATCTGATCATCCTTAAGTTTAAGTTTATCGATATATGGAGTTGAAGGCACGGTTGGAAGGTTGGAGTGTCCAGTTTCAGATAATGAGACATTATTAGGACTTAAAGTTAATTGGGTCATTGGGTTTGGTAAATCTAATTGACTCATACTTGGTCTTGGAGTTAAATCAAGATCAGTTTCAGTTTCATCTTCACTGGAACTTTCCATATCTTGCAAAATACCTCTATTGATATTGAAACTTAAAGAAAGTCCTTGATCATGTAAATTACTCATAGTATCTCTTCTTCTTTTGATCATAAACTCATCACCAATATCAATAGTTGGTTTATTAAGTCCTAAAGGTTTGAAATCAGCTTCATTAAAGTCAACTTGTTTCTTACGACTCTTTTGTTTCTCTATCCTTGCCATAGTATCTCTAGCATTTTGAAGATTCTTCCACCATTGTTCGTTTTTTAAGATCCTATCAATTTTTTCAAATTCCTGTCTATTCGTAGTATTCTTGGTGAAACCTTTGACAATATAATTATAAGAATTTAATTGGTCATCATTTAAACAAACAGCCTTTAATTTGGCATCAATACGTAATGTCGATAAGAAATCGCTAACACGAGATTTTTCATCATTGATCTCCAGTTCATTCTCCACAAACACAATGATTCTTAATTGGTGATTTGTGTATTTCCACTCGGGAACTGTTGATAAAATCGATCCTAATTGAAGTATTAAACTGTAAGTATCAAAGTTTGTTGAAAGAATTGATTTCCCATCAATAACATTAATATTGGACATTTGAATAGGATATAAATCAATGTATTTCTTCTTGTTAGAAGTATCATTCTTAGGACTAGACCATTTCCACCAACTGGGTTTAGCATTAGTAAGATTAGGTAAATTCAATGTGTTGAAATTACCAGCAACTGCAACTGAACTTTGCATTATAATTAAATCCTCAATTACTTGAACCCATTGATTAATTGATACTTGTTGTTCTTCTCTACAATCATCAGTAGGTAATTTATCAAATTGAGACTTTGATTTGAATGAATGCAAAGGTAATTGGATTCCATGTTTAACGAAATCATAAAACCCAATGACGGTGATATTTGGTTTCATACCTCCTAAACCTGACCCAAGGTAAACATTACGTACTCCCCATGGTAAAGTAGGACCAAGAGCAATTTGTACAAAAGCTTTAACATTAGTTAAATCTCTTAATTTAACCCATGCTTTCTTTTGCTTTTGCACTTCTTTATAAGCTTTCATACTGAATTCACTATCATTTTCTTCGGCAGTTTTAGTTGCGGTGTCATCATTTAATATAACCACATGACCTAAGATATAAAGACCACCCTTTTTCAAATGATTACAAAATCCTATTAAATTCCAACCAGTTCTAGGGTTATCACAAAGTAATAGAATTTGTGGTCTCCAATACTTAACATTCATATTGACCTTTAATCTCAATAAATATTTCCTTACTTGATGATAGATAAGTAATTGTGAAATATCACCAAATTTCGATACTGGTGTAGTATAATGAATTGATATTAAAAGTATTGATAATAATAAAATCACTAAACTAGCTGACATCCCATCAACAATAAACATAGCTATAACTGCTGTAATTAATCCTGCTAATGCTGTATGACTATTGAAGTATTTAAATTTAGGTCTGAAATTAGGTGCTGATCCAATCTTTAATAAGAAACATGCTAAATTCATAACAATAAATGTCATCAAGAATGCCATGGTTACAAAAACCGCAATTTGATTAATATCAGCAAATAAGAAAATTTGGGCTAAGAACCATGTGACTATAATTGAATAGATTTTACTTTTACCTTGTTCATGAGTTGATTTTTTAAATGTTGATACAAATGAAAGTCCTGGTATAATTTTATCATTAGCTATAGCCATTAATAATTCACCAGCTCCAACCAATCCCATAATTACTGAAAATAAAGCAGTTGAAAGTTCTCCTAATATAATAATATATCCTTGTAAATTGACCGATTGTATCACCTTAATGTCCTTATATAATACTGGTCTTGGAATAGAACTTCCAATGGAAACAATTACGGTAGCATAAAGGAAAAATGTTAAAACTAAACCTCTAATTGTTCCCATAGGAATGGATTTGGATGGATCTTTTAAAGACCCTGACATTGAAGCACCAGCAAATATACCTGAAGTTGCAGGAAAGAAAATCCCAAATAAATCTCTAAAAGTTTCAGGGGTATCAAGTACTGAACCAGCAGCACCTTTTGTAAAATTAGGTAAAAGATTTTGACGAATTATTTCCCAATTAATACCAATAGTATAAGGTACATCTAAAATATAAGTCCTAGTAACACAACTTGAAATTGGTATCAGAATTATGGAAATGATTAAAATTATAAATAACCATAAAGCTGCTTTAGATACTAAGTTTGAACCTACCATGGCAATACATGTGCAAACAGCCAATAAAATCGTAGAATATAATAATTGCCAAAAATAACCTATAGGTAAAAAAGGAAATAAATCACCATCAAATTTACCAAAATTAACCATTAAAGGTTCAATAAAACCTACAACATTTAAGGAACTATTAAGAATTTGACCAATAAAGAAAATTATCCCAATAGCACCACCAAACTCTGGACCTAAAGAACGTGAAATCATATAATAAGCACCACCACCTTTAACGGTACCATTGGTGGCAATAGCACTAATTGACATGACAGTTAATGAATCAATTATATAACTTAATACCAATAGACCTAAAGATCCTAATATACCCAATTGACCTATAATAAAACCAAATCTTAAGAACATTAAAATCGATAGCACATTTAATGAAGTAGGAATGAATACACCATTAAACGTATCTAATTTAGCATCTTTTTCTTTAACTAAAGTTTTACGACTATCGGGAGGTGTCGCCCCATAATGAACTCTAGCAGTTAACAAATTTGAAGATTCATTAGAACCATTCATTATTGCTTAAGGTTTTCGCGAAGAGTTGATCTCCTGTAGGTAGAAGAAAAAAACATAAGCCTAGTGCACTAGAGAACTTGAAATTCATGTACCTATTAAGTAAGCATCACTGCACATATTAATAGATAAATATGTGTTTAGGCTAATACCTACATAAATATTCTACCCGAAAAAAAATAATATACGTAAAAGTTATAGCGGACCACCTAATTAGGTAAAATTTGTTCTGTCAACGACCTAAATACGTTAATACTGTACATAAGTATTGAAATATGTTAATCATTATTACAACATAAAGATTTACAGTAACATTAACAAAACAAGAAAGTATCATAAGACGTCTTTCCCAATCATTTACATATAGAGCAAACTTAGAAAGTGGCTTATAGTTATAAGGGGTGCGGATTAATCATTAACCTAAGAATTAACGGCTCCGTTGGGATCCGATTCAATAAGGCGTAACCATGCTGTCTATAGGCTATTCTACACCAGATACCTATCTAATCTCTAACCAATCAAAATCGCGATACACGAGGATTATTACCGCGGCACGACACTTTTTATATGCATAGCACTATGTAATATGCTAAATTTTACAGGAGAATTAAAAACGGGCCTGCAACTGGCAAGTAAACACTACGTACTACGATTTTTTACCGACGTAGCCCGACCCAGCCCGACCTAGGCCTAGTACCTACGTAAACTGTAGAGATTTCGCATGTTTGGTGTTGACCAATCCTTAAATAATTTCCTAGATTTTATCATCTGATTGCTATCATTATTAATATCCCCTTATTTTTTAAACAGTTTTTAAGTGTAACAACCATAGACATAGCATAGTGTAACAGTTCCAGTATATTGACATATAGAAAATATTTATAATATCGAAAAATATGGAGTTTAACGACTTGATAAACGATGAGAAACCTGATCAAATATGGAAATTGTATAATAAAGCTAAGGATTCATTACCATATAAGTCCAGGATGGAGAATTTAACTTGGAGGTTAATGTATTTGAATTCACATAAGAAATCATGTGACAATTTAGATCCTACTGCTGATGAATTTGATTATATAGCTCATATTAAGAAAATAGGTGAAGATCATAGTAGTAATTTTGACAATCAATTTTTAAATCATGTTGAAGTCAAATCTGAAAATCAAGATATGATGGTTGATAATAAACTTGACCTTGAAGATTTCAGTAATGATTTTTTTAATAATCTTCATAACCCTATGAATTTAAATAATCATGATACTATAGCTGCTTCATTTCCTAATATACTGACTCATTCAAATTTTCATGTTAATGGTAACTCAAATTCTCGATCAATACCTCAATCAATACCTCATTCAAATCCTCATTCAAATCCTCATTCACAGCCACCATTAAATCATTCAAATAGTTATAATTCGGCATTCAATGGACCTATTAGTTATCCAAAATTTCCTAGCAAATCAGTACCAACAAAATCATTTTTAACATCAAATTTACGTAATAAATCCACAAATTCCACTCCACTAGCAACCCCAATATCAGTGGCTCCAATATCGGCTTCCTCGATAACAAGTTCACCTCATCCGACCTTACCTTCAGCTCCTAATACAAACCGAATATCTTCCACTTATCAATTCAATGATCTTGTCAATTTCGAAGTTCCCGAACATGATTTTAATTTTGACTTGCATTCCCACCAGAATAGTGTGGTTAACTTACAAGACATAAATAACTTTGATCATTTGAATTCCAATATGAATTCCCCTATACATCAATTACATCCATCATCATTACCAACTACTTCATCAATACCACCATCATCCTCATTGCCCACGAATTTCAATTCTCCCTTAAATTTTGAAGAATCAACGTATTTTGATAATGCTAAACCTGAAAGACCTAAATTTAAAAGATCCAAACCATCAACTAAGAAAATTAAATCACAATCACCAAATGGCCAAAATACACCAATACTGAATCCTCCATCCTCCAACCCTTCCGGTACTCAATTTGAACTTAAAGAAAAGGAAAAAGATAAAGAAAAAGAAAAGGAAAAGAATAACTATCTTATTGACGGTAACGTATCATGTACTAATTGTCATACCAAGACCACTCCACTTTGGAGACGTAATCCTGAAGGTCAGCCTCTTTGTAATGCATGTGGACTTTTCCTTAAATTACATGGAGTAGTAAGGCCGTTGAGTTTAAAAACCGATGTTATCAAAAAACGTCAAAGGAATAGTAATTCATCCAAAAAATTAATCATTAAAGATGGTGATGATTTAAATCCTACCACATTAATAAATGATAAGAAATCACCAAAGAAAAGAAAACCAGTCAATATACCAGCATTCAATCCACAACCTACAACTAATGGTAGCTCAGTGTCAACACAATCCTCAATGGCCTCAAATCTGTTTGGTTTAGGTATCAATCAAACACCCACCACAACACCAAGCTCAATGATCATAAAGAAAGAGGATGATTTACATCCAATAAATGAATTGGATGACAGTTTATTAAATCTGGAATATTTACAGGAGGATAATTTAGATTGGTTAAGTATGGCTTTATGAAGTTGAATTGGGGGATGCCATATTCAATTTGATTCCATGATTAATTCTCCTGATATTCATATCCTTTTTCATCATACTCCTCACCTATCACTAACTTCATACCCATAGCATATTACCTATTAGAATTTATAGACTATCGTTTGTCTTTGATAAATGTGTATATTCATTTCCTGATGTATTATAATATATTAATAATATCAATAGTGCGCTTACGCCTTTAGTGTGGGGTTGTATTCCTCACTACGTCGTACTTATCTATTTTTACCACGATCGGAGACATATCTCACTGCCAGTAAAATCTCAGTGCGGACCTAGATTTAATTTCACTTATGTATTGTAAAGTAACTATAGAATATTGTAACAAATGCAAATGGCAAAACCGTGCCATATGGTACCTCCAAGAACTTCTAATGACATTTGAAGGTAAAATAGATGAAATTGCCTTAAAACCAATCACTAACCCACCAGGTATTTTCAAAGTATGGATAAAGACTGATGATAATGAAAGATTAATATATCAAAAGAGAATGAAGAAAACTGATACAAAGCAAGATGAAAGTTATTTCTATGATGGATTTCCTGATCTGAAGTTCTTAAAAGTTTTGATTAGAGATGAATTAACTCCAGGAGAAGATTTAGGTCATATTGATAGGTATCATAATTTTCAATTAAATCTGGGGCCTAAAGAGACAGACGCAAAGAGTGAGCCTAAGGGTGAGCCTAAGGGTGAGCCTAAGGGTGAGCCTAAGGGTGAGCCTAAGGGTGAGCCTAAGGGTGAGCCTAAGGGTGAGCCTAAGGGTGAGCCTAAGGGTGAGGACCCGTCTAAAGACTTAATAGAGAATAAAGATGAAGATTGTAAAGATTGTAAAATACAAGAGTAATAGCAGAATAATGAATAAATAATATACATTAGAATTAAACTTTAATCATTCACATTAATTGAGAGTAATTACTCCCTCTAACCATTTTATAAGATTGACCTAATTTCAGATCAAATCCATATCAAATCAAATCCCTGACTCGATGGATAATTTATTCAACCTCATTAATAGAATCCCATCCATTAACAACATATGGTAAAGAACTTCCTAACATACCAAAATATGTTGCATTATTTGGTAATCCTAATGAGTTCTGGTATTGTTTAATGACAAATGTTGGACTTATATTCTTAATAACATCTTTACCATTCTTCTCTGCTGCATAAGTATTTATCTCTTTAGTGATTTGTTTCCATTTATACTTTTCACCAGTTAATAATAATTGTTTCAACATTTGAATTTCTTGCTGGGTGATTTTTGTATTAGTACCAGGAATAGTATTATAGCTTTGTCTTTGTTGGGATTGAGTTTGAGGTTGTGTTTGGGTTTGTTGGTAGGCTTGTACTTGAGGTACACTTTGAACCTGTTGTACTTGTTGTACCTGTTGTACTTGTGGCACTTGTTGTATTTGTTGTACTTGTTGTTGTGCTTGTGGCACTTGTTGAACTTGCAGCACTTGTTGTAAATGCTGTTGTTGAACTGATTGGGTCTGTGGCACTTGTTGTACTTGTTGTGAATATTGGAGTTGTGAATTAGTTGATGGTTGAGACTTATATTGAATCTCATAGTTTGACAAGTTCACATTTTGCCCATTAGGATTAGGATAAGAATATTGTAAATTCTGATAGTTTTGATAGTTCTGATTTGGTACGTATTGATTATTATACATGGTTTCCATTTATTACTTCTAGCCACAAATTAAGATCTACGGCTCCTTTTTATAAGGTGAGAAAAGAAATTGTTCTCGAATTTTTACGACTTGGCTCTAAGGCGGTTCCGAGGGCTCATAACTTAAATGACATGGTTATAGAAATTTTGGTGGTTAAGGTGGAGAGAACATGAACCACAATATAAATTTTAACAATAGAAGGCGTTGTTTCAAGGCATTTCTTTAGTATTTGTTATTCCTTACATTGTTAACTATCGTACCGCATGATTTAAATTTACGAGGTGATGCCCGCAGTAGATCTGTGCCGTGCACTCGTCCGTTGATTCCTCAGGTTTTTAGATATGAGCATTTACGTATCAATTGTTTTCGTATTTAGTGATATTTTTTATATTTACGATTGTTTTAGCATATTTTTAATTAGGGTTTTTAAAGAGGGAATTTTTGAGATTTGATTGGTTATTAATGTTTCTTTTGAGATGATTTAAATGTGATTAAATGTTCTGTGCATTGTTTAGTGAATTCTAAGGCATTTGTGAGCATTCTAAGGCATTTATGAGCATTTATGAACACAGGTAGAAGAATTTAAAATGATCTCTATAAGAGATAGAATGATATAATAATCTATGAAAAGGAAATATCAATCATTGTTACTGACAGAGATAAGTTCAACCCTATTAATAACACCCTATATTAATCTACTATATTAATCTATTCACTATATGACCCATCGCTTTCATTATAACTATCTTCTGCCTCATCAGAATCACTATCAATAACATATTTAGCTTTTCTCTTTACTGGTTCTTTCTTGATCTCTTTCTTGACTTCCTTATTAACTTCCTTATTGACTTCCTTCTTTGGTGGTGTTAATCCTAACAATTCATCGTCCTCACTATCACTGAATATACTAATGATCTTAGGGGCATCTACTTTTGGTTTTTTATTCGATGGTGAAAAATAATCAGGTAATGTAGATTGAGCCTTATTCGGTGTCGATGTTGAGGTTGGTTCTTTCTTAACTTTAGGTTCGACGCTACGTTCTTTACTAACACTCTTAGTGTTGGTCTTTGCAATACTCTTAGGCTCAACACTACTCTCCTTTTCAATCTTTGGTTCAACCTTTCTCTTTTTCTTAGGGTCTGCACTTCTCTTTGCCCTTCTCTTGGTTCCCTTCAGTGGTATAATACTTGATCTAGCTTGATAATCTAACTCTAAAAATTTTTCCCAAGCAATTAAGAAATCATCTAAATCTTCATTCCACAAATCTTTTGCACTTTTACCTAATAAAATCGTTAATTCTTGTTGTTTGTCGTCACGCTGTTTTAATAACCTTTCGTATCTTTCTCTCGTTAAAGACCATAATGACATTCCTAATAAATAGTCATATTGTTGATAAATTGTTTCGGGTCTATTTTCCTCAGTTTCAGGCTTATTACCAACATTCAATTCACTAACATCAAATGCTGCTTCTTCTTCCTCTTCTTCACTATCATCTTCAATGACTGCATCTTTAGCGACTTTACCTTCCTTGGTAAATCTCTTGAATTGATGTGTAGATAAAATTCCAATTAATTCATTACGTCTCTTATTAGAAACACTTATTTGTTTATCAATAATCAACTTGATAAATCTTGCTTGTTCACTCAATTTGGTTAATTGATTAGTCAAATCATCACTCATGAAATCTTTACGTTTTTGATAATATTCTAATCTCACATAGTAAAAATCTTTAAGTATATC
This sequence comes from Yamadazyma lessepsii, assembly GCA_030563485.1. NCBI lineage: Eukaryota > Fungi > Ascomycota > Pichiomycetes > Serinales > Debaryomycetaceae > Yamadazyma > Yamadazyma lessepsii. The sequence goes on along the minus strand of JAJMJG010000021.1, from coordinate 38,075 downwards.
TAATGGACTTTCATATCTTTTGATTTTACCTCTTGGATCAAACGCTACCATATTTGTGAGATTAATACTTGATACTAATTTAAATCTTTCAAGTAAACCTATTTTTCTACTTTTCATCATTTCTTCTTGACTTAACTTAACAATAAATCTAATATTAATACCATGTTGTTCTTCCATATCTTTAATCCATGGCTTAACCTTATCTGACCCTAATCCAGTGATAAGATATTCTTTGATATTATTAATCCATGTTTTAACTGGAATTTCCGTAATTTCTAAAGTATTATCATCTATTTCTTCAATTTTACCACTTACTTTAAATTTCTCTTTACCCATTGGTTCAATATCACCTTCCCATCCCCTATACCAAGGTGACATTTCTTCAAGTTCTTCATTTTTCATTAATTTCTTTATATTCATAACTAAATCTTTAGGATTATAACATGGGATATTTGTAGACCAACCAGTACCGATACCTTCGGCTCCATTGACTAATACCATAGGAATAATTGGTATATACCATTCTGGTTCAACTGTTTGCTCATCTTCTTGAACATAAGTTAACAATGCATTATCTAATGGGTTGAAAATCTTTCTGGTTATTTCATTAATTTCAGTGAAAATATAACGAGCTGCTGAATAATCTTTACCACCAGCTGCTCTTGTACCGAAAGCACCATTTGGTTTAAGTAAATTTAAATTATTGGATCCTATGAAATTTTGGGCTAACCCAATAATGGTTTGAACTAAACTTTGTTCACCATGATGATACCCTGTATGTTCAGAGACATAACCTGCTAATTGAGCAACTTTGATTTCGGATTTTAAATTTCTTTTAAAACACCCATATAAAACTTTACGTTGACCAGGTTTAAACCCATCAAGTGCAGAAGGTATAGATCTAACATTATCAGCCATTGAAAATAAAATTAATTCTTTATTAATGAAATCACCAATTGGAATAACTTGTAAATTTGGATCTAAATGTGTACCAGGTTGGAAATTTTGCAACCAGTCTTTTCTCTCATCAGCCTTTTTCTTTGAAAATGCCAAGTCAATATATTCAGGATCATTACCTTGGATTGCATGAAATCTCTTTAAATGTTTATCAAGAGCTGAAAAATATTCACGAGCCTCTACATCAGTTGAGGTACCCAACCCTTTATAATACTTTTGTTTCCATCTACATCTTGTTCCTTCGGTATCTCTCCAAGTTTCAAACTCAGGCATGGTATAGAAGGGTATAACTCTTTTGGATCCACCTCTTTGACTTATGGTAACTTTAACAATAGGAGTAATGAATTCTAATAAAAATCCGGGGATTTCTAATAATCCCGGGAATGTTGATTCTAAAAAGTTAATGATTAAACCTTTGATATGAGAACCATCTTGATCTTGATCAGTCATAATCATAATACTACCGTATCTTAAAGTACCTATATTATCAACAGTATACTTCTTTTTATGTTGCAATCCAATAATCTGTTTTAAGGCATTAATTTCTGCATTCTTACTTACTTGTTCAGTCGATGCTTCACGAACATTTAATAACTTACCTCTTAAGGGAAAGCATCCATAATAATCACGACCAATTACTGCTAAACCTGCAACTGCTAAAGATAAAGCTGAATCCCCTTCTGTTAAGATTAAGGTACACTTATGACCTTCTCTTGTACCTGCTTTATTAGCATCAACTAATTTTACTTGACCTTTAACTCTTGATTTCTTAGAACCATCTGCCTTTTGAAGAGCTTTATCTTCATTGGCATTAGCGATTGATCTAATTTTATCCACTATAGAAGTTCTAAGAATTCTAGTAATGAATTGATCATTTATAACAAGCTTATCACTATTTTTAGAATTAAATTGACTGGTTTTGGTGGTCAATTGTTCTTTGGTTTGGGATGTAAAAGCAGGATTTTCAATTAAACAATTAATAAATAAAAACATATTATTTCTTACTTCTTGAGGTCTGATCATAAGTTTTTTCTTACCCTTTTCTTTCTTTGTAACTTGTTCAATTAATTTATTAATTATGGCATCACTTACAAATTTAACATGTGTACCACCAGTTGTAGTAGCTATAGAATTAACAAAACTTACTTGATTAAAAGTTCCATCACTCACAGCAAATGCAATTTCCCATTTATCATTGAATACTTCATGAACAATGGTTGTATATTTTTTAGCATCATCTTCTTCTTGATCAGGGTTACGTTCTTTGATGGCTTTAACGTACATTTCCACATAACTTTTGAAGTTACGAATGCTCAATTTCTTATCATTAAGATAAATGTTACAGTCTTTAACTGTACCACATAAATCATAGACTCTTCTTCTGAGGACTGATAAAACCTCTTCATCTAAAGAATCCATACCAAATTTAGACAAATCAGGTTTGAAAGTCACTCTTGTAAATTCTTTGGAGGATTTCATCTTTGTGATCTTTGGTTTAGAAACATTAGACATATTATTGGACCAAACTTGTTTATAAAGCTTTTCATGGGATAAATCAGCAGTTTCTAATTGAAATTCAGTGGAGAAAATATTACATAATTTAGCACCATACCCATTTCTACCACCCGTGACTTTTTTCTCATCATCATCATAATTAGAAGATGTCAATAAATTCCCAAAAATCAATTCTGGAATATAAATTTTCTCCTTTTCATGAATTTCTATAGGAATACCTTTCCCATCATTCATTACTTCAATTAAATTATTCTCAGGATCAATTTTAACTTTGATATTCTTCATCGTGGGGTCTCTGATTTTATTATCAGCAGCGTTAACTAAAATCTCATCAAAAATCTTATACAACCCTGGAACTATATTAACTTCTTTATAAACCATCTGTTCTGAAGATGCATCAAAACACCACATCTCGACAGGTGATTTTTCAACTGATCCAATATAGGTATCAGGACGTTTCAATATATGTTCCAATTGGGATAATCTTTGATATTGTTCAGAAGCATTTGATTTAGGTTTAGGTGTAGTGGAATTTGACTTTAACATATCTGTAATATTAGTAGAATCAGCGAGGGGGGCACTTTTGTTACTTGTACCATTCTTTTGAGATGATTTACCATTACTTGGTTTGGGAGTGGATTTTTTTGAAATTGGTTTCTTTATAGGTTGTGGATCAAAATCTTCAGAGTCATTGAAGTCAGATCCTGCCTCTGATGGTGAATCAATTACCATATCATCATCACTGGCTTCAAAATCTGAATAATCACTCATGTTACTCGTATCAAACGTATACAATAAAATCGCGTTGTAAATAATGAAAAAGAACTCACGTGTATTTACCGTTTATTTTACCTATATATACTTATGCCTAAAGTTTGGCTACTTTGAGTTGTTTATAACTGTAAATCGTTTACAGTCATTGGTGAGATCATTTATATCCCCCTTCAAGAAGCTATTAATTATATTTATGTCTTCTTCCTCTTTAATCCTCTTTGAATCTTAGTAAATTCTTCCTCACTAACATCTCTCTTCTTACCTTTCTTATCACCGTACTTTGATTCTAAATTACTAATTAAATCATCTAAACGATTAGCTTGTCTACGTTTAATAATACTTTGTAGATCATCTGTGTTATACTTATTTTTAATCTTCTTTTCTAATTCTTCAGCTTCTTTTGCCTCTTTAGCCAATTTCTTTAATTTATTCTTGACTTTAGTCTTTCTGGACTTTTTATACTTGTCAAAAGATTTGATAGTAGATTTATTGAATTCTTGAGGATATTCATCAATCAACTCTTCAATAATATTAAATACACGTTCTTCTTCAACTTCATCGAATTCTAAATGAGGTATAACTTCAAATAATTTTAAAAAATCACCTTCATAATAAATGAAGTTTTGAAATATATCATCCTTCTCTTCTATACTATTTTGATACTTTAACTTATCCTCTTCAATCATTTCAATAGTAATCTTTTCATTCAATGAATCAAAATAATCCTTCCAATCGAAGTCACCATTAGCAGCATCAATTTCATCTAATGATCCAGTATTGTCAAAACGTGTCCTTCTTTTAGGGTCTGATAAAATGCTATATGCAAATTGAATTTTAGGGAACAAATCCTCATTAGTTTGTTTTAATTGTTGAAGTTTATCAGGATGATACTTTAAACTTAATTTCTTATATGCTTTTTTAATATCCACTGGATTAGATTTAGGATCAACTCCTAATACTTCATATGGATCAATATTTGGGTATGGGATTGCCATGGTGTAGGCGCGAGATTCTGAGATGCGCTAATGCGCTGCTATAAGAATGAGGTGGGAATGATTCCATACACTAAGAAATTTTGTTTCCTATAAGGAATTATAACAGAAAGAATTAATCCACAGAAAGAATTTGTTATAGAAAGACATTATAGAAAGAACTTATCACAGAAGACAAAAAGACCTTATTACAGGAAGAATATATTTCCTAGTATAAAAAATTCAAACACTTTATGCTTATTCATCATATACTTAAATAATAAAATGTTTAAATCACTTGTAACCTAATTCACCTAAAGCTTCCTTAATATTTGGGAATAATATATCCAAGTGTCCTTCATAAACTGAATGGCTCATATGACCAACCCTAAAATATTTACCAGGTAAAGCTTTATGAATACCACCAGCAACGGTAAACCCTCTTGAAGCTAATTTAGTTAATAATTCAGGTCCATTGATAGATTCTGGGAAATAAACTGCAGTTAATCCATTAGCAGCAACTGATCTTTTAACTGGTAAAATCTTTAATCCTAAAGATTCCAAGTTATCTTTGAATTTATTAGAAACTTCAGCATGTTTAGCAAATCTGTTATCTAAAGGTTCTGATAAGATTTGATCTAATGATACTTTTAAAGCAGTAATGGTTTGAACTGCTGGGGTGGCAAAATAAGCCCCGGATCCACTTTCATAAGCTTTCATAATTGGAGTCCATCTTTTAACAGAAGCAAAGAATGAAGAATCTTTTGATCTGTTTAAAGCTTTTTCTAAAGCTCTCTCACTAGCATATGAAATTGATAAACCTGCTGGAACACCAATTGCCTTTTGTGAAGCGGTTAAAGCATAATCAATACCCCAGTTATCGAATTGTAAATCTTCAACACCAACAGAACAAACTCCATCAACAATAACTAAAGTTTCCGGTGATAATTTTTTAGTTAATTCACTAATTGCTTTGACATCGCTTACGACCGAAGTAGAAGTATCAACGTGAGTAATAGTAATGGCAGCATATTTTGTGTCGTTTAATTTGGCTTCAATCTTGTCTAATGGCACAACATCACCAACTTCTGCAGTTAAAACCTCAACTTCAATGTCATAAACCTTTAAACATTCAGCAAATGAGTCAGAAAAGAAACCGGTGGATAATACTAAAACTTTATCACCAGGATTTAAGAAATTGGTGGCAGCAATATCCCAACCTAAAGTACCAGAACCTGAGATAACGAATGGTTGAGTTTTAGGGTTAGTAGATTTAAATAATTTTCTTAAATTGGTTAAAACTGATTGGAAAGTTTTAACAAATTCAGGTGAAGTATGAGCTTGTGAAGGTGTAGCATTTGCGTATAAAACTTCATCACTAAACTCAATTGGACCTGGAATTAATGTCAATTTATGAGCTGGTTGTTTAAATGGGACACTTGACATATTGAATCTTTGAATTGGTTTTTTAAAAGATTTAAGTGGTTGAATAAATCTTATCATAAATTGGTAATTTATTCGCACTAATCCGGGACCCCAGTCCCTTTGTCCGTAATTGCTGAGAGGGTGAGAGTTAGTTGGGGTTTTAGGTATGGTTTTGGTTAAATGTTTTTTTGTGTTCTTTCAGTAGTGTGTTATAGTTAACATTTAATTAGATATTTGATTATGAGGTTTTTCTATTTAAAGTATTTCTGAAGAGTATTTTATGTGTGTTAAATGTGTAAAGTAGAGATGTTAAAATCTCAAATAAACTGTGAATTTTGCAGCTTTTAAAGGTCATAGATATTTGAAGGTAAAAGAGTTCAAATAAAAAAAAAATCAAATTATCATTCTCTTCTTAATACTCTTCATACTATAGTAAAGTTAGAATTAAATTTGTAGTTACTAAACCCACATTTTTCAATCACAATACCCAACTGTAATACCGTGGCACTCTTATCAATTCTCACACGTCTCATTCACAACAGCCGCACTAATTGCGTTTGTGGTTTAGGTTTTGCAACCATGTCTAAACCAAACGTTTTATTAATAGGTGAATCAAGTACTCTAAATTACCTAACATTTGTGTTTGACTCCTTAGAATGGAAAACTGCTACTGTCAATATAAACGATATAAAATTCTTACTGAGAACTGGGTCCATAGAAATTGATGATAATTTATATCAATTCCAAGTATCTAAAGCAGTTAACCATTTAGAAAAATTAAAGATCACTTACGATTTGATTGTTATTACCAGTAAGTTTTGTAATTTATTAATTAGGAAATCACAAATTTTCAATAATGTTCTAAATAATTCTTCAATTATACTTATAGACAGTTGGGATTGTCCTTGGATATTTCCTGATATTGATAAGTTATTACCAAACAATATTGTATTGGGAATGTATTCTAATATTGATTGTAGAAGAATATCAACAAATCCCAATAATTTCAAACTTTTATATTCACAAAACCTTACACTTATGATTGGTGTATTAGCTAGAAGTGATAAAGATTTAACACCAGTTTTGAATTATCAAAATCAAGGAATTATCTTTAGAGAAATTTCCGATTTTTTTAAATCTAATGATAATAATTTCTTACTAGTACCTTATCAATCATATTTATATATAACCAAATCAATTTGGAGAAATTTACTTACAATTGTAAGTTTACACTCATTATCAATAATCTTTGAAGAACCTAGTATTTTCAAACTTTCCCAAAATAAGAGTGCAATTCCTTTATTACATGGGATATTTCATGAATTATTGAATATTGGTAATAAATTGGACTTAAAACTATTACCAAGAGAGAATTCTAATGAATCTAAGAAACTCTTGCAAATTTCAATCTTAGCAGAAGTCAATGCTAACCTTAAACTCCAATCAATACTTAAGTTTAATATCAATTCTTTAGATACTAATTTAAGTTATTATAATTTCGTAAATGGTTTCGAATCGGGTCTTGATAGAATTCTCAATAGCTTGTTAATATTAGCACTCAAGGTAAACTTAAAAACTCCTTATTTAGAATCAATGAATGGATTTTTATTGAAATTATTCAATATTAGGAATACAAATCATTCAAAGATATTCCATTTGAAAAAATCATTATTAAATTTTAATACCATCAATGGTGTACCTCCTAGTAAAAATATGATGAACTTTCCACCTTTTAATCCTTTACCATGTCCCACAAAACCAACCCAATTTAGTCCTTTTACATTTAATCCTTTAATTATGATGATGAAGAAACAAGATAATGATACAGATTCTTTAGTTAGTATTGATCCTGGTGTTCAGGAGGTTTATGTGGATGCATTTTATACTGATGCATTAGACACTCCTAATCCTCAACCTGAACCTTCAAATATGGGCTTTCAAGGGAATTTAGGAAGTTCATCACAAGTTCAAATTAATTCTCCACCTGGTCCATTACCCTCTCAATATATTCAACAGAATTTCAATCAACAGAATTCTTATCAACAATCACCTCATCCTTATCAAATTCTGCCTCAATACTATAATTATCAAAGCCACCAGGGTTACCAGGGATATCAAGGATACCAGGAATATCAAGGTTATCAAGGTTATCAAGGTTATCAAGGATACCAAGGCTATCAACTAAATTACCCCTATCAATTCAATAATCAAATATCACCTAATGTTCCATCACCAGGATTAATTCAAAGTCCTCAACAAATTTCTTCAAGTATCCCACCAAATCAATCTCCTGCAATACCTTATCAATCCTCCGGAATACCTTATCAAATCCCTTCAGGGTATTCTCCGAATCAAATCCCTTCAGGATATTCTCCGAATCAAACTTCTCCAGGATTAAAGAGAAAACCTTATTATCATTTGCAGCCAAGTATTGATAATAACACGACCACTAAACAATTATGTCAATATCATAGTAACTTTTTAGATTCCATAAAATTCGATAGTTCCATGGATAATTTGGTTCCAAGCAGATATGGAAAATATGATACGTCCACTGTTAGACTTAATAGTGCTAATAACAGTAGGGCTAGTAAAGGTAGTGACACTAAGAAATAATTCGCGATGGTCTATAGATATGGCTGAACACAGGGGGTATGTTATGAATGAAATAGGAAAGGAATCCGTGTCTTTAGAAAAGCACGAGATTGAAAAGTACCTATATAAAAAACGTGTAAGTAGCATTCACGAAGAAGTCAGAAGAAAGACCCATATTATAAGTAAATTTATTATAATCGAAAAAAATGATTCTATGAATAAAAGAATTGATGAAATCTTAAGAATATTAAAAAGAGGTGAAGATGGTATCCTTCTAAGTGGCAAATCAAATAACATAGCTAAATTAATTGGTATAGTGGAAATAGTGAAAACTAAAATTAAGCTTCAACAATATAATAAATTGATTAAACAAGATTCAGTGAATAATCCTAATTATAGATATGCTAAAAAGACTAATAAACAAAAAGATAATTTACTGAATGAATTAACGCCTGAGTTCTATACTTTACCAATTTTATTAATTTATTTAGTACCTGAGGGTATTAAAATTGATTTAGATTGGACCTGTCAATAGGATAGAATAGCTTTCATTAGGATAGAATAGCTTTAAATAGAATAGCTTTCTATAACATAGAATTGCCTTCTCAAAAATAGAACAACCTTCAATGAGGATTAGAAAGTGTCAACTGTGAGATCCATAATACAACCAATAAATAATTAAATAAAGAATGAATAATGCTACTAATATACGTCATAATAAACAACTCATTGCTATACATTAAAAGAAAAAATGAATAATGTCTATTACTACATATTCTAGATATCCTACCCAAATCCCTAACCAATGTACCCTCAACGTTCAATCTTATTAAACATATCTATAATACAACTATAATGACCTAAAATTCCAAAAACAACAAATATATGCCATATATTATGGCTGGAAAATGCATAATCAATCCACCATAAAGAAAAGAAATCTTTATGATAATGAGTCAACTTTGGTTCTTCAGGAAAGTGCTTTTCAATGATTTCTTTGAACTTTGCAGTTTCATCTTCATAATCACTTTCAGCATCAGTTATATTATCAGCTTTATGTTTATTTAAAATTTGGTTAGTTATATCATGCTCAATCTCTTCAACTTCTTCCTCACCACTTTTCTCAATATGGCCTGTCACTATTTCCGCTGCATTGTGTTCATGATTGCAAGACTCATCCTCATCAATAACAACGTCATATCTCCATCTCTCAGGAATTAAACCTCCGTAGAAAATCACACCTATCCAATACCACAAAAATGACTTATAAAACAAAGGAATAAAGAATTTAAATGATTTAATGAATCCTTCATAAAAGCATAAAATAAATATGGTCACTACACCTAAACCAGCCAAACTAACAAAATAGCCAATTCTAAGTGATCTACATTCAGGTTTATCAAAATAAGGTGACCAATTAAAGAATAATCCAAATAATCCACAGAAGGATGTGAATGGAACGATCAGTTTTAACAATTTAGGATAATTATATAATGAAGCATATTCCACGGATATAATCGATGCGGTAATAAGTACAGTAATACCGGTATAATCAATACATGCAAAATTGTATCTTGTGGCTAATTTAGCAAAACACGAATAAGTGTGCCAAACAGAACTACTTATTAAACAAGCCATTGCACAAGATAAAAAGAAATAAATAGCCAAATTATCATTAGCAGTATTTAATTGATAAGCTTTCGTTTGTGGGAAATCATAAATCCATAAATACCACATAATTCCTAAACCTGTCAAATGAGTCCAAATATTCATTGATTCATTATGATTGAAATGGAAAATCGATTTGATCATTGACATATGACTTAATGAAAACCTATAACCGTTGATTATGTAACGATTTTCTCTCCAACCTAAGGGTAATTGGTAATAATGTAAATAATCATGTTGGGCTACTTTTAAAGCTTTATTGAAATTGTAAAATTTAAAAATATCAAAAATAGACTTATCAGTAGTTACAGGTTTGGTTAACCTTTTTTGGATCATATCATCAATATGTATAAGTTTCTGATCAAAATAATGTAAAGTGGTAATGATTTTTTGACTCAAGATTTCTTTAGAATTGTCAAACGAAACATCAGTTGAAATGAATGGTTCATTTGAATTGAATAAATAATTATACTGATCATCCAAGGTTTTATATAAATAATCTAAATTTTGTGTAGAACTCTTTAATACTGATTGTTTGATAAGTTTAAGTCTTTGATGAACCGTATCTAACTTAGCAAAACTCTTAAAGCTTTGTAAACTAGCACTGCTACTACTTCTTCTCCTATGGAAGTTACCTTCTTGGTGTTTCTCGGTTTCTTTATTATGTTCTTCCTTTATGGCATCTTCCTCAAGCTCTTGAAGATTATTGAACTTGAAGTATTGTTCAAATTTATCTAACCTAGACTCAATAGAAGATAAGAAAATATCTAACTTCTCTATTAAGAGTTCTTCAGTAGACTCAGGTTCAGAACGCAGATTATCAAATCTATTTCTAACTGCTGTTGTTACCGACATGGTTTCATGTATACAGCACGTTTATACGATAGATCGATGAAGTTTTTTCCTAGATTCTGATCTGCGCACCATTTTACCGGGAGTGTGGGACTATTGCGGAGGCTTTTTCTCAGTAGCTCTCGCCATATTCTTTCATATTTTCTCGTCGAGTCTTTTTTACATTTTAGGTTACAATATTCATCTATTACTATTCAACTGTAAGCACCTGGGTTACCAGACACCGTCATTTGAATATCTCTCGCCATTTTGGTTTCCCTTCCATAAGAAATTGCAAAGACCTGGGTACGACATCTCAATCACGAAGGTGCGTCATTCATCTCAAACCACTGTACCATACGGACATTAGTTTAGGGGTACTTTTTAAGTAAGATCACACCGGACTTTAATTATATCTGTCATATTATGGTTCATGAAATAGATGATAATATCCTTAAAAGTATTCTTAAAATTATTTACATATATTTCTAAGGTATCTTAAATATAGACGAATTGAATGAGCTTAAATCGCTTAACTTATAAACTTCCCCTAAACTCCCACAAAGCCTTCGTTATGGGCTCACTATCTTTAAAAGTCTCAACAAATTCCTTATACTGTCTAGCTTGTTCTTTATCGTGTGCTATCAACATATTATCTTCTCCTTGGTCATTGAATAAAAACCTAAGTTCAGTTTCATGTTGTAAGGTAAGATCTCTAGTAAGATAATACCTAATCAAAATATCGTTATCTCGTAAAAGTTCAAGAATTTGTTGATCCGTAATATTCTTTAAATGTTCATATATCGTTAATGGTTCATATTCTATCTTAAAAATCCTAGCCAAATGTTCACCATGAACCCATAAGTTTACAATCTTCACAAAAAACCAGTCATCATACTTAGGTATTAAACCATCAGGATACTCAAACTTTAAAGTAGCTATAATAGCTGATGGAATATAGATAGGTACTCCATTTAACATTGAATATTTTAAACTTGTAAAATGTTTTAAGGAATACGAATGTTCTCCTTTATCATGATATACGTTTGACTTATCAGTTGAAAGGGCCATAATGTTAATTGATATTCCTGTATCTACATCAATAAATTTAGCATCTACTTGGTTCCCATGTTCACTAACATCTCTGTTATGTATAAATGTGCCTACATCAATGAAATATCTACCATAGCCTTCAGTAGGATCTTCTACAACCAAAGTTTGATTAAAATTCATAGCAAAATCTATCAACTCTTTTATGGGCATTTGAATTGTAATTACTTCCTCAAATGGTGAAGTTAATCCATTCCAATACCATGATAATAAACTTCCATGCAGTAACCAATATTTTATATCTTTTTCTCTAGCAAATTTACTCCAGTTTCTTAACAAACGATCTATAGTAATACTTGACCTATAATCCAAATCTTTGTCAGTATAACCATGTTTTGGTTGATGTGAAAGTCCATTAAAAAACCGCCAGTCATATCTTATTCCTTCTTTTTTATTATTTTCATCAGTTAGAGCAGGTTTAAAGTAAGTGTACTCGTCTTTATCGAGGTCTTTAAAGTATTCCAAACTTTCATAGAACATAATTTGTTGGGATGATTTAGTCCTTGACTCCGGTTCATCATCTGACTTCTTAACTTTATCTTTATTCAAATTCTCTCCAAGTAACTTTGCTCTAACCAATGTATCTTTTTGTTTATAGATTTCCTCTCTTGAATATTCAAACATATCAGATGATAAAATCGTATGCTTGCTCCATCTAGATTGTTGGTTCTTTTCAACCTTTTTATAAACTTCATCGCCACCTCCTAAAACTTTAGGACTAGCTACGTATTTCAAATTCTTTAATATTTTCAAATGATCCATTTCAATTTCCCTACTTTTTATATCATCAATATTAATCTTATTGTCCTCGATATAATTATGAATCAACTCAGATTGAATTAACTTTTGGTTGTTTTCCACATTAAAGTCGTAGCTTCCACCTCCAGGGTTAAGTATAATGACTTTAAGTGGATTTTGAAGCTTATAAAGTGCATAAGATTTGGCTTGAAGGATTCTGTGATCATTAGATGTTTCAGGTTTCCAATTAGTTATTAGAAATTTTGGCAACTGTTGAGTATTTCTAAATCCTAATTTGACCTTTTCTTCATCATTTAATTCATTATTTATGCAAACAGAATCATCTTCAATTCCTATACTTGCACAAGTTAACTTCGTATTATCATCTTTACGTAATTCCTCATTTAACACTGTCATATCCATCCAATCAACCCAGTTAAATGGTAAACTGATTTCTCCTACTTGATTAGTATCAAGAATTCCTTGCTCTGGTTTTTTAATCCCCATATACTTCCGTTTAATTGCATTCAAATAAATTCCTAAAGTGAACCTTGGATCATAGTAGAATTCATTTTTATTTAGCCAACTTTCATGATCTTCAAACTCATGATCTTGTTTATTTGTTAAGAAATGTTTGAGTTTTACTGAAAACTGTGTAGGTGATAATTTTGTGTTGGCTAAGGGGTATTTATCTTTAGTTTTGTGGATATGGTCCAATTTGGTAGTTATGGTTTTATCTAATCCACTGAGGTACAGAGAGGCTGGGAAATCTGTGAAACCGTTTCCACTGGGTGTATTAAGCCATACAACAAATGTTATTGAGGCGAATGATAATATAATCAAGAATATTCGTCTCAGTCGTTTATTTAGTATTAATGGAATCATCTGGGGTAAATACGCGGGTTTAAAATTTAGCGACGGTGCGGTAAAGTTTCGTTAGAGGTTTACAAACCTATGTCGGCGAGACATTTAAATGCACAGTAGGGATATTTATGTACTAAAATTCGTTAGGTTAACAAGTTGAATTTGTCGTTTAATATTTAGTAACTCGCCATTAGAAGTTTCCAATCTCGGAAGCACTGCTCAAGGATTCTGACTGGCTCTATCAAAATTCTTGAACAATCCATGGATAATTTTGATTGTCTCTAATACTAATTCATCAATATAAAATCACATTTTGCAACCTCTAATACTAAGTGATGGTTAATTTACACGGCGTCTACCACAAATTTGCACCGCTTCTACAAATTTATATAGTTTTACACACACACACACACACACACACACACAAAACTAAAACAATTCCCCACCAAACTATTTGAATTGATGATTGATAATAATTTCATCAGTAGAATTATATTTCAATTAACACTATGAATGAGAGAGAGAGATAGGAGACAATGACCATATAAGAGGTTATTCCCTACAAATGAACAAAAATATTCGCATATATAATGCTAGATTAACTATAAAATATATACTGAATTAAAACAAGCAAAGGCAACCGTCAACAAGTTATAGTAAAACGAAATCATAGTCAAAGGTCAGACGTCGAAATCAATTTCCGCAGCCTGGTTCACTGCATTGAGCACCATTTTTATTGTCATTGCAATAATTATCAATACCACCATAAGTGTTGAAATAAATTTCACCATGTACAGCATTATCTTGCCCAAGTTCATCATAGCCTTGTGCAGAGCCAGGGTTAGGGTTTACAGTAGCAGTACCACAAAACTTCCAGCCGCCGCTATTATTATGGAAATAATCAGGCACTTCTTGGTCGTAATCGAAAATATCTCCTATGCCTCGATCAGTTGATAATATTCTGTCAAGATCCATATTAACATTATCCCAATTCCAGGTAACATAATCTACATCAAAATAATTGATTCTCTTATTGTGATTACCACCTGGTACATTATAGAAATCCTCATAATTATCAGCACCTTCAGGAATCGGTTTCGATTGAACGATAGATCTTGCCAAAGAAACGACGTCTGAATATCCAGTTGTATGGGAAGCCGAATGATTACCATATGAAGATGACCATGATATTGCATTGGCATTAGAATTACTATTGTCACTTCTCTTGCTTAATATAGTGTCAGTGTCACCTATACTAAATGTTCTAACATTGAAGAACCCTGATTCTTTATTGAAAATGTTTAGAACTTGCTTATGAACTTCTGTACCAAAATGCTCATCTATGTGGTATTTACCCAAGTACCCATGTCTATATAAGTATGCATCATTAGAATCAGTTGTATTGCTCGTGGTATTTCCAAGGTATGAACCACTACCACCTGCTAAAGCTGCTCCAATACCTCCTGTTACAGCAATACCTAATGCCGGATACCAACATGATGGGGTTGCATGTGCGGTAGTGTTAGCACATGTGTTAACCCACCATGACCCTTCTAAACCAGCAGCAGAAACCACAAAACCTCCTATCGCTTCTGATGTAAACCATGCCCACCAGTTTCTACGCTCAAGAACATGGCGTGCTGCCATAACAGCAAACCGCTTGTTAGTATAGACGTCAATATCAGATGTATTAAAACTTGGATTGTTGTGTTTGCCATTAAAAATGTCGGTATCATTGAACATAAATATAAACAACAAGAGTGATGTCAAGGAGATCACAACCAAAATTTTAGTCACTCTTAATAAAGCGGATCTATTATCAAGGTGGCTTTTAAGCTTGTCTTGAAATATGATCATGATGAGATACTAGATGATAATTATACAAAATAAAATTGACCGAAAAAAGGACAACTTCTAAAAATTCTCTTTATAAGAATTTAAAACTAACTTAATACCGAATCAGTTTTATAGTCATGATGGGAAATACCTATCTTTTTATAGTTTTTTTATTGTAAGTCTTTAGTACGAATTTGTGCGTAAATTTAAATTACTAAGGTCATTATTCGTATATGGTTATCCGTATATGGATAATTTAGGGGTGGCTTCGAATTGTACTTGAGTCATTGGCTATAATAGGCACCTAATCATTGTACAACAAGGGAATGGCTTAGTGTATCTGATGTTTGCTGTGGAATGATACCCGTAAATAAATCTATGAGAGACTAATTTATATGTGATACACGTATCTATATATGATACACACAAAAACATACCAACTTACCTATCTATATAATCCTACACATAAATCCAAGCACGGCGGAATAAAACTGGCATATAATACATAACCAATAAAATTCTAATGTTACACTGATTGCAAAAAAAAAACTAAATCTCACACAAAATCCTATTCAATTCCTCAATGAAATCATCGTCTAATTTCTCCAATTCACTAGTATCATGAACTTGTTCGTCAATCTCATTAATCTTCTTTTGAAAGTCCATATCAGTCTTTTTGATATCAAAATTGAACTCTTCTAAATCTTCGGCATTTAATCCAAAGTTCTCGTCATATTGATTTAAATGATTATGCAATTGATCCCAGGTATCTTCAACTGTATCCTTAGTTTTCATCCCTTTGTTCTTATTATAATAATCTTTGAATAATTGTCTCTTTAAAAGAGTTTTATTCATAACTGCTTTCAATTGTGTTATGAAAACCTCTTCATCTAATACAGTTTTAGATTTAATGGATATCTTGACCTTATCAATATCAACATATTTAAGTCGCAACTTGGTTAAAAAGTTTTCAATCCATTTAATAATCTTTAGAAATAAATGTTCTTGATCATTGACGTATAAATTATGGATGAATTTCCAGAATATTATTATATGATCATCTACCAATTTCATCAATTTATTGAAGATTTCAATAGGACTTAAATAGTAGATTTCTTCTTCGTTTAATCTCACTAATAATGCCACTAATTCATTACTAAAATTATGATAATCTTTAAAGAAAAGATGTAATTTACTTCTACTCAAGAGTTTTATTAATGGTTGATAAAATATAATCAAAAATTGTTTTAGAAGCCTAGTTAGTTCAGGCTCTTCCCATAAACTTTTAAGTATTAATTTATCATTCTGTCTTATCTTTAATTGATATAGTTGCTTTAAATTATTAAATATATCATTAGGCTTATCTTTAAGGTATGCACTTTCATGAGGAGTTAATGACTTTAAATTATGAAGAATATCATAAACATCTTCATCAATTTCAATCGTGTCACTAGCTGATTTATCTGCCACAAATTCTTCAATGGCTTTAATGAAATTAGGGTAATTGGTTAATTTTTCCTTAACTTCCTGAATTTCCTTATCATATCCACTTAAATCATCATCTAATAACATAATGAAAATTATTGATAACAATGATTTATTCTTAGTTCCAGGTAATGTCACTAATAATAAGTTAATTATACTACTTATAATACTCATAGGATTGGTAAACCTAAGGATATTATATACTAAACCATAAGGGAATAATTTATGGAATTTTACTAAATTATTCAACATTTCATTCGAATTATCCTGGGTGAAGAATATTTCAAATATAGTAGCAGATAATTCAATTTTACACCAATCCACAGTGACTTTTAATAAAGGTGATAAATTATTCAAATCCGATTTTGATCCAATTTCATTGAAAATATTCTCTAAAGTATTGGGATCAGTAATTAATTGTAATTTAAAATCATCAAAACTTTTTGTAAGGTCAAGCATCAATGAACTCACTTGTTTTTGGAATTCTATTTGTGTAGCTATTACGAGCTTTTCATGTTTAACTCTCTGTTCATAATCCAATTGTTGCTTTTCAGTTAGTTCATTAAAAGAGTCGTCATTTAAAAATTGTTGGAATTCAGTGCTTTCAATTATTTCAGGAAATTTCAAAAGCTGATTAAGGTATCCTCTTAAAGCTAATCGAAGTTTCTCCTTAACAAGGTCATTTACATCATGTTTGAATTTCTCAGGTAGATTACTTGTTTCTATACTCATTATACCGGGGAAGCTCTTTTTGAGCAGTTTCTCAAGTAATTTAAACTTACTATATGGTCTATAGACGTAATGTTTAGTAAATTGATTATTAGAATTGGTGAAACTTTCTGATGATCTTTCAGATAACGACTTTTCAGATGAAGGCTTTTCAGATGATTCAAACCCGTTTTCATCTTCAAAACTTCCATTTGAATTATTCAAATTTTTAATAATTGCAACTTTGAATTTATTATTGGAAACTTTAGCATTTGGATTCGTAGTCACCTGGATTATAAACTCATAATGATGAGTTTCTCTATTATAATGAAACCAAGAAGTATTTTGATTCACAATATTAACACCAACAACATTAATATTTAAACCATTTATAAACTTCACTTCCTGCCCCACATCTTCAATATTCGGAGTTTTATATGCTTTGATCTTATCTAACTTACCAACATCACTGGGTCTTAAATGATCACTTTGAAGATATTTCATATCCTTTTCAGTGACAATCATTGAATTATAAAATAATAATAATCCTCCCGTAAGTTTAAGATTAACTTGACGTCGTTTTGTGATATGTTCCTTTCTATCCTTAGAATTAGATAATTGCTTAGAATTCAAACTTTCCACAAACGATTGAACAGTATCTTGCCAGAATGCTTTCTGGTTCTTTTCATCATTATTAATAATGAAAGGAAAGTTACTTATATAATTATTAAAGAAAAATCTTAATAAAGGGAACAAATCATTGTCACTTTCATTACTATAGGATTTAAATGGGGCACCAAAAAGTCTTAAACAGTCAGGTTCTGATAATCGTACTAATTCATTTTCCAATCTTTTCTGCAAGAGGAATTTCTTAAGGAAATGTTCTTGAGTGGGACTCAATTCTGTAAGGAATTGGTTAGTCATTTTAACAACCGTGGAAAGTGGTTAGATTTAGATATTAAGGTTAATAAATCGCACATTGCCAAGTATGGGAGATATCTTGGATGCGACATCTGGGCCACGACATCTTACCTTCCACATCTCATCTGCAAAAAGCCTGCGACATCTCATCTGAAGTTAGTGATGCGTAAAACATCTCATCTGAAAATTTTTTTGTTACACACCTCTACATACAAAACATGGGTACTGCTAAGAAAGAAAAACAAAGAAGAGTAAGACAAGGAGATGTTAGAGATGGTAACCTTCGTGTTAAAGGTGAGAATTTCTATAGAGATGCCAAGAAAGTCAGGCATTTAAATATGTATAAAGGTGGTAGAGCTATTCGTAATAGTAAAGGAGAAATTGTAAGAGCTGCGGAATTACAAAGTACCGATGCACCAATTGCAAGAGTTGATCCTAATAGAAGATGGTTTGGTAACACTAGAGTCATTGCACAAGATGCTTTAACTCATTTTAGAAATGCAATGGCCGATAAGAAGGATAATACATATCAAGTATTATTGAGAAGAAATAAATTACCAATGTCATTATTAAATGAAAAGGATACCACTGAATCACCACAACTGAAAATTATTGAAACTGAATCATATGATCTGGCTTTCGGTCCAAAACAACAACGTAAAAAACCCAGAAATTTACAAGTTTCTAGTTTGGAAGAATTAGCACAAGTAACTGCTAAAGATTCAGTTGATTATGAAGAGAAACAAGAATTAAATGCCACTTTAGGGTTAATGGGTGGTTCTTTTATGGATCAAGAAGGATTTACACAAGAAGCTAAAGAAGCTATTTTCCATAAAGGTCAATCTAAAAGAATCTGGAATGAATTATATAAAGTTATCGATTCATCTGATGTAGTTATCCATGTGTTAGATGCTAGAGATCCTTTAGGAACAAGGTGTGAACCTGTGGAAAAATATATTAAGGACGAATGTCCTCATAAACATTTAGTTTACGTTTTAAACAAATGTGATTTAGTACCTACATGGGTAGCAGTATGTATAAATATCTTTACTAACCATAGAATGATCATAATATAGTATGTACCAAAGCATAAGTCAGGGTGATTTTTGATTGATTTTATTCAATGAATACTTAAAGAATTGCCTGTTACGTCTTTGGAAAATTAATATTATCCGTCGTGATCCTAGTCGTTTTGATTTGGTTTTCACATTTGTTGATAGTTTTTATCAACGTTTAGGATAACCGGTGACTTGTGAGTTGAATCTTTTTCTCCATAAAATGATTCGTAGTATAGATGCCGACATTTTTCTCTCCTCCCACCATACTATTTTATGATTAATTCTGTTGGAACAAAAAACACCAACAAAATAGAATACTTACTAACATTTAGGCTGCATGGGTAAAACATTTATCAAAGAATTATCCAACTTTAGCATTTCATGCCTCTATTACCAATTCATTTGGTAAAGGGTCATTAATTCAATTATTACGTCAATTTTCAACTTTACATAGTGACCGTAAACAAATTTCAGTGGGATTCATTGGTTATCCAAATACTGGTAAATCATCCATAATTAATACGTTACGTCGTAAGAAAGTTTGTCAAGTTGCACCAATACCGGGTGAGACTAAAGTCTGGCAATATATCACATTAATGAAAAAAATCTTTTTAATTGATTGTCCAGGAATTGTACCACCATCATCGAAAGACACATCAGCAGATATTTTATTTAGAGGGGTGGTAAGAGTTGAACATGTTTCAAACCCTGAAACTTATATTCCTGATTTATTACAAAAATGTGAAAGGAAACATTTAGAAAGAACTTATGAAGTTAAAGGATGGTCTAATTGGGAAGAAGATAATGATAAATTAGAAGATGCTACATCAGAATTCATAGAATTAATTGCTAGAAAATCCGGGAAATTATTAAAAGGTGGTGAACCTGATGAACATGGAATTGCTAAACAAGTTTTGAATGATTTTAATAGAGGGAAAATTCCATGGTTTACTGCTCCACCAAAGGATGAAGAAGTAAGAACTGGTGAAGATAAAAAGGCACATATCAAGAGAAAGAGAAGTGAGAGAGAAGCTAAAGCTAATGAAGAAGTTGAAGAGGAATTAGAGGAATATAAAAAACAAAAACTTGATGAAGAATGGAAAGGTATTGAGGATTAGGTTACGGTTGTATTCATAGATTAATGTAAGCTTTTATTTGGTGAGTATGATATTTACTATTGTATCGTATATAATCAACTCTATATAACCTATTAAAATGGTTTCGGAGTTGATGGTGTATCATCAGTCAAACCCCAAATCATCCCCTTTAAATTCTTAAATAAATTCTTATCAAACCCTGATTGTCTTAATAATTCTTTAAAACATTCCATAACCAAATACGCATGTAAAGTAGAAGTCATTTGTTGATTATTGGATTGATTATTGGAAGTGAAAAATTGACGAATCAATGGTGAAATTGGTAATAAATTCAACTCTTCCGCCAAGTACTCAATTGATGGTTTATTTAATGGTTTATCATCATTCTTAACTAATTGATTACCAATTAATTTAAGGTCATAAAAGTTGGGGAAATATTTATTGGTATACCAAAGGAAATCTTCTTCATTAATTGGTAAACTATCATTCAATAATAAACTTAAAAAGAATCCTAAATCATAACCAGCATGAAAACTTATCCAATTAATTGAAGTATCCAATAATAAACCACTTTCAATCATCAATTCAGAAAAATTGAAGTAGGGTATACCTTCAGTCAGAAGTAATTGGAAATTTATTTGCGAGTTTTGGGATAACATTGATAAATGTTCTTCATTAAACATCTCTTCGTTAATATCATACAAGAAATTGAATTGCCAAATTATGGAATTACTCAATTCATTGTTTTCGTTAATCTTTATAACACATAATGATAATTGAATTAAATTCAATAAATCACTATTGGATCTTAAAGTTTGGAAATGGTAGTCCGACGATGATTTAAAAGTTCCAACTGGTCTAGCAACTATTCCTGGGATTTCTTGATGAATGGATATATATACTGAAGTAGTTTTATCATTAGTGAAATTTCTTAATATACTAAATTCTTGTTCCAAATTATTATTCCATACTTCTCTTACAATTGGTACTTGTGGAGGTGATTGTAATTGTTGCATTTGTTGGATTGGATGAATATTATGTATTTGATTATTATATTGGGAATTTTGTTGTTGTGTTTGTTGTGACTGAACTTGTGGTTGTTGTGATTGTACTTGTGGTTGTGGTTGTTGTTGTGGTTGTTGTGGCTGTGATTGCTGCTGTTGCTGTTGTTGTATTTGTTGTAACTGTTGTAATTGTTGAATATTCACATTATTTGATTGATTATTACCATTATTATTATTAGAATTACCTCCATTAATAACCGCTAATAATGGATTGGTAGACCCTGGGGTACCTAAGTTCTGTTGTTGTAAATGATTTAAAATCTGTTGACGTTGTTGTAATTGATGTTGTTGTAAATGGAGTTGATTCACTTGTGGAGACTGTGATGAGTTATTCCCAACTTGTCCAGGTATTTGGTGTAGGAATTGATATTGTGCACCATTCATTTGTTTTGTGTTAAAAAGATTATGATTGGGCGAATAATTCAAATCCTAAATTGTTTCGTTGTACAAGTCCTTGTATTCTCTTTTACCGTTCTATGCGCTGATGTCGATGAAAGAGTTTTTTCGCACGGTAGTGCGCTACTCATATAGTTATAGTTGAACATTTTACAGCATATATTTATATATGACCAATGTTTTTTAACAAATGTCAATGATTTATCCATGGGTAATTCTTTTAATTTCTACATAAATTTTATTGGTTCTGCCTTATAGATATTTAAATTTCAAGTATGGATTAATTGTACTTTTAAATTTCTAGTATGGAGTGATTCGAATTTTAAATTTCAAGTATGGAATATTTGTCCAAACTAACTTATAACTGTTCTCTATTCTGTAAGAAATCATGATCTCCAATCTTCCTAGGCTTTATTATGGTTTGTAAAAGGAACCCTATAGCTAATAACCCTGCTATAACTGCTACTATTATATATACCACACCTAAACTAACATTACGGCCTCCAAATATAGAATTCGTCGTAATAACTAATGATTTAGTGCCATCAAATATCTTTACTGGATAATTCATTTCTACTTGGATTTCATAACTTCCTGAGCTTAATGTATCATCTTTATTTAATCCATAAAGTTTATAAAAAGAGGCTAATCCTGCGGTTCTCATCCAATTTTGTAACAATTGCCATTCTTGTAAATTGGGAAGATTTGTGTCATTATAACCTTGAGGAAACATCTTATACCAATTTGGTGGTGGAACAATATCACTAGCATTATAATTAGTTTTCTTATATTTGTGTTTAATATCAGAACTCCAAGAAATATCTGTTTGGTATAATGAATAAGTTTCATTGTTTTCACTTGATTTAGCATTCAATAATGTTAAATTAGAAATCGTATCATTGAAATAGGAATTTGCAATTAATCCACAAGGATAAATCATTTTCTTATCCTCTCCAAATTTAAGAGGCTTGCAATGATCTGATAAATCACTTTCAGTTACTGCAATACCTTTTAATTGTTCCAAATCATAACTTTCAACATATTTACGATGGTTTTGATAAAAATTGGTTAAATGATAATATAAGTAAATTGGAGGTTTTAAATCTTTAGGTAAATTAAATTGAATATGACATGTTGAAATATCATCACCAAAAGCATCAGTATGTGATTCAGATCTCCATTTGAATTCAGGATTCTTATTGTCAGTATTAAAATGATAACTAATATATTTCAGGGGTACATTACTGAATGAGCTTGATTCATAATTACCACACTGGCTATAATCAACAGTTATTTTTTCAACTTTCAATACTGTTATTAAGATGGCTATACCTAAAGGAGCAAAAATTGCTGTTAATACAAACAAAAATGGTATCACTGAAGTTGGTGTCATAATAGGTTGCCATGCTTTTAAACGTTGTTGCCTAAAGGCAGTATTTGGGGGTTTACGTGATTTATTGAGTTTACTTTCTTCATTGGTATATTCATTATCACTATCTGAGGAGTTATCATTTCTACGAAAGAAGTTCATGATCTGAAGATTTGATACACAAAGGTGCGCAGCCACTTTCGAGATATACTAAGGGTATTGCGACGCTCGTCTCGGTTCTGTCTTAGGCGGTACTCGCCTAGCGAGGGTGACGGTTCTACGAGACAAAACCACTACGAGCTATATTATATTAATTACACTATACATGTAAACCTTATTTTATACACACTCCAAGCTTGAACCCTTAAGCTTTCTTCTTTGGTGGTGCTTGTTGAGGCTTTTTATCGGTTTTTCTCTTTGCAACAAAAGCTTTCTCTTTTCTATTATCTTTCTTATCAGATTTGGCTTCTCTCACTTCCAATAAAATTGTATTACCTTCAATAACGGTCTTTTTTGCATCTAATGCCTTCTTTTGTCCTTCATGCTCAAAGAAGTCACATAAGGCTATGTTACCACTAAGTCTAAAGAATTTGATCTCTCCAAATTGTTTAGATAAATGATCTTTTAATACTTTTTCACCAATACCTTCACATCCACGAACATATATAGGGAACCAATCTTCCTTTTTGTATCTTCCATTTGGTAAAGCTGTTGGTACTGGTGCTGGGGTGGTTACTGGTGTCTTTTTTGGTTGAGGTTTAGCCAATGGTGGTGATTTAGAGCTTTTGTCTTTGGCAGTGGTAGCAACAGCAGCCCATGAGATACTCCCATTTTGTGGAGGTGGTGTTTCCAAATCTTTATCTTTTTCCAGTTCCTCGAGTTGATCTGAGATTTCTTCATTAACTTCGATTTCTTTGGATTCATTAGCTTCTTTTGGTTCGACAGTTTCTTCAGGAATTTGTTCAACTGGTGTTTCAACTGGTGTTTCAGTAACTACTGGCTCAGTTACAACGGCTTCAGCAACGACAGTTTCAGGAACTGTGACTTCTTCCTTTTCCGGTTCCGGTTCTTCAATATCAGTCTTTAAAATATCATGCTTATATTCATAATCAATAAATTTCAAAACATCATTAGCAATATCATAAGATGATTCTTTAGCACCTGGTGATAAAACAAAGGTTTGACTAAATTGATAATATTTAGATGCATTTTTAGACCATTCCCCATTAACTACAATCAAGATAGCACTATTTAAAGTAATCTGGATATCAGCAGTAATTATGATGATTTTATTCTTAATTTCTTGAGTTTTTAATTTGGTGAAAAGCTTCTTGATAGCATCGGTACCATTGGCTTGATGTAAGAGTTTTGAATCTTTACCTACATCACCATGACTGATAAATGCTGAAGGTGTATAGAATTGATATAAAGTTTCAATTGATGAGTTATAATGCTCGTAATATGATTGGATAAAATACCATCCGATGGTATTAGCCCTTTCTATGGTTAATTTGACAGTAGACGGATCAGGTGATGATTTTTCACCATTTACCTCTGATGTAACTGTCATGATTGATAATTTAAAATTTTTCAGTTTGTTGATCTGAGGGCACGAATTTTTCCACACCTGAGGTGTTTGCCCCTTACTAAGAGGGTCCTGGGTGGGGTGACTAAAGGTAATACATTGAAAGTTTCATATTAGATTAAGTATAATAGTGAAGTTTAGGTTATGATTGAGCTTGTTCTATCAAGATTAGTCAAGTGATGTAATACATAACACTTAATACCGGAGATTTTACGGAGTGCACCAAAATACGACGGATAAGCATAATCTAGTCAACAACACATAAACACGTAAACACGAACAAAAAAATCAATTTGGCGAAGAAAACTAAACAATCAGTAATGAAAAGAATCACTACAGAAACAGAGGTTTTAGACATCGTTGTTAATATGACATATATACCAAAATGAGGTTGTACTCAATGAGGTGGTACTCATGAGGTGATACCCTGAGAACCATACACTATAGACCTATACAGAACTTATTGACATTCTCTTAAAAGCTCTTCTAAAATCTTATTCTCTAAATCACTCTTATTACTTACATTCTTAAAGTTCTTAATCCCCATTCTTCTTAAAACTTCAATGGTCTTATCCCTTGGGAAACCCATATTTTCAAATTGGGTAACGATTTCATTATCAATTCCATATAATGCAGAATCACTTAAATCAGTACCAATAGATTCACTAGCATACATTTTGGTCCAATAGGCAGCAGTACCATTGAATCCTTCTCTGTCACTTAAGTAATGTTTAGCAACTTCAGCATCTTGAGGATCATTAGGCTCGGGTGATTGTAATAAACTTTGTAATGAGATCAATGACGACTTTAAAGTTAAAATTGGTGTCCAAGCATCTTTTAAGATATCTAAACAAATAGCCCCTGTTACAGAGGAAATATTTGGGTGATAAATTTTAGTAATAAATTTCATTATAGGTGGCTTGAATGGATATTCATTTGGGATAGTGATATCGATTTGAAAGTTACCACCTTCATACGGAGTACCTGGTGGACCTTTAAAGATACCAGTTAAATGAGTTAAATCCGTTTCGTTGTTTAATTGTAATGCAACTCCCGATTGGGTATCTTGCCGACACTCTTCTAATTCTTTGGCAATTCTTTTAACTCTTGACATGTTGAGACTATGGTGAAACAAGCGAGGATTAGTTTCGCTCTAGTTTTGGTGAGGTTATTGGCAAAGGTAGTGGCTTAAGTCAAGAATATATTTTTATTGAAGGTCCATAAGGTTTTAGTTGGTGGCTTACGGGGTTACGCTTGAATGGTTTAAAATGATTCAATGGGTGTTTCCATAAAGAGGATAATAATTTATTATATATGATTTTGATTTGTTATGTATCACATTTGAGGTAACTTTTACGCTGGTGTTAACTTTGAGATACTCAAAAATTATATAGATTCATGAATACAAACAACCACAAACACAAAGAAACACAAGCAAAGAAACACAAGCACAAACAACTACAAGACGACAAGACGATTAAAAGAACTACAAAAAAAAATATTTAAAAACTTATATTACTCATACCTAAACTATATGCTTAAATAATGAGATCTATTATACACTAATCTACAAACTATTAACATTCTTCAAAGAATCTAAAAGTAATTTAACTTCAGATGGAGCATTCTTTATGAATGGTAAATTAAAGAAATTATAATTCCCATTCTTAATCAACTCGGTGAATAAGATTGTAAGTCCCCATTGATGTGGTTTATTAACAAGATGTCTCTCGATTAATACCCTGGCAATGATTTCTTGAATGGCTGATTTTGTTTCATTATTACTCCATGATGTTTTTAGATTTATAAAGTATAAGAAAACTCCAAGTACCCAGTGTGTATGAATATTTGGATATCTTAATTGATTAGCTAACCCATTGATTAAATGATATTTGAATTCAGTTGATCCATGATTTAATAAATCATAGAATATTGTTACATGTGGTGACTTTGGATTAAATTGACTTCTATCCTCATTTAACATGGTATAAACTACAAGGGAGTTTATTAAATCAACATTATAATTAACTGCTTCATAACCAAAACCATTAACTGATTTTGATGATATCTTCAATCCATTATAAATTGTCTTAATAACTCCAATGGCTGGTATACGTAAATAATTATCGATAGGTCTTTTCAACCCAGTTTTAACTAAATCTTCTGATGGTGAATAACTAATAACTGGTACTGATTTAATTTCTTGTATTCTTTCAACTTTCAACCCTGGTGTGAAAGGATTCTCCAATTGAATATCCTTAGGTGTTGCACTCAATATCAAGTTTCTTAATTGTAAGTAATTATTAGGAACAATTGATAATAACTGAATATAATTTTCACATAAAAATTCGGGATAATCATTATAAATCCCGACAAAGATTCTATTGACAGCTTTGAATATAACATTGATTATATCCTTATTAACATCCTCATCTTTATAATAAACTGTTTCAAATTTTAATAACGATGATAATAACTTTATTAAGGTGTTATCACCTTTATCCTTCAAAAGTTTAGGTAAAAACATACGATGACTTATTAAGGAGATCCATGCAAACGTAAATCCTGGTAATATAATTGGTTGAAGGGAATTGAATATATCTCCAATGAAATTATAAAATTGTGAATCCAAATGTTTAGTAGCATCTTCTTTTAAAATCGAAGCATCACTCCAATAAGATAATAATGAAGAGAAGAACCTAAAATAAGCTCTTTCATTCCAATTACCCAATTCATGATCATTAGTTAATGATACTAAGATAATTGACATAATATTCTTCAAATAGTCCATTGCTAAATTGGTATCATCTTTATCAAATAATAAGATTATCTCTACAATTAATGATGCTAACGAATCAATAGCCAACATGGTTTCATGTTGAGTACGATTTCTGATTTCATGTTCAGTTGTAAATGAAGTAACTGAAATTTCAATTGATGACTTGAAAAACATTCCAAATAATTCTCCATCAGTCAAGATCTTATTCTTGTATAAACCTTTGATGAAAGCAACTTTTAATTCTTTGACATCACCATGGGTTAATAACTTGAACCATTCTGTGAACACATATCCTAATTGAGTAATCATATCTTCATGATTGTTTGTTGGTTCATTCAATAAATCAATCAACTTGTCTCTGGACTCAATTGTATCTTGAGGAGTATCATCGGCTGGTGTATAATTCATCAAACTTTGAATGGTAATAGCAAATTCTGATCTAGAACATGTCTTTGTGGGTTCTTTGAAAATATTATATAACAAGTTAGAAGCAAATTTCACAAGTACTGGATTATGAGTATCTCTGATTAATTTACCCAATGATGCATCTAATTTGATAGCTTGCACCAATTGAACTTGTAATAATGAATACATAACAGGAACATTAAACTTTCTTTGATCTGAAGAATGGACTAACCACCAAGTAACATCCTTAGCAGTTGATGGTGAATAATCACATAATTTATCAAGAATGAACACAAAAATTTCAGTACTAATTGGGTTTTCATGTACTTGAGTGAATAAACAATTAACAGCATATTGTGCAACTTTCAAAATAAGTTCTGGTGACTTGATGATAAATTTCTGTGATAAACTTAAAACATTAGCAATGTTTTGCATGATAGGATGATCTGGTCCCAATTGGGATAATTTGGTTTCATGAAGATCACCAATCCTTTGAATTGCCTGTTCACAGTTTTGAGTTATAAGACCAAAAGTTTGCTCAATAGTTATTAAATCATCTGGTGGGAGATTGAATTGTTTGGATAATCCTGGTGCTGGCCCTGGAACTTGTCCAACTTGATTAGGAACTCCTTGTGGTAATTGTGCTGTTTGACTTGATACTCCTGGTGGAAGTTGTGATGGAACTTGTGGAACTTGTCCTTGTGTTTGAACTGGTGGTCCTTGTTGATGAACTTGTTGTACAGGAGGTTGAGGATGATCACGAACAATATTTACTCCAAAATTCTCATAAATGGCCAATTGATTTGGTGAAAGTCCTTCCAGTTTAATTCCCAATGGTGGTGGTAAAGTACCTGAAATAGCACTGGCATCAACATCAATAAATTCACCTTTACTTTGTTCTCTAGCTAAAACCAAAGGTCTCATACGTTCTTCAATCAATTCAAGAATATTCCCTGAAGCAATCTTATTAACAATATTAACACATAAATCAGCATTGGATTGAATAGCTGAAGTCAATTCTCCTGGTGGTAAATCGTTCAAATTAATTTGATGAGCTAATAATTGAACCATGGTATTTTCAATAGTATCACAAATTAATTTTCTACCACTACAAGCAACCATACTTTGAGACAACTTCAATGCTAAGTTTTGATAACCCTTACGGAATTTGGCAACGTTACCTTCACGAGCAAAATCTTTCTTAATCAAAGCTTCTGTTGTAATTAAAACTGATTCTGAAGTTCTTGTCAAAATTGGAAGTGCACATTCACGTACAGCCCTTGATAAGGAAGCTTGGAAAGCTCTCCTCAAGTTTGGATTTTGGGTGAAAATTGTATTACCATTCAAAGTACTAAATGAAGTATCAAATTGGGCACCTGGAGGTGGACCTTGTGGGATATCTTCAGGAATTCTTTGAATAGGCATTTGAGGAATTTGTGGTGGTAATGGTGGTTGTAATACTTGTTGAGGAGGTGGCATTGGTTGATAAAGTGTTTCCACGTTACCTTTTTGAACACCAAATAATGTTGCTAAAGCTGTAGGGTTTGGATTATGAGATCTAACTAAAGTAGAAGCCGTTACATCAGTAACTTTCATATTGAAGGAGTTTAATAATACTTCAATCTCAAACTTCAGATTCAATTTCAAATCTCCACATTCATACAACTCTACTAAAACTGTAATCACACCTAAAATCCATGGATTAGGTGGTTTAAAAATCTTAGAATATTGAGCTTGATCTAAAATCTTACATACAAATGGAATAATCAAATGAATGGTCTTAAAGTCAAAGGCTTCGATTAATAAGAATTTTAATCCAATATGATTTCTCTTCAAAGGTTTATCAGAAGCTAACGTAATTTGACCTAACCAAGCACCCAAATTTTTCAAATGATTACGTTCATTGAATGTGTCCTTAGACTTTCTAATCAAGTTTGTGACCTCAATCAAAGAAACATTCAAGATGTATTCATAAAATATAGCATTATCAAATCCCTTTACCAAATCAGAATAAAGTTGATGATTATTAGGTTCTGATTTAGCACGATCACCGACCAAATAATCAGCAAACCAAAGGAAGAAGTTTTCAGTTAACAAATCTTTAATTTCAGGTAACTTACTATGTAAATTATCAACAGTTAAATTGTTAACAAAGAATAACAATTTATCACAGACACTTTCATTAGGTTTCTCTTGTTGAATTAATCCAATAGTTTGAGCATTTACAGTTAATGATTGATATTTCAATCCTGAATCGTCATCAATCTTTCTGTTCATTGGTTGACCACTTGAATTAACTTCAGATTTGGTTGGTTGTTCAATACAGGGAATTCCATTGGCAGCATCTTTAACAATTTGATACATCTTTGGATGAGCTGATAATGTTTTACATTCTAACAAATGTTTGCAATAATTTGGATACTCAATTAACCTGGATTTAAAGTTATATAATGCTTGAACTGCAAATTTAAACATGTGGCTATCTTGAGGTTGATTACAAGATTCCCAAATAAAGTTCAAAGCAACCGTTAATGTAGCACCTTGAATGATATCCTTTTGTAATAAAGCACCGAACAAGAGTGATGTTGATGCCAAGGCATTCAATGGATACTCACTGAAAAATCTATACTCATCTAATAATGAATGTATCATACAAGCAAAAATATCTTGATCTCTTGGAACATCACTTGATTTGAGCCTGATAAGCATTTCTACAATTTCCTTGATTTCTAATGCTTTATTATACATCTTAGAGTAATAACCTTTCATTTCTTGTTCAATTTCTTCAGGGAATCCAGGTGAGACTTTAGCATTGGCCAAAATAGCATCATCATGACCACAACCAAAATTAATTAACCTTGGGTATGTTGTTAATAATAATAATTGCAAACTTCTTAATCTATCGATTTCAATAACTCCATTATTTTTGTTCAAAAGTGTCAATAAATGATATACTACAGGAAGTGGTAAGATATCAAAATTTTGTTGACGTTGCAGTTGTTGATCCTCAGTAGCCCTTACTTCTAAGATTTCAACGATAGCTTGGAACAATGATGGTCTTTGGCTTACATCTTCAAATATTCTATCGATAACAGCATTTGAATTGTAACCAAAACAACTAGCGTTGATCATTAATGCTATACCTACTTTTAAACCTTTGGACCAGGCTTTATTGATCAATTCATCGAAGAAATTCAATGATGATGCAATCTTGATGATCTTCAAAACACAAACCGTTTTATTTCTATTCAAGTAATAGTCAAGTAATTTCTCTAAAGCTAATTGGTTATCCAACTCTCTAAATTTTTGAATTATACGGTTTAAGAATTTACTATCATTATCAAGTAATATGGCAAATAATGAATCAATTATGTTGAGAATAAATGGGGGTTTATCAGCAGTAGCTAAGCATGCTAAAAGTAAATATTCCGGGAAAGTATGACAATGATGATCAAAGATCTTTCCAAGTTCTAAAGATTTAGGGTCTCTTGAATTAGTAGATAAAATTTGATTCATAACATGTAATTCTAACTTGCCAATATTGATAAAAGATATGATATGCTTTTTACCTAATTGTGTTTCAATTACAGTTTCACTATCATCTTCAAAACATCTCGTCAAGTTTGATGATAAACTTAAATCATAAGCACCTTCATTTGGATCTAAAGTGTTGAACGTTAACACTAATTCCTTACTGAAATACCAATCATAATTAAGGAAAATGTCTAATAATCCATTCTTAAAATCTATGGCTGTAAGGAAAAGATTCAAGTTCAAGATATCAGGTTGAATATTTCTTTGTCCTGATTCAAATAAATATTCTTCTTGAACTTTGGTAAACACTATATACCAACTTATATTGAAGGTTTTATCAATATCTTGTAAAACAACTCTGAATTGAGAACCTTTGGCAGTTGATACTGGCAATGAATTACCACTGGAGAATAAATTGGCTGATAATTTTTGTGAACCTGGTATTAAAAGTTCAGAAATTATTAATGCCAAGTTTTGAATAATTTCATTAGGATTCAGTTTTAATAATATAGGTAACACATCATTAGGTGTAAAGTCATTATTTAATTGTAATAGACTTTCTTTGAATGACATATTTGTATTTATATCTTCGATGCTATCTAATTGAGTTAATGTTTTGTCTACGTAGGTGACAAGGAATTTATGTATCAATAATTTACCGGCAAGTGGAAAAAATTTATTTGCTACTGTGTACTTAAGAAAAAGTTTAAAAGCAAATAATTGATTAAAATCTTCAATATATAATCTAAAGCTCTTAATTAATTTGAAAGTAGTTTCAATAGTTTCAGTATCTTTAGATTCCTTAGTATAATAAAATCTTCCAAGTAAAAGAACAATAAACGTTGGTGTTAATCTTAACCTTTGACTAAAATCTAAAATTGAAATATAATTGAAAACTTTGGGTAATTGTTCTTCAATCTCTAAAGTTCCAAGAAAATATGTTCCTATTCTGACAAGGTAATCACGATAAAATTTTTCTAAAGGTAATAAGTCACTTGGTATACCTTGAGCGTATGATAAGGCTAAAAGTTTTTGAATTTCAGTACTGAATGTAACTAGATTTGATGGTTCCTCTATAACTATAATTTCGGCTTGTTTCAAATGATTTTCCCAATTACTGTCAGTTAGCGTCGAAATTAATATAAATAATTGGCTGGTGGTACTTTTGTGTAATTCGGCTGTTATGCCCTTTGGGCTATTCTGTTTAAGACTCACGTTTAATAATTTAAAACGTTTGTATCTATGCAATTGATTAAACGTTAAGGAATTAGTTACGAGTTGTCAACTGTTTCCTTTTGTGGGAGTTCCTTGAAAATTTTGATCTTCGAGGTTGGTGCGAACCCTAAGTAAGGCACGACTGTTGCCTTCGTGGTTTTTCTTTAGTCTTGGTTTAGGTTTCTATGAGATGCCTAATTAGTCTATGATTAAAGGGCCATAATTGGCTCTTTGTTTGATAATATTAAACATATCTTAATTGGCTCTGAATATGAATTGAGTAGTTTAAATGATATTTTTGAATCGATAAATGAAGTCTCAATATTTGCTACCTTCTAAAATGGTCCTGGTTTCGGTAATGGTTATTTGTATTCAGTAGACCGAAACTGTCTCCAGTCTCTCCCCAGATATAAAAGTAGCAAGTTTGAGCACATATGATGTTTAAGGTAGAGGAGTTGGATGTAAGTGGGATTAACTGGAAAGTTCATGATGGTCTGAGTTCTGGTGAAAACTAAATGATAACTACACTTATTCTGTTTATGAAAAATTAATAGATCTATCGTCACAGTAACTGTCAAG
This sequence comes from Yamadazyma lessepsii, assembly GCA_030563485.1. Classification (NCBI taxonomy): domain Eukaryota; kingdom Fungi; phylum Ascomycota; class Pichiomycetes; order Serinales; family Debaryomycetaceae; genus Yamadazyma; species Yamadazyma lessepsii. The sequence continues at coordinate 4,596 of JAJMJG010000021.1, read as the reverse complement.
ACTCTAACGACTGGAGGTGACACCACAATTTGAATACCTTCTGTAAGTATTATGTCTAATAAGGAAATAGGGAATCATAGCCAAATTATTATTGCAGCGTTAATTGCCTTGGCTTGACTCTCACGATAGAATACACCGGAGATAATTAAACTTTTTCAAACACAAACTACTCTATATTTGCACATGGAGCCATTCCATTATCTGCACTCTTATCAGTTATAAGTACGTCAAAGTTAATCTAAAATCTTTAATTTCCCGACAATTAATGTACTATCGGTGATAATTGTCCTTGGCAAGTTTTGCCGATACCCTTATGCATGTATTATGCTAATCCCTACATGAAACTTGAACTCTCTGACTATTGTTTTAATCATACCCTGATAAGTTAATCTTTCTATCATATATAGAGGATTACTACTAGATGTCATGACTTTAACAATGTATATTTTATACATACTCAAATGCTTACTTACTTTAAAATGCTAGAGTTTTTCTGAATTAATACCATAAAACCTTAAATGCATTTTATACCGTACTGATGCCTCAAAATGCCAACTAATCAAGTGCTTTAATAATATCATCCCTTAATTCTCCATCAACTTTACTAACACATCTTTCTAATAATTCTCTAAAAATATCTTCTCTTGAACCTGGAACCCTTAAAAAATCTTTATGTTCAATAGAATCACCTGAATCAATTGATTCTACTGTAAATTCAGTATAAATAGAATCTAACTCATCATGCTTCTTAGAAAATAAAGAATTAGTTGATGGTAATGAATAACTTGAAATATTTAAATTCTTTAACTTATCAATCATTGATGATTGGCTACGTTTATGGGTTTTCATTGGCTTGTTGGTTGAGGGTTTATAAAACAATTTAGAGTCAAATGATAATAATACTTCACCAAAGAATTCATTAATATCCTTAACGACTAATCCCCATTTAGATTCATTCAAAAGATGTTGATAAATAACTTCTTCATCCTCTTCAATTAAGCTCATCAAGATTGGTTTATTGACAATCAATAATCCTAAAGAAATTTTGAACATTCCAATCTTCCATCCTTGAATTAAACAAAAATCCATAATTCTATTGATTATAGTAAAATATGGGGTATGACTTGATACAAATGATAACCACCATTGAAATAAGAATACTTTTAAGTCAACTAATTTAGTTAAATGGTTATGTAATTCTTCGTCTGTATTTAAAAGGATTCCTTTGAATTCTTCATACCATTTATTTAAAGTAATTGACATTAAATCTTGAGTGAAAATATCATGCAATTCGGTTTCTGATTCCATTATAGTAATCAAAGAGTGGAAGGTTAATTCAGCATTCTTAAATTGATAGAATAAGGTCCCAACTAAAAATAATAACCCTTGACAATATCCCAATTCAACATCATAATTGGCGTAAACATTTAAAATGGTTTCTAATTGTTTGATATTATCATTTTCACTGAAAAAACTAATACTAGGGAATGTACGATTCAAATCTTTGGAAATTTGTTCACAAGTTTCTGAATTATATGAATGTTGAAAATTATTAAAGATTAATAAAGATGTTTGAGGAATCTGATTATTATAACTTATTAAAAATAATTTCTCCCATACTAAATTTCTAAGTTGATATGGTAAACCTTGTTGTAAAATCAAAAATTGACTATAGTTTGGTAAAGTATTTATTGTTCTTGTTGGGTCATTCAAAAATGATAACCAGTATGATTTCTCTAAACCTGTACAGAAATTACTACCTTTGACAAATTCTTTACAACATTGGTTTTGATTACTTATAGATTGTCCACAATTACAAGTAGTAAACTCGTCTTTTTCGTAATCATAGTTGTTAAAAATATCGTCAATATTGACAACCTGAATAGTATCAGATTTTTCACAAGGAACAGTTAAATTGTATTCAATTTTAATTTCCAAGTTATGCAAAGTGATTGAAGTATCTTTTGGATTAGAATCATTTAATCCTTGTTCAAACTCAATTAAAGATTCATGATCAATCATGGTTTTTAGTAGTAAATGTAATGAATGTTTTAAAAATGAATGTAATGGATGTATTTAATGAATGGAAACTTAGTATGAGTCTCTGTATTTTGATCGATAGTAAATCTAACTCTCTACTAAGTAATAAGGAAGGTAAACAGTTGGAAATAAATAAAACAAAATGAAGGAGGTGTTGCAACTTTATTCTCAAACAAGAAATTCCTGGCTCGCGTCAACTTGAAACATTTGATCATCACACTAACTCTTCATAGAAAATGGTTTATTATTTCAAAACTCAAGTAGAGAATGATTTTGATACCCAAGAATTCCAAATATATATGGGAAGGGATAAAGTAGAGAATGATCCACTAATTAAACATTCAAATCCCAAAAATCTATGGTTCCATGTAGATAAAGTTAGCTCAGCTCATTTATACTTAGAATTAACTGACGAACAACGTTTAAAGCCGTTTGACAAATTACAAATTCCCCAAGAATTACTCGATTCCATTGGACAGTTGAATAAGAATAACTCCATTAAAGGAAATAAATTAAATAATGTTACTATCATTTATACCCCCGTTGATAATTTAATAAGTGATGGGTCAATGGATATTGGTACTGTACGATTTGCCAATAATAAATTAGTCAAAAGGTTTAATGTTGGTAAAAAAGATAACCTTATCCTTAATAAACTCAATAAAACTAAATTTGAAATTTCAACTGAACAATTTATAGAAAATGAAACAAAGTCAAAGATGGAATATGAAAGATTGAAAAGAGAAAATCAAAGGTTATTGCAAAATCAAGAAAAAGAATTAGCCAAACAGTATCAGACTGAAAAGCAAAGGAAATCAAATCCTTATGATGACTTATTCACACAAGAGAACATGGATATGTCTAATAATTTAACCATCCTGGAAAATTATGAAGATGACTTTATGTAAATATATATTAATTCGTTATATCAATGAATAGTTTTAGAATGTATATGAAAGTTCTAATCAAGTTTGAATGGTAATTTACCAGCTTCTTTTTGATCATTCCATCTTTCGACCCAATCAACTGGACATAATGAAGTGTAAGTTTTCCAGAAAATTTTGCATGGTTCAAAATCTTCACCTTTAATTGCAATACATTTTTGGTAATCAACGTAATTTTGAGCACAGTTCTTGGTTTGGTTTTGGTTTGGGAACCTTGGATCAAATTGTGGGGTTTCAAATTTAAAAGTTTCAGGATCAAAGGCCATTTTGTTATCTGTTTGTTACTTGTTCGATAGTAAAAGAAAACTTACGATTGAAAAAATGCGAGTTATTCTTGTAGATTTAATTGGGCGTTGTTCTATGGTAGTGCGCACATCACTTGTGATTTATAGAGCGCTTAAATATCAAATGTGATACATCTTTTTTAATACTTGTTCTTTTATAAGATCAAATGAATTTATGCTATCTCCTATATAATAAATGGAAATTATAGCGCATAGATTTCTTAATGAGAAAGATAACATCAATTCATTTGGTACTCATAGAAGACTTGAGGATTCACGTACTTATAAAAAATACATTGCAATATACAACTATAGAAGAAATAAAATAATCCAAATATCTTAAGATTCGAAATTAATATAAACGATAAGGAATAAAAAAATTTTAGCTGAAATGAAATAAAATTGTGGTGGGAATCAAATATTTTGGAATCAAATCAAAAGGATTGAACCAAGGCAGATCAATACTAATGACCAAGATTTAGCAACTAAGGAACCTGAGCCTTCACTTGGGGAAACCACAGGTGTTTCAGCACCTGCAATTTCTGAGTTTGAACTAGCCCCTGATCCTGATTCTGATTCTGATCCTGATCCTGATCCTGATCCTGATCCTGATCCTGAGTTAGCTCCTGAGCCTGATGATTCTGATCCTGAGTTAGCTCCTGAGCCTGATGATTCTGATCCTGAGTTAGCTCCTGAGCCTGATGATTCTGATCCTGAGTTAGCTCCTGAGCCTGATGATTCTGATCCTGATCCCGGGTTAGCTCCTGAGCCTGATCCTGATCCTGGTTTTGGACCAGCGGTTGCTTGTGCTGCAACAGTGTCTGTAGGCAATGGACAATATGTAACATAAGATGTAGTTTCATCAATCACAGTTGTTAAGCCGGTAGTAACTGGTACTTCAGTACATTTATTTTCAGAACAGGATGTAATTGTGACAACTGTTGTTTCAATGTTACTAACAGTAACACAAGAACCTCTAACACAAACAGTAGATACAGTAGCTTCATCAAGAATGGAAGTTAAAGTTGTTAAATGGCCAGCTGAATCAGTGGTTACAACGATCTCCTCTACACCAGTAACAACGGCACCATTTGGTAAGGTAGTGGTAAATCCAGTGGTGTAATCAGAACACTCTGGACAGAAACCTAAATCAATAGTGGTGGTAGTTAAATCACCGTTTGAGTCAGTGGTAACGATTACTTCAGCAGTTTCAGTAGTTGGTTTACCATCAGCATCGGTGGTGGTGAATGTGGTAGTATAATCAGTACACTCTGGACAAGCACCTAAATCAATAGTGGTAGTAGTCAAATCACCATCTGAGTCGGTGG